>OZ034974.1:35000-185000 GCA_964030785.1 Siderastrea siderea
AAAAATCTGTAAGAGCGTTTTCACGTAAATCATGATTCATTTTTTACGGGCTGATTTTGGTCATTCCTGCAATTTTCCCCAATATTTCAAGAAAGATAAAACTTAACACTTTCTCTTTTCAGTTGAAGGATCTTTTATGATATCAAAACATTCTTAATGTACATTGAGCTTCCTAGGTGGCTGCAATTTTAAGATATTTATATTTAAAAACTGCTAAAATGCAGCACAAATCAGCCAAAAAGTCCGTTATTTGCATAAATAGAAATATTTCTAAACTGCCCTTACAGATTTTTCTCTTAAATTGATTGACGTTAGAATGATAATTATTTTGGATGTTCCAGCAAGTTTTAGGCTGAATAAACATTTCTGTTATTAGATAAGAAGGCTGGATTTTGGTCAAGTTTCAGTCGTTATTAACTTTCAACGAGCAACAGTATTATTTTGTTTTTCTTGGTCTATTTTTCGGTTATTCACGTGCAATGAATATTTATACACGCTGTGCTTGTGTCCTCTCGTGCATTTATAATTCCTTCTCACAATAATAAAAAATTTTCGTCTTCTGAGCTTCTTCCTGGAGACTCTTTGCCATTATTCTTTAAATACTGACTGACGTTTTAGCATTTTAAATTACGGATTGCATACATGTTAACGCTCACGATAGCATTACACTGGGGCCGCAAAATGACGAGAAACAAGCTCAGAAGACGAATATTTTTTTTTATTATGAGAAGGAATTATAAACGCACGAAAGGATACAAGCGCAGCGTGTATTAATATTCATTGCACGTGAATAACCGAGAAATAGACCAGACTGAAAAACGAAATAAAACTGTTGCTCTTTGAAAGGTAATAACGACTGAAACTTGACCAAGATCCAGCCTTCTTATCTAATAACAGAAATGTTTATTCAGCCTAAAACTTGCTGGAACATCAAAAATAATTATCATTCTAACGTCAATCAATTTAAGAGAAAAATCTGTAAGGGCAGTTTAGAAATATTTCTATTTTTGCAAATTACGGACTTTTTGGCTGATTTGCGCTGCATTTTAGCAGTTTTTAATATAAATATCTCAAAATCGCAGCCACCTAGGAAGCTCAATGTACATTAAGAATGTTTTGATATCATAAAAGATCCTTCAACTGAAAAGAGAAAGTGTTAAGTTTTATCTTTCTTGAAATATTGGGGAAAATTGCAGGAATGACCAAAATCAGCCCGTAAAAAATGAATCATGATTTACGTGAAAACGCTCTTACAGATTTTTCCCTAATTTCGCATACAAGTTGTGTAGGTTGAGTAGTTCAAGTAGTTCAAGTTTCGTCATAAAGTGTCTGACTAGGTTTCGAGATATTTGACATTATTTAAAATGAGGGGTTGTCCATTACCGTTGCTATGGTGACAGCTGTTGCTAGGAAACCAATGAGAAAATAAACTTTGATCATACGTTGAAAAGGTGGTGTAGTATCAAGGAAATCGAAGTTTATCTTCAATGCGAAATTTTGACTTCAAAAGATACACTCCAAGGCCAAAAAAACTCTTGCGAACCTCCTTAACTCATAAAAATTATGTCTGTAAGCCATATTCGTTTTTGAGTGGAAAAGTTTGCCCAATATTTATTCAAAGTTATAAAGTTTACTCATCAAACAACGGTTGTTGATGGTGATGATGATGATAACTACCTAAATCCTCTCTTGTGTATCGATTCGGAACATCAGATGAAATAGATGAGGTTTCTAATTAACTGAATTAAACCAAAATAGAGTTCACTTAAACCTCTGCCCTCGATTGATGTTGCATTAAATCATCAGATAAAAACTCTTCCTTCAAAAGAAGAGAAACTTATCATTGTTTCAGGGGTGGAATGTACTTACTGGAGAATTATGCTCCAACTTATGAAGCAAAGTTTGCTTCTAATCAGTCTTTCTGTTCAAATTCCATAACAGCAAAAAGAGGTTTAGAGCAACAAACACATCTATTGAAACTAACGAAGTATCTTCTGCTCTAAAGCTAGACCTCGTAGACCCGGGGTAAATTTCACCGATTTAGTCTGCAGTTGGCGGACAAAATTCAAGCATGGCTCAACAGAGTGTACAGACTTGCTCCAAGTCGGGCTCTCGTAAGTCCCTTGATCACCGATCGAGTAGTGTCTAAAGCGAGCGAAGCGAGCTTTAATGAGGTCGAGCAGCGACCGAACGAGCGACGAAGTCGCGAGAGGTCGACTTACTTCGCCTGAATGGATTTGAATCATATTATAAATTCACGCGCAAAAAATGATTGACATATGCTGCCTCTCACCCCAAAATCGAAGAACTTGGTTTGTTTACAGTGCGGAGACCAGATTGACAACGCAGACAGGCGAAGAAAGCTTTTTGACGGTGATTGAATCCTTCAGATCTCGAACAACAGTTCTGTGAGAGTTCAATAGAGCCTCAGGACTTCCAAACACAAGGTTAAATCGGCCGAGTCGGATATGATGTCTTTCAGTTCCGCGGCAGTACTTTCGGGGCCGATAATTGCTGCTGTTGTACCGCGACTTCTCAAACCTGCGACTTGGTTTTTCATCAAAGACACGAGAGGGGCCACCACAAGGCAAAGGGAGGATATATTTGTTTGTTTTTCGGCGTTCTCTGCTCCCACTAGTATTCACTCGTCTCGAACACAAACGGAGCAATCTCAAAGCAAAGTGATTTGCCTGATCCCGTTGAAGAACAAAAAAAAAATACGTCCCTTCCACTGAGATATGCCTCGACGACTTTTCTCTGACGTTTATTCGAGGCCCGTCGTTTAATAGAAATTACGCTACTTTAAGGAACAGTTTTGCCAGCTGAAACCTTTAGAACAAGAGCTTCAATCACATTTCGTACTTTCACACCCGTTTCTAATAGGACATATGGGTTTTGGTGACATCAACACATGTCAATTTGAACCTAACGACCTTTATAGGCTTACTAGGACACATTTTAACCCTTTCATAGCCAAGACCTCAAATATTAAAATGTGTTTCTTACTTTTGAATGTGTCAGTAATAAAATCCTGAAGTGTGACCATTCAAATGAAAGCTATTGAGCAGTACTTTCCTGTACTGCTGTTTATTATGCTGTACATGGTAGTTCTAACTTTTGAGTCTGTGGAGGAAATCCTTGAGTGTGACCATTCAAATGAAAGCTACTGAGCAGTGCTTTTCTGTGGTGCTGTTTATTATGCTACACAAGGTGGTTCTAAATTTTGCGACTCGGTGGCTTGAGTCCTGAAGTTTGATCATTTAAATGAAAGCTACCGAGCAGTACTTTGCTGTACTGCTATTTATTATGATGTATAACTTGGTTCTAAATTTTGCGACTCGATGGCTTGAGTCCTGAAGTTTGATCATTTAAATCAAAGCTACTGAGCAGTACACCCTCCCCTCCCCCCCCACACATTAGGGAACTTAAGCAACCACGACGGCAACGCCAAGGAAAACGTCACTTTAAAAATGACTTCCAAATATTTTAAACTTTTTCGCGATAGTTTCTACTCGTTCAATCTGCCTAATGTAGCCGAATAATCCGGGAGCTGACTCTGTAAGGATGGCGTTACAGTTCAGGTAGAAAAAAGAAAATTCACTGTCGTGTGTTCACATTTTACATAAAACATTGAATTTGGTCATTTCACGTTGTTGTTTTGCAGAGGACGGCAAAGAAATGTACAAAAATCTGTATCGCACGTGCAGAGTCATTGTTTTGCTAATTAAACCTTTTGTTTTGTGACGTTCTCGTCAGCCGTCGCCGTCGTGTTTGCTTAAGTTCCCTAATATTATCTACAACAACTGCCTCTCATCTCAACTCGAGGACAATATCTCAAAGGAGCAGTTTAGCCCACTCTTTTTTTTCTAATACCTGTTCTCTGGCCACTTTGAACGAAGGATATCTTCTGCCAATTGTGTGCCTTTTTAATCTGTTTCTTAATTTATACTTGGCTGTACTGACCGCTGACCCAAATAACAATAATAACTTGTGAGTGAAAGGGTTAACACCCCCACCCTACCCCTGTGGAAATCTATACACATGCAAAAATGGAAAAGAGTTAATGGATTTTATTTGGAAAAGTGAGCATAACGTCAAATTGCGAAAAATCTTTCAACGTCGAAATCCTCAAAATTATGTATGAGTGGTTGAAAAATCTTTAGTGCCAGCACAGACTATGGGCTCCTGGCCAGCATTACTTAATTAAGTCGTCACTAAAAGTCTAAACTTAAGGTAATTCGTTGACTTCTTTGTTTAATATTATGTTGCTTTGATATTCTGGTCCACAGAATGTCATAACTACACAACCCTCGATAGTGCTGACAGAAAGATAACCTACATCAATCATCAAATTTATTGTGATAATTCCATTGGTCCTGGTTGGTTTCGATTTGACGGTGCGGCGGGTAAACGAATGGCTTCGTCCTGTCCACCCCTTAATAGGTGTAATGCAGACGTGCCTGGTTGGTTGTCTGGTGGTCACCCTAGTGTGGCGGATGGTCAGGTGACCAGGACAGTGTGCTTTCCCTTTACTGAGGGCTGCTGTCGGTGGTCAACCAACACCCAAGTTAGAAATTGCGGGTCTTACTACGTTTATTACCTCAGTGGTACACCTTACTGTAATCTCCGCTACTGTGGTAGTGACTAAACACATTTTACATGTGTGGTGCCAGCCCATATGATGTCGGAAAATTATCCTTTGAAAATTCTCGTTTCTACACATTTTATCGGACCGTTGAGTTAATAACGGAAATTAATCCTTTGCGAATCCTTGTTATCTGCACAGACGTTACTGTATTACCGCTGTTTACCTACCTTTTATCTCTGCTAGTTTGTTAGTGCCTAGACTGAACTTTATAAGTGTATTGACTTAAAACGGAATATTGTCCTTAGCGAATACTTGCGATTTTCACTTTTTATTTCTGCTACTGTGGCAGACTAGACACATCTCATAGCCGTTAAGTGTGTTAAAACAGAAAATTGTCATATACACCCATTTTTTATTCTCGCTACCATGCTGGTGACTAGACACATATTAGTTACAGGAGTCGTGTGTTCTTAACGGCGAAATTGTTATTTTGCGAATACTCTTCACTGAGACGGCTTTTTTATACACCATAGGTGTAGACTGTTCTTAACGGAAAATTGTCATTTTGCCACTCTTTGAAATATATCAAAAGACTTTTTATCTCCGCTACTATCATGTACTATGGCCGTCAGACTAGAAACATTTTGTGGACAAAGTTATCACGATAAATTCCTTTCTTTGCAAATCCTCGTTATCCACACGAAGACCTAGCTATTATCGCTGTACAAATATCTTTTCATTTCCGCTACTAATATTAAGATAGAGACTACACACACATCGTACGTTTATCGTGCCCAGTTTACGAAAAATTTTCGTTTTTGGGAATCATCGTTATCTACACAAAGACCTACTTTTTGTATTTGTACTATGTTCCCATGGGAAACTTACAAGTAGTTTTGCGATTCACTGTACACCTCTTCTCATACTGCAGATTTCGCTGTAGTAAAATCCGCATATAGGCTAAGATTTTCATTTAGACATAAGAACCTGTTTTAGCCTAAAATTGGAAACAGGTTCTTATTTTATAGACTTTATTTAAAACATAGAATCCACAAACTAAATTAAACAAATATAAGTGGGTATAAAAGCATTGAGAGAAATGAAAAACTCCAAATAGGGTTTGTATTTGCCTAGATTGCTGTCATTTAGACATGATTATATGATTTTATATAAACAATAGACAGTACCAATATTCTTCCCGCAACAAAACCATTTTTCCTTAAGAAAATAAGAACCAATTTCGAGCCTAAATAGTTTAATTTCCCAATAAACAACAATTGTATAAGAACTTTTTGAGGCTAACCTGGAAAAATGCAGGTTCTTATATGCGGGTTTTTACTGTACTGTTACTAAAGTCGACGACTTTATGATGGGTAATGAAATGGTGATCAGTAAAAGACCAGTTTTTAAAAATTATGTGATTTCACTGATCACCATTTCATTATTTGTTTACCTTTTGTCAATAGATAATGAATGTTCTCTAGCTTTTGTACAGAGAACAGAAGAGTAAGAACAACCTCTAAAAGATGTAAATGTGATTATATTACATTACATTTTTAGAGATACCATATTTGCTTAAATAAACGCCCCCTCCAAGTGACAACCCTTTTTCAGAAGCAGAAAGTGATGGTATACATCCGGCAGACGGGGCATGGGAGGTTGAGGGTAGGTGTAGGGAGGTACTGGAGGACATAGGGCGGGTATGGGGAACCAATTTGTTCTCCAGGCCATTTAGTTATATCAAGAATATAAAAAATTGTCTCTGACGCGCCTCTTTTTAAAAGGACACATCAATTATTTTTGATGCAATGTGCCCTGAAAGGGGCTCGGATGGTAAAAAGGCCATTAAAAAAATGTCAAACAAGCCGAAAACCTCCAAACCTTGCCTTATTCGTCTACTTAATGCTCGGTCGACAATTTCATTTTTTTCGTCTTTTCTTCCGATTAATACTATAATCGTATCTATTACAAAATGCTCGATTGTGATTGGTTCTCCGCGCCCCTATTTGATACGCAATTGGAGGGTGATCACGTGGGTGTCCAATTACATTTGTCCAAATTGAACTTTTTGTAATTTGCATAGCTGTAATTGGACAACTACGCTAGGCGCGCGTCAATCAGGGCACTGAAATGGGTGTTTCTCCACTGCTTGCAAAGCTGATAATTGAAAATATATCCCCGAAGGGCACGTAGATTTTCTAATCTTGCATTTTGTTATAGATACGATCAATTGGTGACTGGACTTCGTGCCGTACAATTCAGAGGTAATTGTATTGTACTCCACTCAGTCCAATTACCATTACTAATTATAGAGGCTTCAAAGCTATTTTGCGCCACAAGACAGGAGTGCCCAAAATAGCTTGACCAGCACTTCCCTCATTAAATGTTCATTTATAATATGTACATTTTTAATGTGTACATTAAATGGAGGATTTGGTGATCAAGCTATTTGCCTGAAACTATAAGTATCGTTTTTAGCAAGGTGGAACCACGATACGACCATTGACGATCATAAAAATGTGGCTGTATTAAAGGAATAATGCCAAATTATGATAGTCTACAAAAAGGAAGGAAAACGGCAGCATAAACGAGAACGGGAAATAACTTTGAAATCGTTTACCAAACACAGTTTAAAAAGATGGCTTTGACTTCTTCGTGTCAATTGTTGTTTGCTTTTGTAATTTATTTTACCACGCATTTGGAGTGCTCGTTTAAACGGGGAAATTAAAAAAAAACCGTTTGGGATTCCAAAAGATGTTCTCTTTGGAAGCAGTAACGGAGCGGTCGGCTAAACTAAGGTTTTAAGGTCGAGAAAATACCCGAGGTTTTGTTTGGGCCAGAAAAATTAGTAGCAATTAACGGGTCGTGGTTGTAAGGAGTGGCTCCACTGTATAGTTTCCGTCACAAACGTCACAAAAAAGTAAAAAAAAAATAAACTAATAATTAAAAAACACACAAAAAAGTATAAAAGTAAGTGCTAAAGTAAGCAAGAACATTTTTACTGTCTTTCAACAGCGTATAAGTTGTATTTTACAGTTTTAAACTAAACTATTTTCAGTCTAAATGTCTTAAACTGTACATCTTATATCATGTTACATGGCACGAGTTTATTTGCATAGTGGCTTTAATGAAATGACTGCTATTTTGTATAATACATTATTAATAGATTGTTGTATTATAATAGTAAACTTGTGTGATATTCTTTGATTTTAAACTTTGACCACTAAAAATGCGTATAGTGTAAAATTAATATAATTAGATGTGCATGGTACAGTCTGAATGGGGATCAACTCAGTAACTAAGTAACTAAATTCAGTGACGGTCAAAGTAAGAACTTTCAGTTTAGAAACTCAGCTGCGAATTACTCAGATTTATAAGCTATCAGTGAAAACTCAAGGCTTTTAATTAAATCTAAATAACTATCAGCTGAAATCGTGAGATTTAGCTTCACGAGAGCTGACAGTACAGCTGAGAAGTGACCGATATTTTATGCAACAACCGAAAATAAGTGACCGCCCCATTCAGACAATTTAATACCGCTATGAGTAGATAAATTACAGTCTAATTTAATTTCGCTTTTTTGTAGTATGCTATCAATAAACTCGCTTATGCTGTTAAATGAAACGTTTTGTTGTTATTGAGAGCCATCAGTCGTCAAACATTCAGGTTACTGGAAAGCAGTTATACCAAGCACGTCTCCTGAGCCCCCCAAAACGAACTTAAAACAACATAGTGAATGAATCAGACGGGAAGTGGAGAAATGTGGGTAAAATGCCATACCTAGAGGAAATACCTAAGTGCCCAGCGCAAGAAAAGATAGAAAGTACCAATGGCCACCAACCGTAGGAAAACATGCCAGCATTTCCAGCGCGGGAAAACGTTTAACCTGTGCCATGTCATTAGGCTTGAATAAATTTTGCCGGCAGAATTTCGAGCAGAATACAATTTTTGAGGCGAGCATTCTGCCGGCAGAATAAGGTATTTTCGAGCAGAATTTCAGCAGAATAACGGAAAATCAGAGACACTAATAATATGCAAAACAATTGTAAGAAAAATCAGAAACTTAACACAGAACAAATGGAAAATACTTCGTGACTATAAACGTGATTGTTAGCTAAAACGCTCTCACATGATTCACTGTTTCGTCTAATATTAGTGTTTTGCTACGCATAATGAATATCTAATTAGTATGTAGGGATTAGGCCCAGACTCCCTTCCACATTTACAGTTTTTCGGTTACCGAGCAGAATTCGAGAGAATTTAGAGCAAAATTAGCGATTTTTACGAGCACTGCCGGCAGGCAGAATAAGCCATTTTACGAGAAGAATTTATCCAAACCTACATGTGATGGAAAACAATCATCTGGTTTAATGTGCGGGAAAACATTCAACCGGTACCAATCCCTGGAAAACTATTAGCTGGCGTAATGCGCGGGAAAAGAATTCAACCAGTTTCCAAGCGCGGGAAAACATTCAACTGGTGCCAAGCGCGGGAAAGCAATTAGGTGGTGTCATGCGCGGGAAAAGAATTCAACCTGTTTCTAAGCGCGGTAAAGCACTAGCCCAATTTCGATATATTAAAATTCAGTCTTAAGCAACAGGCATCATTTCGAGGCTTTTCCCCTAAGCCTCGTATTTTATTTTATTTATTTATTTATTTTTTTATTTTTACTTATTTATTTTCTTTATTTTCTTCTTTTCGTCTTTTTTTAATTGACTAATTAATTGCTTTCACCAAGCTTTAGTGCCAACCTACCTCTGTACTTACACATCACTTAGTTTTACTCAGCTCGATTAGCTTTATAGTTATCCTGAGTAAACATTACCTATTTTTGTATTAATATATTATATTGTAAAGTTTAACTTTTTTTCCTTTTTCTATTTGGTAATAAAGCTTGTTGTTGTATTGATGTCTGTTGTTTTAAGTCGATTTTAATATATCGAAATTGGGCTATTAGGTGGTGTAATGAGCGGGGAAAAACTCAACCCGTGTCTACATGCAGGCACGGAAAACATTCAAATCAGCTAGTTGTCAAAAACATTGCCGGAAACATTTCACCTGTGGCATTTTAATATTAATGATATGTCCGAATATTTTCCCGCGATTTGCACCGTTTGGATGTTTTCCCGCGCTTGAAATGCTTGCATGTTTTCCCGCGCTTTATTGAACAGTGCCAGCGCGAAAAAGCATGCAAGTGTTTCAAGCACGGGAAAACTTCAACGAGTGCTAAGCGTGAAAAAACGTGGAACCAGGTGAGGGAAAACGGCGAGAAAGAAAATCAACTTTTGTTAAGGACATGAAAGCAGACAAACGGTGCCAAACATGAGAATCATTTTAACTCAGTGGTGTCAAGGCCCGAGAACATTTCAACCTGTTGAAATGGCGGGAAAACATTCAATTGGTGTCAAGCATTGAAAAATGTTCACCCCATGCCAAGGGCGGGAAAACATTCAAACCTTGTGCCAAGGGAACAACGTCGAAGGAGACCTAAAAAGTCATAAAGTTTGAATGTATCAACTAAATTGATAGGGTAAATTGGCCTTCTTATAAAGAAATTCAAAACTGTGACGTTTCGAGCGTTAGCCCTTCGCCTGAGCGAAACAAGAAATTGTGGGTTGTGTGTGGTTTATCGCGTGTAGAACGGTGGAGCTACGCTATTGTGGAAACATGGCAACGTAACACAGCAAGAATAGATTAGTTGAATGAACAGCTTTCCTTGATTTCGATTTGAAAGTTGAACTTTTGCTCTAAATTTTTATAGCTTTTTGTGTTGCCCTGACGTAAGGAAGGAATTGTTGAGCGATGCGTCCTTGTCATTTCTTTCGACGTCTCGCAGATGGTCGCGTAAGAGGTCGCCCAGTCTCCTCCGTTTCGCCAATAGATTCGTCACGGACAAGAGTGTGAAAAGAGAATTAAAACATCCTTACTAACTGAACTTTATGACGAATCATTTTGCACGACAGCTGGATACTAAAGCTGGTAAACAATAGACATGTTGAAAAAAGCTCGTGGTATTATAATTGGCATAGAGACGATAGCCAATATAAATAATATATTGTGGTGTCCGTTAGGGGACTTAGTTAACCGTTGTTATCCTTTGAATTTACAAAATTTAGGGAAACAGTGTCAAATGGTCTGAATTCAACAAAAAAGGCGAGAGACCCTTCTGGTTGTAATCGTGTAATTTATAATGTGTGGTAAATAAATAAACTAAACTAAACTAAACTAAACTAAAATAAACTAAACTACATGCCAAAATTAGAACAATTGCAGTGGAAGCACGTTAATAACGACAAGACCCTGTTCGCCGCTGTTCATATTAACGGTGTTTATGTCAAATGTTTGAGAACCTGCAAAGAGGAAGGAGGCACAACAGGATTAAAAAAACGAAGTAAGGCATCATAATTTAAAAGGCGACATGATTTTGTCACTGGCTGCGCACCTAATACAGTTTCAAACATCGTTCTGTCTTTCTCTTTTTGCCTTTTTTCTCGCGTGACTCCAAAATTAAGCTGAGCCGTGTTTTAGCGGATTATTTTGTGAACAGTTTGCACTCGAATAAAAGTTAGTTGAGAAATTCGAATTTTTCCTGCATTTCTGGCCTATTCTTACTTAAGTTTTAATTTACAAGCCGGTGATTCTCCGAGTTACACCGATGAAATTCTCAGATTCTACAACAATTGCATCTTCCATTGATTCTTGCATTTCTTTCCTTCGTTTGAAAATCAGTTTTGGCTTTTTGTTATTGTAAAAAGCAAATTGACGTCAGTTTTTTATGCGTCTGTCTTTTGTAGTTTGTTGTAGATCTACTCGCCTGCGGCTCGTGGATCTACAGCACTTTGACAATGTTATGACGAATTTCATCATCAATAAGAGGACAGACGTCAATTTGTTAATTTCAACATGGCAAACACTCGCCATTGACTACTTTTTGGTGGGGGAGAATTTGGGAGTTTCAGTAAAGGGTATCTTTTCTTTGATAATAAAATTAGTTAGTAGCATATGAAGATCAAAGCCATCTGATGGTCAGATCATTGTCCATTTTCTAGAGACCCCAAGTATTTATTGAAAGACCAAAGCTGCAGGCTACGCTAGAAAGAATAGTTGTTATTGAGGAAGCATGGGGTCCAGATTTTGACATAATGGCCACCCCCGGACGTACAAGAAAACTCATCTTCCACTGTGGTACCAAGGGAGGTTGATAAAACCCTTAAGGTTTTTGTTGTGTTGTCCGCTACTGAGGGGCCTGTGACGTCAACCAAAATGGCGGCCAAGATGGCCGCCATCTTGAATTTTACTGAAAATTAGAAATTAAAAAAAAACGACAGAAATTGACAATTTTTTTATGTTAGACTAAGAATTTGTCATAACTAAACACTTGTGTGCTTTTTGTCGACATGTTGTACTTTTTCACCGAAAAAGGTGAAAATATTGTTTTTTTTTTCAAAAATGGTTTGACTACATTGACGACATATCTCGTAACCATAGCAATCAATTTCACTAAAATTTGCGATAATGTGTCTATGAACATGCGTACAGCTACGGAAGACGACAGGTGCTGCTGAAAATTCTTCTTGAAAAAATCGAAGAAAAACTTCATGGGGGCGGCATCCACCCCCCCCCCCCCCTTGTACGTCCAAGGGTTAAGCTCTCACATTATTACACAATTTCTCCTAGCTGGTCTCCATATATTTTGTTGAGTACTTGTTGGGAGATCTTGTTTACACACCAAGAGAATTCATATTCATCTTTGCTCATCATTTCCTTAAATTTGATGACCTGCATATGTTATATTACACTGATACAATGAGGAGAAATTTTATGCAGATCACTGTTAGGGCTTAAATGTAGTAAGGTCCCAGTTACGAGAGCGTGCGTGATGGCAGTTGAAGACTTTATGGACACAGGCCACACTGTGAATAGTAACAACAAAAGAATAGTTGTGAGAAAGAATGACACCCTGAAGGCCCGGAGAGGAAATGGAGATCCAGTGCCAGGCGCCCTGCGTAAACAGCTTGCTGTAAATAGCTTGAACAGTTAAGTCTTTATAAAGGGTCTAGAAAAATTATTTGTTGCATATTTATCAGTAGCTAGTTTTAAGGTGGCTCCCTATAGTTTTATGACCGCGCACGCGCTGATGATGCGAGCTGTAGTAATCTGCGCGCGCTCACGTAAAATCGTAGGTTTTTCCTGATTTTATGACGTCAGCATAGCCAAAAAAAAGCAGAGTTAACAGTAAATTTTCCTTCGATGAATTTTTTTAAAATTTTGCACATTTTGAGATACTAACGCTACCTTTCACATATTACTTTTTGGAAAAATTCTGTCAGAGCAATCTAGTTTAATGGTTAAAAATAAGAAATCACGTGATATCGGTGACTCCGTCTGAACGACCACGTATTTTTTCCCCTGCAAAATGCTAGTCAGAATCATTTTCACAAAATAGGAAAGTTTAAAAAAATTTCACCGAGGGAAAATCAAAATATTTAGGATAAAAGACGAATTAATGGCAAATATCTGTCATCTTTTAGTTGCTTTGTTGCCATGACAACGGCCTATGCCTAAGAAGCAAAACCTGAAAAATAAGGGTAATTATGTTGGTAACCTTACTGGTAAAATTCAGGAACAAAGATTGCAAGACAAAAGAACTAGGGCTTCTTTTGCAAGTCTTGCCAGTTCGTATAGTCACTTTTGTAGAAACTCTAGGGAGCCACCTTAAACAGCAGCTTAATTGACAAATAATAACAAAAAATAAGCAAGACGAAAATTTTAAAACTAAGCGCTTATAAGGTGAAAAGCGACGAAAATGTCAAAAAGAAAGTCTAACACTGCTGATCTTTCGAGCTAAGAGTTTATTTGCAAGGTCGCTATAAGTACAAGTGGAAGTTTCAACGCTGAAAAAATATTCATAATATACTAAATAAAACTATATTTTAGTGTCACGGCATTTTGAAGTTATCTTGCAACTTCCACTCAAATTTGAACTTTGCTTTTTGTATTTTGGAAACATCAAACTTCCTAAAGATGCCGGTAAATGAAGGATTCTGTTGGTATTGAGAGCCGTGTAACCTCGGTCGGAGAGCAGTGTACAGTCGTCGCACATGCAGCTTAAGATGGTGTTGAGTGTAACATCATTATAGGAAAGTCTCTCCGTCCGCATGCAGATTCTCCTCACTTGTTTCCACATATTTTGCTCAATGCTAGCTCGGAGATTAAAAATAATTTTTAATTAAAACATTTTTTTGGTGAGAGCTAAGGGTTTGTTTTTATTTTTCAGGAGAAGTAAGTTTTTCATCCAAATGGACTTTAAGGGTTAAGAAAGGCTCAAGTTGAGTCTATTTATGTATTACTTCCTCAAAGTATTGCTGTAACTAAAATTGCCAGTCATTAAAGATCATTTTTCATGACAACTAATTAGTACCATTTTGAAGAATTTAACAAGGTTTTCGTGACTTTGTATTTGGTATTTGTCACGAAGGTACTTGAACGATGACACCATAAGATTCGGCTCGTCAAGTCATGCGAAAATTACTTCAGCTGTGAAAACGCAATTGCCTTTAATTTTCTTGTAAAACTTTATTTTTTGTGTGTAGGTGAAAATGATATAACCTAATACTTCATCGGCACCCCATTTTATGATTGAAAGTTTATCAATTTAAAGAATCTTACAATAATTTTAGGGCGAAAACTAACCCCCCGTATTTTTAGCCCTTAACAGGCGAAAGAATTTAGCGAGGCAGGTCTTAATTATTGATGAGAAACAGCAAACTTAATACAGGAAATCGGCCGGCTAAACGGCGTGTGAAGTTTAATATCTTAAAAGATTACACCCTAGTAAGACTCCATAAAATGGGCAAAATAGTTCTTTCTCATCGTCTTGAAACCGGCCAACTTTAATATGCGAGCATCAGTTGGTCAGTGAACGGAACATTTTTCAAAGTTTTTAGCCTGTTTTTAGATTTGCATTTTAAATTTTCTAAATTTTTGAAATTAGAGATTTATTTTTATAGACAGTTTGCACCGTAGAACTGTACTGAAATTGAAACTAAGGCTGACAAAGAAACCGCAAAGTCCGAATTTTTGCGGGTTTTACATTTAGCCTTTATTTATAGACTGACAAACTATCAAAGTGCTG
The DNA here is from genome assembly GCA_964030785.1 of Siderastrea siderea. NCBI lineage: Eukaryota > Metazoa > Cnidaria > Anthozoa > Scleractinia > Rhizangiidae > Siderastrea > Siderastrea siderea. The sequence goes on from OZ034974.1 coordinate 49,724, forward strand.
TCATGAGCAATTCCCTGTTTTTAAAAAGGGGAGGAATAATTATGAGGCATATTTAATTGATAAGCAACGAGACTATCATGACTTTGAAGAAGTTTTAGAGAAAAAAATCTCCCTCAGTGTGCAAGCTGATTTTGGATCAGGGTGGGATTTCAGCTGAGAATAGAAGAGCTACAAAAACATCACAAGAAGTTGGTAAGGGAGTTTATTTTCAATTTCTCTTTAGTTGTTGTTTTTATGAATATAGTTTTAAAGGTTTTATTCCACTTGGGTGTGGGGGCGTCGTAACTGTTTAAAATCCACGGACTTTCACTGCAGGGATTAAGTTCCTTTTTTTCACTGTTTATTAAAAACAAAATTACTTTTGTCAAAAGCAAGCATATTTTATTGAAAAAATCTTGGTGCAGTTGACGTTTTGAGATAGAAACTGTTCCATGTTCATCCTTCGTTATTCGTCTCAGTCTTCCTCAAATTCTTATAACGCAAATGTTTGTTTTTCACGATCCGAGTTTCCTTTCATTTGAAAATACTGCGGAATGATTTCCATCTACTCGCCAGTGATCGGGGTAGCAGAGATGGCGTAATGGTAACACCTCCCACCAAAGTCGCTCATGTTCGAATCCCGGATCAGCTTCGAGGGTGGGCGAGTTTGTTGTTTGTTCTCCTTCTTCCCGAATTCTCCAGTATTCCTACCTCCATAAAAAATCTCACTTCCAATTCAATCGGGAATGCGTGGACGACAAGTTTATTAGCAGTGAATTTCGCCTAGTTGTTCTTCACAAAATGAAAAAAAATATGCCTTAAGACAGATTTACTTCGATTGAACAGTAAGCAATGAGTGTATAGCATGGTTTGATGCGTATTCTTTTCAAGAAGTCCAGGATAACTTTAGAACAAACTTCAGACCATTAGTGAGACTTAATCTTAATGCCATTTGAAACTTCAGACCATTTGAGATGATTTTCTAAGATTTATCTTCGAATTCTGAATGGATCACAGACTTCCACGAAACTACGGTGAATTAATTAATTAATCATGATTTCCTATATTCCCTCTTGTGATAAAGTTTAGTTGTTTTAACTCCATTGAATTTTGAAGCCTCGCCTTTTCTACTCAGTTATGGAAATGCTGCAGATTGTCAAAGCTATACACTTAAAAAAAAAACTAAGTATATAAGTAATAAGTAGGTGCACAAGAAAATCTGTGGTTTTTCAAAGACGGGCCCTTACAAGCTGGAGTTAATTTGTAAGCCACTTGGTGCATTGAACTGCATGAATTCTTAACATTTTTGCCTGTTTTCGAAATTGCGAAGGTATATAAAGCAAAAATGAAAACCCGCAAGAACTTCAAACCAAACCGTAGTTGCTAGAATTAAACCTCTGAATTCTCAAACAGCCCTCCCATTTCCAGTATTTTATATTACTTTTATTTGCAATAAAAATAAGTCAGTATTTTTATTGATTTTTATTTTTGTTTTACAGTATTTTTTACAGTATTTTTGCAGTATTTCCTTGCATTTCCATATTTCCAGTGAGAAATATATGTTTTATAAAATTGCATTGCCCGTATATTTGTGTTACTACCTGTTGACAGGTGATCCCCAACTAAACGCCCGGCTTAAAGGTTTCTCTGGAATGAATATTTTATATAATTGCATCAACTAAGCTTGTTTTCACCGCTAAATGTTTTGATTCTAAATGCTAAAAGAAATAAACACATTGACAAATAAATAAAAATATTAACTTCTTACTAACTGAGCGCGAGGGCCGTACTGGGGAATATTGACCCGAGGTCGTGGTAGTACGGACCGAGCGCAGCGAGGTCCGTACAAAAACGACCGAGGGCCAATATTCCCCAGTACGGTTCCGAGCAAGTGAAGTTAGTAAGTAGTTTATTATATGGCATCATTTTTCGTGCGAAACAACACTTCCGATAGTTCATTCGAGTCAATTTCCAGCGCGATGTCACAAGCCAGCGATTCTAACTGGCTTTCGAAAACAGTTTGATGATCGTTGCTGTCGATCGGCGAAAACTTGCGTGACTCTTGAATGAAAACTGCTCCGCTTCTATTATATGTGTCAGTTTTTCGTCGTCCTCTACAACACAAGATAGTTATATTTGAAAATACTTCTTCGCTATGGGCGGAGACAACTCGGGAAAAAGAAGAGGAATGAAAACGCCGCGACAAAATCTTACAAACGTGCTTCCCAAACTGGAAATTGTGGTAGCGTGTTAGTCTGTAACGTGAACAAAGGAACTCTCGAACTTTAGTAAAAAAGGACACTGAGAATATCTCTTCGTCAAATACTGCAAGTTGTTTGCTTCAATGGCTTTTTGGAACACTTTGTGGATGCTGAGTGCAAATACTGGAAATATTCGTCGCACCTAACAAAGTTGTATTTATGCGTGAGCTACAGCAAAAGCGGACTTGTAAAGAAGCCAAAATTATTTTCAAGGACGTCCACTACAAGAACAAAAATCTCACTGAGGAATCAAGGTACACTTTTAGTTTAATACGTGTAGCGTTAATTTGTTCTTGTGGAAAGCGCTGAATGAAGCGATGGCCTATATAAGCTAGACAAGGAGGTGATCGTTTCCCTTCGATTTACAGTTGCTGATAAAAGCCATTTCCCAGTTTTTTACAAGTTTTCATTTTTTTCGCCGAGAGGTTTTCTTGCTAGAAACGTACTCTTTTGTTAACGCTGAATTTTAATGATTATTGTTCAAGTCTTGGCCAATTTACTCCGCTCTTTGAAGCTTACAGTCTATAGCCGTACAAAAAAACAATAAACACACACTGAAGAAAGTTGTCCAAGCTTTTTGATTCACTGCTGTCGGGTTTTTTGCTTATATCAAAAAGTCAGTAAAGTTAATTGAAGAGCGTTTTTCTAAACAGACATGTTCACCTCGTTCACTTTTTTTTTGTACCAGCTCCAAACTTTTACTTTTTTGTCTTCTTGCGTTTTCGTAGTTTGAATTTTGCGGGAGTGCGAGAAAAAAAAATATCCAAAAGGACCGTTTCCATGGTAATGGTCCATACTGTAAACTCCCGACCGAAAACTAACCAATCAGAGTGCTCATTTAGCCTTGAGAATCGCTTGCCATATAATAAATAGATTTAGCCAAGCCTAAAATCAGAGCCGCCAGGGTATAAACTAGTGTTCATTTCTCAAAAATAGTCCTGAAACTTTTAGGTCTGAAATATATTTCGGGGCTTTTTTACGCTCGTTCGCTTTCGAAAAGTGTTCCTCAAAAAGCCCGAAAGTGTTCCGAATTGTCCTCAAATATTTTGGGGATCTGTTCTGTAAAACCAAGCTCGAAAGGTCACTCTGGAGGCTGAGCACACCTTGATTATTCTTATTTTTCGGGCATCAAACTGAACACATATTTTACTCACGAGCCGTCTTGCTTGGTTTTTGCAATGTTTCCAGATCCTGTTATAACTGTCAAGGCTTGTCAAATCTCCTTGGATTATTGGCTGTTCGCTTGAATGAACTTGAAACGGCGCTCATTTACAACAACAAAATAAAACCTATTCTGAAGTAAATGGGTTATCTTCATCGACGTTTGGATGTTAACAAGTAACATGAACTGCCACTATTAGTCTCGTCAAAATTTATACTGGCATTTCACCAGTATTTTACTGGGATTACCGGAAACAAACGATTTGGGGAGCTTCGAAGCAACTGTATCGAAGAAATGTCGCGTAGGTTTTATGCGGCCGCGAAAAAATTCGCGCACTTTGAGGAACACACATTACTTGCCGGATAAAATATCTTTAAACCCAAAACTGCTTTGCTTATAGTTACTTAAGTAACCCTTATATTTCGTTCTCTAACTTGAGACCATCGAGATTGAAAACAAACAAACAAACAAACACCAAACATGCTTAACTCTAAGGCATAAGTTTTGCGGCTGCAAATTGTTTGCAATCCGGGCGCTTTTAGAAATGCACGGAACTGTATTTGGAAGCTCTTCGGATAAAATAGGTTTAAACTGGCAACTGCTTCGCTTATAGTTTCTTTAATAACTTTTATATTTCGTTCTCTAGCTAGAGACCATCCAGATTGAAAACAAACAAACACTTAACACCCTTTAAATTATGGCATGAGTTTTGCGGATGCGAAGTAAGCCTATAAAAATTTAGGCGCTTTGAGGAACGCACAAAACTATTTTTGGAAGCTTTTCAGGTAAAATTTCTTTAAACCGACAACTGCTTTGCTTGAAAGATTATTACTATTGCAAGCTTTTAGGACGAGAAAATCGACAATTGCACAAAGATGGACCAGTCAAAATTGAAAGCAATTATTCGCCGTAATCTCACTGAAGTGATGCTTGTGCACTTGTCTTGCGACTGTGCTTGACCTACTGTTATGAATAAATAAACACAAACAAATGGACAGAGAAATCATTTTTGATAAAGTTTATTCAAAAACCCGTCAGTTTATACTTAAATGCAATTCGCGTTACACTTCCAGCATCGTGGGTCCGTCCACTCGAGTGAAATCGGCTGAGCATGGCAAAATATTCAAGACTAGATCTGTCACAAATCTGAGCGCGTTTTCTAATGATTTTTAAAGTAAAAAGTAAATGACACTTTTCTAATGACATCAATTAAATTTCCATTTCAAAACATAATTTCTTTGACCGTAATACTCAAAATCATGTACCTTAAACCCTTTAAAAACTTCACTTACTCGCTTGTGTTTCAGAACAGGGGAAGCTCTCTGCCGTGAAGAAAACAAAGTGATAAAGTCCTTTGAAGGCAGCTTTCGTAACTGGAACTTTTCGCCTTCTACCAGTATTCTTTTGAACTTTTTTTCTTTCCCTTTTTAGATATTAGATGTTTTTTCTCAAGTTTTTAAACTTCATTGCTGTCGAACAATCGTTTTGCTAAATAAACTTAAGCTTTCTAAAGAAATCTCTTTTTCAAAAGCGACGATGGACATGCGATTTCCCGCCAAGAAAAACGCCGCTGTCCAAAAGCACCGCGCGATTTCCTGCCAAGAAAATATGGCATTCTTCACCCCGCGTCGGGTTGTCTTGGGACTCTTCTCCCCCTCCCCCAGAGTCTCTACGGACGGGCGTACGTTGACGTTACAACCAAAATTTCGCGGATCGATAGGTTACCAAATTTGCTTTGCAATGGTGCTCCGCTGGCCCGCGGGCTCCACTATTAACTAAACAAATTATCTAAATATGCAAGTGATAGAGACATGAAAAAATTAATTCTGTAAGCAAATACAACATTACATACATGCATACCTACCTACCTACCTACCTACCTACCTACATACATACATACATACATACATACATACATACATACATACATACATACATAAGTAAATGAGTAAACAAGTGAGCAAAACAATAGACAAATACTTAATAAATTGAAAATCAGTTAATTCGATAAATTTATTACTTTATTGAACAGTTTAGTTGGTTCATTAATGATTATGGCTTATTTATCTCTAAAAGCGGGAACGGAGAATGAGGAATGGGGAGCGGGGCAGCTCCTAGCATCGGTTCTTTGGATGCTCAGCTCAGCGGGCTCAAAAGGTCAAGGTCGCGCACTATGAATGATAGATTTCGATCACTTTGTAGGTTTCTGGTTTTCATGGCTGGCAGGCTAGCTGTCGATGTACAGTACTATTGGATCTCAGACGTCCGTTAGAAGCGTTTTAGCTAGTGACGTCATATGGGTACTGTAAGAGCCTAAAAATCAACGACGATTGCTGTCTGTCTTACGGTCTGGGAGGCTGGGGGGTTATTCTGTGAGACGCTGGGTGGGGGTGTGCACCGGGACACTGAAACCCATACCTTATCAGCGGCACATAACCCATACAGCTTATACTATGGGAGAACGACCCCCCGGCCTTGAAATTTTTTGCCATCAACAGGAACTATTTAATGTTACTGTATCGTCATTGATTATAATTTCACTTAATTACACGCACATAACGCGTGACAAACGATAATTTCCTAATTATTGTATTACTGATCAATTGACACAGACACAACTGTGATAAGACAACAACTGAAGGCCATCGGGTAAATATTCTTTGTATTTCCTTTTGTGATGTGAAGACTATAAATAGACAGTTATGTCTTGCTTTACAGATTTCGAACTACGCTACAGACTACCTACTACTAAATGGAATAAAGTTTGAAACCGATAGCCTATTTTGTGGAATATTGGTACACACCGATACATTCGAAATCCGTGAGAATCCTCCAAGAATGGCAGCAGAAGCGAAAAAAGAAGAAGCAAAGAGAATTAGGACTTCAGCCAAGTCACGATTCACAAGGAAACGCAATGAATTCTTGAAGTCCATCCAGGATAACAAAGGTATGGATGCGGTCAAAAGAACCTTTGCGGACTTACACGAAGCTTGGAATATTGTCGAAGGTAAGCATGACATTTACATGATACACTTAACCGAAGACGAAATAGAGCAGAATGAAGCATGGATAAATGAATTACAAGAACTGTACGAAGAAGCAGCGACTGCTCACGCGCAGTACGTCAACGACCAAACCTTGCACGAGCAGAAACGAGTGGAAGAATTCCACAAACAAGAATCAATGAGACATGAACAAGAAAAACTAAAGCGACTATTGGAACAATTCAGTATAAAAAAGAAGTCCATGAGGACTATATTTGACACCTTAGTTGAACACGCACACGACGCAATGGAATCACAAAATAAGGACGTAAATACTCCAGAAGCTTTGCGCAAAACCGAAAGAGATTTAGATATCGCGCTCGCAGACTGTAAAGCAGTACATAACACAATGCTCGAGCTACTTGACTACGAAAACGTAGAAAAGGAAATCGAATGGATTCGAAACATGCACGCGCGCCATCAAGAGATCAGTGGCCGTATCGAAGCATTTATTTCAGCTAAAAGAGACGATAACAACGCGAAAGACAAAGGCAATCCGCTACAACTCGAAAAAATCAAAATGCCGTCATTTAACGGAAATGTAAGAAATTACCCACAATTTAAAACAGACTTTGAAAAACAAGTCATGCCGTCAATTAACTCCGATAACGCCCCATATGTTCTCAGATCATGTCTGGGAAAAGAGCCCGCCGATACGGTAAAAAGCGTCGACAACGATATTGATGCAATGTGGAAGAGACTGGACGAAAAATACGGCGATCCTGCAAAAGTCGCTGACGTCATAATGTGTGCAATTCAGAACATGAGGCCTATCAGAGAAGGCGAAAGTAAAAAATTCGTCGAACTCATCAACGTCATCGACGACGGTTACAGAGACTTGAAAAGGTTAGGTTTAGAGAAAGAAATAACTACAACCAGTTCGGTGAGCATAATAGAAAGAAAGCTGCCAAATGATGCGAAAAGAGAGTGGGCGAAACTGGTAAGCTCCGAACACTGTCCCGTCGATAAAAGAGACAAGTTTCCAAGTCTGTTAAGATTTCTCCTTGAACAAAAACAAGCAATAGAATACGAAAACGCAGAGTTACGCTCAAGCAGCAGCCTTCCACTAAGGGGCTCTCTTCATTACCTAGAGAAAAAGAATGACAAAGTCGCCATCCCAGAAGGACAAGGTTCGTCACGCTATAAGAGAACCAAATGCCTATACCATGAAGGTGCCAATCACTGGACTAATGAATGCAGACTTTATCTCTCAAAGCCAGTACAGGAAAGGCTTAACACATTAAAGGAAAGAGGAGCATGCTGGTCCTGCTTAAGACGGGGTCACAGAATTCAAGACTGTACAAGCAAGAAACCCTGTGGCGTTAACGATTGCAAAAGGTTTCACCACAAAACACTACACGAAGAAGAACAGGACCAAGGATCGCCGACCGACATCGCTTCCGCAAGCGGTTCTGCAAGTGTATGCAATAACAACGAAATTGAAACGTGCTTACTCCAAATACAAAGGATACCTACAAAGAATGGATTTGCAAACGTCTTGTGGGACACGGGAGCGTCATTATGTTTTATCACAAACGCAAAAGCAAGAGCGGAAAACCTTAAGGGTATCAAAACTAAGCTGTCAATTATCAAAGTAGGCGGAGAAAGTGAAAATGTGGACACTTTCAAGTACAAGCTTCCACTTATTGACAAGCAGGGCAAAACAGTCGTATTCGACGTTTACGGAATCGACAAGATAACCTCCCCCATTCCAGCAGTCAATATAAAGGGGATCTCTAAACTATTCAAAGACCTATCCGAAGAAGAACTGACAAGGCCCACCGGAGAAGTTGACGCCTTAATAGGCTATGAATACGCAGACTTCCACCCCTTAAAGGAACAAAGTTCTGGACATCTACTTTTATTGAGAAATCAGTTCGGACGATGCGTAGGTGGAACACACCCAGTTCTGAAAGGAATCAACGAGAAGTCCCTCATCGGAACCATACACGCCCATCATGTCAAGATGGCAAGAATCGAAGATTTCTACAACATGGAGAATCTCGGGATACAATGTATGCCTCGTTGCGGTGGATGTAAGTGCGGTAAATGCTCACTCGGAAGCAACGCATACACAATCAAAGAAGAAAAGGAATTAACATTAATTGAGAAAAATTTGAGCTATAACACAAGAGAAAAATTCTGGACGGCAGAATACCCTTGGATCAGAGACCCTTTTGATCTCCCAGATAACAGAAGAGCAGCATTCGGCATGCTTATATCAACCGAAAAACGACTTTCTAAAAACAAGAAACACGCTGAAATCTATCAACAACAGATACAGGACATGATAAATAGAGATGTAGCTCGCAAACTTACACAAGAAGAATTGCAAGAATACAAAGGACCTGCGCACTACATCTCACATCACGAAGTGTTAAAGCCAGACTCCAAATCTACGCCAGTGAGAATTGTCTTTAACAGCAGTGCCAACTACATGGGTCATGTGCTAAACGAATACTGGGCTAAAGGACCCGACCTTTTAAACAGTCTACTAGGAATCCTCATCAGATTTAGAGAGAATGAAACAGCATTCATTGGCGACATCAAGAAAATGTATCACACAGTCAGAACAGGAATGATAGAACAACACACACACCGCTTCCTCTGGAGGAATATGGATGTAACTAGAGAACCGGACACGTACGTTATTCAAAGAGTTTCCTTTGGAGATAAACCTTCTGGCACTATAGCAACTGTTGCACTGCGAAAGACAGCAGAGATGGCTAAAGAAAAATACCCACAAGCATCAAATCTACTCATAAACAATACATACATGGATGACATCATTAATAGCGTTGACAATGTTGAAACTGCCAAAAAACTTACGAAAGAAATGGAAACCATCTTGAGTAACGGAAACTTCAAAATAAAGGAATGGATATATTCACATGACAATATTGCTCCAGACCAGGACCTTATACCAACGGACATAAAAACAGCACACGAGAAAGTACTAGGTGTTGTATGGAATCCAATTACGGATAATTTCTGCTTCAAAGTCAAGCTAAATGTCACACCCCAAAGCAAGAAACGACACCCTAAACCAAATCAAGGAACGACTACTAAAAATCCCAAGACTCTAACGAAGAGGATAATTCTATCACAAGTCAACAGTGTTTATGATCCACTCGGATTAGCGAGTCCTCTGATTGTCAGGGCAAAGATTCTTATGAGACGATTATGGATTCACAACCCAAAATTGGATTGGGATGACCCTATACCCGAAGAAGATCACCAAAACTGGGATAACTTCTTCCAAGATCTAAGGGAGATGGAAAAAATTCAAGTCAATCGATGCACTAAACCTAAAGAAGCAACGGGAAATCCAATCCTCGTAATATTCTGCGACGGATCTAATGATGCATATGGCGCATGTGCTTATGCTAGATGGAGACTTTCTAATGGAGACCACGAAACCAATCTCATCTTGTCCAAAAACCGCCTCACACCTTCCAAGAAACTTTCAATCGACCGGATAGAGCTCTGTGCAGCAGTATTAAATAAAAGACTAAAAACCACAATTACCGAACAATGCAGGTACCGTTTCGAGAAATGTTATCACATCACTGACTCTCAAATCGTTCACTCCATGATCCAAAAGGAATCCTATGGATTCAATACCTTCGCAGCAGTGCGGGTGGGAGAGATCCAAGAAGGAACCAACACGAAAGACTGGTACTGGACCGCAAGTGAATTTAACGTGGCTGATTTGTTAACAAGGGGAAGTAAACCAAACAATATCGACATAAACAGTAAATGGCAAAAGGGACCAGACTTCCTTAAACTTCACGAATCTGAATGGCCAATAACGAAAACATACTCGGAACAAAAAATGCCCATCAATACGATTAAACTAGAATTATCTTCACCAACCATCAAAACTAACACAGAAGATACACTTGCGTCAAGAATAAACATCGAAAAATATTCCAATTACAAAAAATTGCTACGAGTTACAGCAAGAATTTTGGCTATGTATAAGAAAGAACTAAAGCCAACATTGAAAAATGCAACACGAACGCTAACAGCAGATGACATCGACAATGCCGAACGTTTCTGGATTCTAGAATCACAAACTTTGATGCAAAAGGATATCCAATCGGGTAAATACAAGCGACTTTGCCCTCGCAAACGAGACGACGGAATTTACGTTGTTGGGGGACGTGCTAGAGGATGGGTGGAAATGAGTTATAACAAAAGCGAGATCATCTTACTACCATATGGACATACATTTTCACGTCTATATGCCGAGCACATACATAATCGAGGTCATCTAGGAGTGCTATCAACTGCAAGCAAAATACGAGCAAAATTTTGGATCATCAAATTACTGAAACTGGTGAAATCCATCAGAACAAACTGTGTAATATGCAAGAAATTGGATAAGAAATTAAACGAACAAATCATGGGAAAACTCCCGATTGAAAGATTAAAACCAGCCCCGGCATGGACCTACACAGCACTAGATCTATTCGGACCGTTTAAGATAAAAGATGAAGTTAAAAAACGAACAACTGGAAAGGCATATGGAATCATTTTTAACTGCCTCGGTACAAGAGCTGTCCACATAGATATTTCACCGGACTATAGTACCGAAAAATTCTTAATGGTACTTCGAAGATTTGTATCTATAAGAGGCTATCCATCCAAGATCTACTCAGACAATGGCTCCCAATTGGTAGCCGCAAGTGAGGAATTAAAGAAGATGGTCAAAAATTTAGACCAAAAAAGTTTACAGGATTATGGATGCGTAGAAGGATTTCAATGGGTGTTCTCTTCAGCAGACGCACCTTGGCAAAACGGTGTCTCGGAAGCGCTGATAAAATCAACGAAAAGAGCCATAACGGCAGCCATCAGTGAAAGCATTCTAACATTTTCTGAATTACAAACTGTGTGTTATGAGGCCGCAAACTTACTTAATGAGAGACCGATTGGACGACATCCAACTTCCCCAGATGATAAGTACTTGTGCCCTAACGATCTTCTCCTAGGACGATCCACATCCAGAATACCTAATGGACCGTTTACACATTCAACCGATCCACGACGCCGATTTGAATTCATTCAAATGATTACAGACAACTTTTGGAAGAAATGGACAAGAGATTACTTTCCAAGCCTGTTAATACAACAGAAATGGCATACTGCACATAGAAACTTAAAAGTAGGAGACGTCGTTCTTATCCAGGATTCTAATCTTATCAGAAGCCAATGGAAACTGGGAAAGGTATCAAAGACATTCGAAGGACAAGACGGCAAAGTGCGCAAAGTTCAAGTACAGTATAAAAACCCAAAACCTGGAGAACCGGTATTGAAATATAACGGAAGAGGTTACGTCACAATCGAGAGACCAGTTAACAAATTGGTCGTTCTGTTACCCAATGATGAAGAGAAACTTCCTGATTAACTATTTGAGAAACACTCTGTTACTGTAAATATAAATACTGTTTTAACTCGCATTTGGCGGGGGGAGTGTATCGTCATTGATTATAATTTCACTTAATTACACGCACATAACGCGTGACAAACGATAATTTCCTAATTATTGTATTACTGATCAATTGACACAGACACAACTGTGATAAGACAACAACTGAAGGCCATCGGGTAAATATTCTTTGTATTTCCTTTTGTGATGTGAAGACTATAAATAGACAGTTATGTCTTGCTTTACAGATTTCGAACTACGCTACAGACTACCTACTACTAAATGGAATAAAGTTTGAAACCGATAGCCTATTTTGTGGAATATTGGTACACACCGATACAGTTACTTCGAATGCGCTGTTTTGTATACTTCAGGTCTGGCAGGAATTTTTTTCACGGTGTAGTCTTCCGTTTACTTAGCCGTGGTACAAATTTTTACAGCAGCAAACACATCAGAAATTATACAGAAGACAATTTGTGATCCACTTACTGCGTTTACTGCGTGAATTCACGCATATGTTGTTTGTTTCTGTTGTCCTTTATTAATTTCCAAGCGGAATTATTAGTTTTCGTAGAAGAACATTTTGACGTCCAACCAGCTTGACGGCGTCAATTGTTTTTTGCCTTCCAGTGGAATTTAAAAAATAAACGTGACTTACCTGTAAGTTGAAGTTTGACTGTAATTCTATCGAGTTACAGCATGCTGAGAGATTACATGAGATAGCAAGCGAATGCGCCAATTAGGGTTTGAAGACTGAATGTACGTGTCACTCAACAGCGGAAGGGTGGGTAGGGAAAATGGGCATGTAATCTCTCATGCTGAGCTTTCCATTTTAAAATGTTGATACTCTATGGATGTATTCAATCCTTTTAGATTCAAAATCAATCTGTAAGAACCATTTTTCTTTTTCCTGAGAAAAATGATAGAAACATACTGATCAAGACTAGGGACAGTTTCCTCAAGAACCCCTTCGCTGAGCAATTGTTGTATTTCGCCATCAATAATTACAGCCAGAAACTTTCAACTCTCTCAATATTTTGGTCATGACTGATTTCTGGTTTTACTGAACAGCCTTCTTCCCCCCTCCGTCTTGCCGAAGAGGGGGCGGCGATAGTTTTTTGACGGCCCAGAGTAATTACTCTTATACCTGCCATGGTATCTGTCTGAGTGGCCATCACTTCTAGATCTTTTGAAGGTCTGCTTGGTCTCTCTACTAAGCCTGGAAGTGATTCGGTTGGTATCAATAATGTCCTTTACCGCTTTAGGTAGGTCGTCTCCGAAAAGCTCAGTTGGTATTGGGTTTGACGGAGCACAAAGATAGCGGTAGCTAGTGTGAAGCTCTGATTTTAGAGCCTCTCTACGTCTGAGATTTAGTTCTATGTTGGCATTTGCCATTAATAGCACACACTCTTTTAGGACGACAGCCAAGTCTGTAGTTGAACTTTGGTCCGGGGTAGCAGATTGTTGTGAGTCGCTACGTCGCTCTTTTGGCGCGCTTTTTTCCTTCGAAGAACGTCTAAATTTTGCCACAGTTTTTGTGGCCATTGCCGTCTTTGTAACCTCAGAGCCATCAGATGGTGCTTTTGTACCCTTCTTTTGCAATTGGGTATCGCCTTTAAGTGATTTAGTGGGATCTTTGGTCCCAGAAATAGGCTCTGTTGACACTTCAACAGGCGTGCACGTGTTTTGCTTGTCCCTGATCAACTCCGGCAAGCTCTTCGGTCCAGTCGGTCAAAACTGCGTCTGAAACCGACCCCATCCGGAGGAAACTCTCTGCAGTAGTTTCCTTTACCATTGGCGATGTTTTGGCCACCCTAAATCCCTGAGAAGAGCTGTATTTTTGGAGTAAAATCTCCTTCACAGCCAACCTGATCGGCGACAAACGTTGCACTGATTGGCACATGCGCTTGCTATCTCATGGAATCTCTCAGCATAGTAACGAGGTAGAATTACAAAAGAAAGGAAGGTAAATAATAAGAATCCCGAGCTGAGAAGCAAGCGGCTTTTGCATAAGGGTAATACAATTTATTTATTCTTGAAGAAGCAAGCTGGATTTAAATATTTCAGTGCTGTTTGAAAGCAAAGCAGAATGTTTGTCCAGCTACAAGTGCAAGCCGAGACCCAAAATGGGTTCTAAAACTGGACGAACTGTGAGAATCTGCATGTTTCCGCGTTTCACATAAATTAAACTTCAACCCGCCTATGCAAATTAGACAAAGTAAAATCGTTGTTCCTAGCTAATTCTTAAACTGAAAAACTTGAATGAAACTAGTATTTAAATTCCAAGTTACAGTGCTGATCAAGGAATTACAGTAAAATCCCTACAGGATACCAAACTTTACTTCGGGGTCATTTATAGCTCAAAGCGTATTTTGAACAAATTTGCATAGTTGACAGCTCCTTGTAATTTGAACCTTCGGAATGTAACGCAACGCTTAAAACATCTCGTATCGAACGCAAGTGACAAAGCATTCTAATAGAGACCTATTGAATTTTGCAAGTTTTCTACAAGCCTGTTAGGACTTGAATACATAAAAAATGCAAGAAACAGACGTGTCAGGATATGTTGTCTTTGAAGAAAAGGAAAACGAACGGCTTTATTTACTTCGCACGCAGTTCTAATGACTGTCACGTAGTCACGCTACTAGCTACCCTTTTTTATGATAACTGAATATGTTGATTCCTTGCTCTAACGAAGACATGTTACATTAGCCGCAGGTTGTCGGGGAGGGGGGAGGGGACCACAAGTCCGCACTGCAGTGGTGTGAAACCCATGGATTGTGTTCATAAATTTTACCATATTGCGGAACAAAACGTCAATGGCTCTGGACGCATTGCGTGCCTATGTTTTTTAGCTGGGGACCATTGATCTCACTCTGCGGTTTGAAAAAATCACCACGTGACCACAGTTTATGGATCGCAAGATCGGCAAAGATGGGGAATACTCAACTTTCGATGAGTGAATTTTTACTCGCCGTCACATTTCTTGGTCCCAGATAACACTTTTCCTTAATTTTTCCTCAAGGTAATGTTTACAACTTGTATAGGCCGACCTTTTATTCGGAAACGGCTTTATTTGGGAGTATTTATGATGATTGCGAGCTGAAATTCATTCATCGCATTTTCAAGTTTACAGATCTTGGGGTCAGCTTGTGGTCATCGAACTTGTGATCACGTGATCATTCTTTCCAGACGCGCGGAGCTGAAATCAATGGCCCATGAAGCGGCCTAAAAAACGGCTGAGATCGATAGTAACTATGATTGTCGGCAAGGAAACAAAAGCAGTCATCAGTTGGGTTGTGAATTTCAGAGTTCGCGTTGTTAAAATCTCTGCTTGAAAGGCGTATTAATAAATTAGTTCCAACCTTTGGGATGCGGCTGATATACCTCCGCTTATCTACACCAAATGGGCCTGCGGAGCCAGGGTAGCATCTCTGACGCTTATATACATACGTGAAAAACGTAATTACTGTAATCGCCAGAGTCTGTTTGGCTTACTTGAGCAGATCGACTTATTCCAATTCGGTAACCTGAAGCGTAAAGCATAAGGTAAGTGCTTAAGCTCGGATCTTTAAGCAGCGCTACCATTAATTTGTAAAGAAACTGGAATTTGTTTAACTGCGGACACGTAATCGAATGGAACGAAACAAAACGAAAAAGGAATAAAACGAAACAAAGCGGAAAGACGAAAAAGAAACAGAAATTAATTTCACGTACATACACGAATTATCGGAAGGAATAATTCATGTCTGCACGCAGGCGATGTCGGAAATGGCATGTGCACCGGTGCCAAAATTCCCAGTTTTGGGAAACTGATTAGTGTAGTCTCCTATGCATTGGTTCATCACGCAACGCTCCTTCCTGACAACCCGAATAACGGCTGCGTAGGCTCTGTTTAACAAAACTGACTGGCCGACGAGTATAGATGGGAAACACTTCGGGAAGGCTACCAGCAAAAATCTGTAAGTTGTTCTGGATCGTCGTACAAAGAAACGCCGTGGAAAGTATAAGGCTGAAGAAAGTCAGCTATTGATGGAACGACAAGCTGATAATCGACTTAGTGTTGAAAATTTCATAGCGTTAACAAATTGCGGAAAAAGGGTGGCTTAAATTCAAATTTTTCGAGGGAAATAATTTTTGCGAAATTCGATAAGCCCCGCAGACATATAATAATTACCACGCCTTACAATGACGAGAACTTACCGAACTGATCATCAAAACCCAACTGATATTCGCTGTTTTTTCACTTCCGGCAGTCATAAATATATCGACATCTAGCGAACCGCGAAAACGAGAAACCGACAAAGTGCTAGTGATTGCACCATTCATACCCCACGATCTTGACCTTTTGACCACGCTGAGCTGAGCTTCGAAAGGACCGCTGCGATAATTTTTTGTTTTGGAGATTCCCCTTTTCGACATTCTGTATTTTAGAGATTCCCCGTTTTAGAGATTCCCTATTTTAAAGATTCCCCGTTTTAGAGATTCCCTAGTTTAGAGATTCCCCGTTTTAGATATTCCCCGTTTTAGAGATTCCCTATTTTAGAGATTCCCCGCTTTAGAGATTCCCTATTTTAGATATTCCCATTTCTGAGATTCCCCATTTTAGATTTTTCGTTTTAGAGATTCCCCATTTTAGAGATTCCCTATTTTAGGAGACTCCTTTTTTTAGAGATTTCCTATTTAGAGATTCCCCATTTTAGAGATTCCCTATTTCAGAGATTCCCCACTTTAGAGATTCCCTATTTTTGGGATTCAGTATTTTAGAGATTCTTCATTTTTGAGATTCCCTATTTTAGAGATTTCCCGTTTTAGAGATTCCGTGTTTTAGTGGATCTCTGTTTTAGCGACTGTTTTAGAGTTTCTTTCTCTTCTTCCTCAACGGAGTGTTAGGTAGTTTTTGTTACACGTAATATGTATAGTTATAGTTGTCTTTTGTTCTTTGTTATTTTTGTCATTATAGTTGCCACCCGCCTTGAATATCCCAAGCTAATTTGCGGGTGGAACCACAAATCTGCAATGTAACCAGTTGGTGTTGTAATAAAATTGTTTTTATCCATGTTTTTCCCGTTCCCCATTCCCCATTCCCCGTTCTCCGTTCATCGATTCCCCGTTCCCGCTTTTAGAGATAGCCATTGATTTATCGACTGAGTGATTGTTTCATTGATTGATGACAAAAATGGTGTTTAAGACAGGGACAAACTCTATATGCAATTAGGATGATTTTTTAAATTCATTCTTAGGAGAGAGGCGCTAAACCTGCTTCAATGACTGCTAATTCCTTTGGCCTCTTTTAGGACTTTGCGTTGACTTCACAGTCATGGAATTGTACCACATTGTTATGGTTGTTATTGGGCTCTATCAAGTGTTGATAACAGTACACGCTAAACCTGCTGGAAACGATCAAGCGGTAAACTACGGCGTTGTACATACTGTACCCTGCGGAGGTTTAAAACCAGACTACCGCATGGCACTAAGGCGACATGTCTTTAAAACCCTGAAAGTACCATCATCTCTCCACTGTCTGAAGGCGTGTGATAATGACGTGAGGTGCCAGAGCATAAATCATGTGATGGGAAAAGGGATTTGTGAGCTGAACAATCGCACCAAAGAGGCGAGACCAGAAGACCTCATCACAGACACTACGAAGTTGTATGTGCCACGCCAACACAAAGAGGTGAGCATGTTTAAACGTGGAATGAAATGCGACTGAGAAGCTTGAGCTTAAGCGTTAAAGTGAAGCCATTGACTTCCTGTGATCGAGCGTTGCACCAGTAATGAATATGGATCACCGCAGTCAAACGAGAAAAATAAGAAAAGTACTCCAAGGATAACGGAATTATTTTCACTATTCAAAGTTTGATACTTTATCAGTATCCTGTTGATTTACTAAAGTGTTTCCAACTTTGCTAAAAAAGTTCCAACTTTTTGAAATCAGGAAGCGGACATGTCGGTGCCATTTGTAAAAGCAATTTTGTTCAGGTGCGGAACATTTACAGTGCAACGAATTCAACCGGGGCCACCCAACGTTTTCCTGCCAATCACAAGGCGAGTTTAGAATAAAAGAATCGGGGTTGCGGTTGCTTTCGGACCAATCACAATAGGGGTAAAATGTTACTTCTGGTTTGAGCAGGAATCGAGGCGAATGGCATTCGATTATTTTTAGGGCGAAATGGCATATATTTTGGTCAACGGTGAGACAAGCAAACGGCAAGAGAAACAGTTGTTTGGCCACTGGCGGCCGGTGATTTTGAAGACGCAACGGACTCGGTTGTGCAAAGTATGTTTTACTGCATGACGGCAAGTTTGAATACAAAACAAACTCGACACAAATGCGTGTTGTTGAATGAAAGCCGAGAATGTTGAGGACGAAAGAGACCCAACACGAAAATACTTCTGAATGAGGGGGACAAAAGAGAGACAAAATAAAATAAACATCTCGAAGACCAAGATTTCTATGCAAGACTTCCGCGACCCGCTAATTGGAAATCACTGGACTGTAACAACATGTTGACAGTCGACGAAACGCGGTTTCTTGATCAGCAAAAATATTTCGAGGCTTATAAGTTTTCAACCTGTGACACAAATTCGAACAGAATTATTCTCAGCCTTACGATTTAATTATAGCTTTTCTAAACTGTCTTGTGTAACGACCGAAGTCAGAATATTTTGTTGTGGACGCGGCTGTCATTCGGTAAACATGTGCATTTGTCAGTCCGTTTCGTCTTCCCCGCCGTCATCCGGTAATACATTATTGCACTGAATCTATTTCGTCTATTCCCGGCCATCATTCGGTAAACATTTGTGTTTAGCCCATTTCGTCTTCAGCATTCGGTAAATATATTTGCGCT
The DNA here is from genome assembly GCA_964030785.1 of Siderastrea siderea. Lineage (NCBI taxonomy): Eukaryota > Metazoa > Cnidaria > Anthozoa > Scleractinia > Rhizangiidae > Siderastrea > Siderastrea siderea. Next base: position 68,452 of record OZ034974.1, read on the forward strand.
GAGTCAGTTTCGTCTTCAATCCAGGCCGTCATCCGGTAAATATATTTTGTGCTTCGTTTGTTGCAGTCTTCAAAATAGCCGACTGACATTCAGTATTTTTTTTTTAATTTTCCCTTTTCATTGGTTGGCCTTATTGATCGAAAGGAATAAAATTTTGCCATGAGAATAAGCGTTGAGGTTCGCCTTCGCAAAGCCCTCCCCGTCAATTCCCACTCAAACTAGTTAAATTTTACCCCTATTGGGATTGGCCCGATTCTTTTGTTCTGAACTCGCCTTGTGATTGGCAGAAAAACTTCGGGTGGTCCCAGTTGAATTTGTTGCACTGTAAATAGCAAAGAAAATGGTTTATTTGAGAGAAATGAAAATATATTTATACTCGCACACCATTTTATATATCCTTGCTCATGTTTCGACTGCATTGTGAATAATTGTTACGAATTGCCTCAGACGTATGACCGCGGTGGCGGTAAAGACACCTCGCTGGAATTCGAGCCCACACCGAGCTCCGTGTTCAGATCACCGATGCTCTACCGATTGAGGTACGAGGCCAGAGGGAGGGGGGGGGGGGGAGGTCGTAGGTAGCTAATCTAGGTATCCCCGATGGCAACGCAACATAAACAGTCACCTATGGTGATGTTTATGTCATTAATTCCCAATGAGGAAAACATACGAAAAAACAGACTATGTTAGTTTTCGTTATCTTTGCGCTTGTGTTTATGTCGTGAGCTGAAATCATCCTTCAGTGCGAAAGGAGCAGTTAATTCTGTTGCACCTTAAAATTTAAACATTGCTCCAATGCTAACTTTATTGCCAAACTTATACAGTAATTTTTTTATTATTTTCTCAGTTGCCCTGGCTTCCATCCCAGATCTACCGGCCGAGACATGCAAAGAAATAAAGGCGAGTGAATTCGGGCAAGTGGTCAGTGGTAAATACTGGTTTTCAGGCATAAAACTGAGAGTGGCTGTACTCGTTTACTGTGACATAGAAACAGAAGGTGAGTCCAGTTATGTCACAAGCCCATTACGCGGAGTGTACAAAATCCTATCTCTTCGTCTGCAGTTAAACGGCGTATTCTCACGTTGCGTTATTTTAGATGACAAGAGCCACTCACTACTCCAACACCATCCCTACGGTATTGCCAGTACATTACGCATGCGCACACCCCTATCATCCAGGTAGTGGCAGCCATGGACAACTGTTTAATATTTCGTACTTGTTAGGACTTCATCAGCATGGCTTTTGCACTGTCCTCGGCGGTAAAGAGCAGGGGACACGGAGTGCCATGTTGGTAAGGTCCTAAGAAGGACGAATCAGCTGCCCATGGCTACCATTGCCTGGGTGATACGCGTGTGCGCATGCGTAAGGTACTGACCATACCGCAGGATTGGTGTGGGGTGTGCCTCTTGCTTATTATTGTTGGTTACTTTTAGATGACCTGAAACCTTTCGAAAATTTCCGAAGATAACCCGAAGGAACCTGAAGATAACTGAAAATTATTCCATGTTTTCCAACGATACCTTCACCTGACGAGAATCCGAGGCTAACGTCGCGGAAAAGGGCTTGTCTAAAAATCGAAGTCCCAGTTGTGAAAACGGCTTAGCACGAATGCATAGACGTTGAAAAGTCCTTGTTATCTAATTGATCTTAGGCTACATAAGATACAAAATGCCGACCAAATCAATCTCTCGGTTCTCAAATGAAATATCAGTAGATAAAGACATTTTAATCCAACTTGTTTTCTCTTGCGTTTTCATCCAAAAAAGAAAACATTACATCACTTTAGATGCTTTAAACTGCTTTGAATAATGGTCTGCTCATGCGCATAACGGTGTTAAGTGTTTTCCTGCAACTAATATTCTGCTTATGCATAGAGTTCAGAATTTGCAATAATAGTACTTTATTTATTTATTTATTTATTTATTCTTCTTTTGCAGACATTGATGAGTGCACAGCTTCTTCCCCCGTCTGTGACGTAAATGCTAACTGTATAAATACCTGAGGGTCTTACCTTTGTTCCTGCAAAACTGGTTATTCTGGTGATGGAAAAGCTTGTCAAGGTGAGAAGGATGTACAGTTATAAACAATTATAATGCCCTACACTTTTGATACAAACTATAACTATTTAGCCACACGTGATAAATGTCAGCAGTTTCAGCAAAAAAAGACCAATTTCACTTTCCTGTTGCGGCACAACTGAGTTTAGCATTTCTCGATTTTTAAAAAAGCGGTCTTCTCAGTTGCCAAGCCTCATGCACACGAGCAAACTTTCTATGTCAATTTTTTTTGCGACAAAAGGTTTGATACTGTAGTAACTGAACAAATTTTCTTTGCCCAATGTCCTTGTCTGTGTTCCAGACAGCGAAACAGCAAGCTCCCAAGACGGATATTAACGATGTGCAACACGATCTCACAACTGTACAAACTGTGTCCAGCCACCTTAAAATTCTCAGGAATAATTGACCACTGGGTAGATGCTCTTTGACTTTAATTTCGTTTCACTGACAAATACATGAAATACCTGCTACATCCACCAAACCCAGTTTCTCTCTCCTGTCGGGGACACAACTGAGTTTAGTTGCTCATGAGCATTTAAAATTCAGTCTTTATGTAGTAAATAAAATTGTGTTTAAAATTATTAGTTGAGATATCACTTCTTCACCTGGTTGCAAATGGAGTCATGTAGACAATTGGAGTAATTCAGCAGGAACTCACAATTGCAGTGCGTAAGCTGTGTACAACAACACCAAAGGAGCGTTCAATAGCCCTTTTCATAGTTACCTTTGCTCATTTGCATTACAATGTATTTGAACGTGGATGAGAGGCAATTTCGGGCAATTTTGCAGTTTCTGCCCGAAATTGCCTCACATTCACGTTCAAATACATTGTAATGCAAATGAGAAAAGTTAACTGTGAAAAGAGCTATTGTACTTGCATACAAGGCTTCCTTGGTAACGGTTACAACTGTGAAGGTGAACATGACCTAAATATTTTTCGTGGCAATAAAATTTCAACGAAATTTCAAAGAAGAAACTTTTTTACGAGTGTTAAACTACAAATTGCCTTGGAAGCAGATTGATGTTCGGCGGCATCCAACAAAAAAAATTAAGCAAAATCCTTGATATGTCACTTATTGCCGGTTTCTCAGATTGCTTTGGAGCCTTTTTAAGGGATTATTGTGCTAGCTAACATAGATTGATCTGGTCCGATTCTTTAGCAGAACATTTGAGCCACAGAAAATTATAGCAACGGAAGTATATTTACAAAATTTACGAGCCGCTGCTGGCTTTCCGAAAAATGCTAGGCTCTTATTTCGCTCTCTAAACGATATATTCGACACATTTATCCCTCCCAAAACAAAGGAACTCTTTCCGCCGTGTTAAAAAGGTAACATTTCGCAAAAGAAATCTCTAGTTTTCCACCGCAGTTAGATCTGACTATCTCAGACGATTAAGGCCTACCGATCGCGAGCAAATGCTCCGCGGAAACGAAATGTCGGGTGTAACTAGATGTTTGTATATACAGTTGTGTAGTTGGCTCTCTGGCTAGCGCTATATCGTTTAGGGCTTAATGACTTGATGGGGTGGAACAGGAGTGACCAACTGCAGTATACCAGTACAAAGAAACAAAAAACGTGCGGTAAATGTCATGCCAATCTGTAACTGATGCGGATTGTGTTGATGTTATTTATAAGTAACTTTGCAAGATTGAGCCAAAATACATGTCTTGGACAGCAGACGTAAAGTTCGAACACAGTCTATTACAGCCAAATCATTACAAATCATGTCAGTGTTAACTACATCTTGAGTCTTCTTTAGATATCGACGAGTGTGCAACGGGAACTCACAATTGCAGTTCTGATGCTGTGTGCAATAACACCAAAGGAGGATTCAACTTCGAGTGTAAACAAGGGCTTGAGGGAAACGTACAAATTTACACAGGTGATGTTTTGTTCAGTTCCTTTCCGTTTTATTTAAAACGGAAGTTATGTGCCCTCCTGGCTTTAAAAACTGCTGTGCTATATCTTGTCTGCATTTAACTTCATTTCAGATATTAACGAGTGCACCTTGTTGGTTATTGAGCATGTAACATTGTTAATAAACCGTGGTCAGGACACTGGACGTTTACGTGTAAACAGCAAGCCAAATTAGAAGCATGCAGCGCCGTGCAGATTTGACAGCAAAGTTAAGCCGAAATTCAACTCCTTCATGAAAAGTTAAGTTACATCGCAAAAAAAGATATTCTGAACAATTAACTTGTAATCAACCGTGACCAGCTCAAGGCCGATTGTGCCTTTCAACACTTTTCATTTTTGTATGGGGAAGATTGAAATTAAAAGCTCACTCAATATTCTTCCTTTCCAAACAACAAGTCAGACAACTAGATAAACGGTTTTGTGCCTCTCACCTACGCGACGCAACAAGGCAAAAATATTACCTCACCTTATATCAAGAGGTATTTATGTTTTTGACTCTCACTAGTATTATATAAGTGAACAACCCTCGGTTCTGATGTCGTCATTATGCAGGCGCCGTAAAAGAGAGATATGAGTTTTGCATTGCTGGTAATCTTTTGGGGCTAGGTTGGCACTGTGTAAATTTTAGCCCACACAGCTTTTATTTGAATTTAATTTTATTAAATGATGACGAAACAACCAACAACCGGGTGCGTTAGATTCAACAACGCTCGAGTTATATAACCGTATGAATTTCTTTATGGCCATTTGTAGATATTGATGAATGCATCCAAGGATCTCATGACTGCCTCCCTAACCTTGCTAACTTCACAAATACTGTTGGATCATACAGCTGTTCTTGTTACCCTGGATATGAAGGAGATGGAAAGACAAGCTGCGTAGTGCCTCCAGGTAAGGATAATTTAAATTCCTCTTGAATACATTTGGGTAAATATAGCTTGGGCACATCACCTGAAAACATGACATCGTTAAGTAACATCAGAAACAGCATGATTGATCATTAGATTGACAAACCCTTTACAGGAAATGCCTGTCGGAACTATGTCGTTTGTTACTAAATTAAATTTTGAATGTACCCGTACTAAACCACCGTTACAGTGATTTTTTTAGTTTTCAAATAAATTTAATTCATCAAAATATGTCTGTAAACCATATTCGTTTTTGAGTGGGAAAGTATGCCCAATATTTATTCAAAGTTAAAAAGGTGTGCACAAATTTGAAAAAAAAGTTTAAACGTTTAATCATCAAACAACGGTGATGATGCTGCTGCTGCTGCTGCTGCTGCTGCTGCTGATGATGATGATGATGATGATGATGATGATGATAATGATGATGACAACTACCTTACTCCTCTCTTGTGTATCGATTGGGAACATCAGATCAATTAGAGAAGGTTTCCAGTTAACTGAATTAAACCAACATAGAGTTCACTTAAACCTCTGCCCTCGATTGATGTTGCATTGAATGATCAGATAACAATTTTTCCTTCAAAAGAAGGGAAACTAATCATTGTTTCAGGGGTGGAATGTACTTACTGGAGAATTTTTCTCCACGTTATGAAGCAGATTTTTCCTCTAATCACTCTTTCTGTTCAAATTCCATAACACAAAAAAGAGGTTTCGAGCATTGAAACTAACCACGTATCTTTAGCTCTAAAGCTAGACCTCGTAGACCCAGGGTAAATTTCCTCGATTTCGTCTGCATTCGGCGGATAAAATTCAAAACAGGGCTCATTAGAGTGTAAAGAGCATTACGCCAACTTTCTTTGGTTGGAATGAGCGAACTAAATTATACTTTTAAAAGTCCTGTAGCATGCTCATGAACCTTTTTTCATTAGCTAACTCTAATTCTTGTTACCGGGCCCCTTTGAAGGAAGGATATCTTCTGCCAATTATGTGCCTTTTTTTAATCTGTTTATTAATTTATACTTGGCTGTACTGACCGCTGACCCAAGTAACAATAATAACTTGTGAGTGAAAGGGTGAACACCCCCACCCTACCCCTGTGGAAATCTATATACATGCAAAAATGGAAATGAGCTAACAAATTTTATTTCGCTCTTTCCTAAATTTTACAGATAATTTTCGTTCACAATTAAAAAGTGAGCATAACAACAAATTGTGAATAATCTTTCAACGTCGAAATCCTTAAAATTAAGTAATTAGTGGTCGATAAATCTTTAGTTCCAGCACAAGCTATGGGCTCCTGGCCAGCATTACCAAATTAAGTCGTCACTAAAAGTCTAAACTTAAGGTAATTCGTTGACTTCTTTGTTTAATATTATCTTGCTTTGATATTCTGGTCCATAGAATGTCATAACTACACAACCCTTGATAGTGCTGACAGAAAGATAACCTACACCACTAAGGACTATTATTGCGATAGGTCCATTGGTCCTGGGTGGTTTCGATTTGACGGCGCTGCGGGTAGTAGAATGGCTTCGTCCTGTGAACCAGAATGGAGGTGTGGTACACACGCGGCTGGTTGGCTGTCTGGTGGTCATCCTAGTGTGGCGGATGGTCAGTTGAACAGGACAGTGTGCTTTCACTATTCGGGGAACTGCTGTCAGGTGTCAACCAACATCCAAGTTAGAAATTGCGGGTCGCACTACGTTTATTACCTCAGTGGTACACCTTATTGTACTCTCCGCTACTGTGGCAGTGACTAAACACATTTTAGATGCGTGGTGCCAGCCCTTATGATGTCGGAAAATTATCCTTTGCGAATGCTCGTTTCTACTCGAAGTTTGCTATTATCACCGCACACTGACCTATTATCTCTGCCACTGTGGTAGTGACTAGACATATTTTATAGGGCCATTGAGTTATAAGGGAAATTATCCTTTGCGAATCCTTGTTATCTGCACAGACGTTACTGTATTACCACTGTTCACCTAACTCTTATCTCTGCTAGTCTGTTAGTGACTAGACTGATTATATATTATAAGTGTATTTGACTTAAAACGGAATATTGTCCCTAGCGAATTCCTTGCTATTTTCACTTTTTACTTCTGCTACTGTGGCGGACTAGACACATTTTATAGCCGTAGTGTGTTAAAACGGAAAATTGTCCTATACACCCACTTTTTATTCTCGCTACTATGCTGGTGACTAGACACATTAGTTCTAGGCGTCTTATGTTCTTAACGGGGAAATTGTTATTTTGCGAATACTCTTCACTGAGACAGCTTTGTTATACACCATAGGTGTAGACTGTTCTTAACGGAAAATTGTCATTTTGCCACTCTTTGAAATATATCAAAAGACTTTTTATCTCCGCTACTATCATGTACTATGGCCGTCAGACTAGAAACATTTTGTGGACAAAGTTATAACGATAAATTACTTTCTTTACAAATCCTCGTTATCCATACGAAGACATAGCTATTATCGCTGTACAAATATCTTTTTATTTCCGCTACTAATATTAAGATAGACTACACACACGTCGTACGTTTATCGTGTCCAGTTTACGAAAAATTTTCGTTTTTGGGAATCATCGTTATCTACACAAAGACCTACTTTTTGTATTTGTACTATGTTCCCATGGGAAACTTATAAGTAGTTTTGCGATTCACTGTACACCTCTTCTCATACTGCAGATTACGGTAGAGTAAAACCCCCATAGAGGAATCTAATTTTTAAGAACCTGTTAGGCTAAGATTTCCATTATGAAAAATTTTCGTTTTTGGGAATCATCGTTATCTACACAAAGACCTACTTTTTGTATTTGTACTATGTTCTTATGGGAAACTTACAAGCAGTTTTGCGATTCACTGTACACCTCTTCTCATACTGCAGATTTCGCTAAAGTAAAACCCGCATATAAGAACCTAATTTTTAAGAACCTGTTAGGATAAGATTTCCATTTGGACATAAGAACCTGTTTTAGCGTAAAATTGGAAACAGGTTCTTATTTTATAGACTTTATTAAAAACTTAGAATCCACAAACTAAATTAAACAAATACAAGTGGGTATAAAAGTATTAACAGAAATGAAAAACTCCAAATAGGGTTTGTATTTGCCTAGATTGCTGTCATTTAGACATGATTATATGATTTTTATATAAACAATAGACAGTACCAATATTCTTCCCGCAACAAAACCATTTTTCCTTAAGAAAATAAGAACCAATTTCGAGCCTAAATAGTTTAATTGTATAAGACACAACAATTGTATAAGAACCTTTTGAGGCTAACCTGGAAAAATGCAGGTTCTTATATGCGGGTTTTTACTGTACTGTTACTATAAGTCGACGACTTTATGATGGGTAATGAAATGGTGATCAGTAAAATAACAGTTTTAAAAATTTTGCGATTTCACTGATCATTATTTCATTACTTTTTTTAACTTTTGTCAATAGATTATGAATGTTCTTTAGCTTTTGTACAGAGAACATAAGAGTAAGAACAACCTCTAAAAGATGAAAATGTGATATATTACATTACATGTTTAGAGATACCATATTCGCTTAAAAAAACCCTTCCAAGTGACAATCTTTTTTCAGAAGCAGAAAGTGATGGTATACATCCGGCATACGGGGCATGGGAGGTTGAGGGTAAGTGTAGGGGGTACTGGAGGATATGGGCCGGGTATGGTGAGGGTATGGGGAGCCAATTTGTTCTCCAGGCCATTTAGTTATTTCTAGAATATAAAAATTGTCTCTGACGCTCTTTTTTTAAAAGGACACATTGAATTAAAAATCATTGACCAATTACTTTTAATGCAATGTGTCCTAAAAGTGGCTCGGATGGTAAAAAGGTCATTAAAAAAATGTCAAACAGACCGAAAACCTCCAAACCTTGCTTTGTTCGTCTACTAGATGTTCGGTTGACAATTTCATTTTTTCCCGCCTTTTCGTCTGATTGAAACTATAATTGTAGAAGCTTCAAAACTATTTTGCCCCACAACCCCAGCACATCCCTTATTAAATGTACATATTTAATATGTGCATTTAATGGGAGATTTACTGTTCAAGCTATTTTCCTGAAACTGTAAGTATCGTTTTTAGCAAAGTGGAACCACGATACGACCACTGACGACCACAAAAAAGTGCCTGTATTACAGGAGTAATGTCAGATTATGATAGTCTAAAAAAAAGAAGGAAAATGACAGCATAAACGAGAACGGGAAATAACTTTGAAGTCGTTTACCACATACATTTATAAAAGATGGCTTTGACTTCTTCGTGTCAATTTTTGTTTGCTTTCGCAATTTATGCCACCACGCATTTGGAGTGATCGTTTTAACGGGAAAATTTTTGAAGAAAAAACCGTTTGGGGTTCCAAAAATGTTCTTGTTGGAAGCGGTAACGCAGTGGTCGGCTGAACTGAGGTTTTAAGGTCGAGAAAATAGCCGAGGTTTTGTTTGGGCTAGAAACATTAGTAGCAATAAACGGGTCATGGTTGTGAGGAGTGGCTCCACTGTATAGTTTCCGTCACGAATGCGACAAAAAAACACAAAAAAGTATAAAGTAAGTGCTAAAGTAAGGAAGAACATTTTAGTGTCTTTCAACAGCGTATAAGTTTTACAATTTTAAAGGAAACTGTTTTCAGTCTAAACGTCTAAAACTGTACATATTATATTACGTTACATGGCACGAGTTTATTTGCATTGTGGCTTTAAAGTAATGACTGCAATTTTGTATAATACATTATTGATAGATTGTTGTATTATAATAGTAGTTTTGTTTGATATTCTTTGATTTTAAGCTTTGACCACCAAAAATGTATATAGTGTAAACTTAATGTAATGAGATGTGCATGGTACAGTCTGAATGGGCATCAACTCAGTAACTAAGGTACTGAATTCAGTAACGATCAAAATAAGAATTTTCAGTTCAGAAACGTAGCTCATTAGCTGCGTCAGTTACTGAGATTTATAAGCTATCAGTTAAAACTGAAAGCTTGTAAATCTAAATAACTATCAGCTGAAATCGTGAGACTTAGCTGAATGAGAGCTGACAGTACAGCAGAGAAGTGTCCGATATTTTACGTAACAACCGAAAATAAGTGACCACCCCATTCAGACAATTTAATACCACTATGAGTAGATAAATTACAGTCTAATTTAATTTCGCTTTTTTGTAGTATGCTATCAATAAACTTGCTTATGCTGTTAAATGAAACGTTTTGTTGTTATTGAGAGCAATAACTCGTCAAACATTCAGGTTACTGGAAAGCAGTTATATCAAGCAAATCTCCTGAGCCCCCTCAAAACAAAACTAAACAACATAGTGAATGAATCAGACGAGAAATGGGGAAATGTAGGTAAAATGCCAAACCCAGAGGAAATGCCTTAGTGACCAGCGCAAGAAAAAACATAGGGTACCAAAGATTCAATCGGCACCAACCACAAGAAAACATGTCAGTGTTGGCCTAGCTACAAAAATCCGGACTTTTTTCGGGATTTTTAGAAAACTATAGGATTTTTAGAGATTTGGAGGGATTTTTAGAGGTTTTGGTGAATATTTTCAAGTTTTTTTGTTTATTTGTTACAAAAAGCTTGAAACTTAGAAAAGTTTCGCCACAAGCGATTGTGAGGAAACTTTTTGATGCCCCTCACCGTATCGGTCGGCGGTTTTACCCATAATCCAGCATTCCTTGCTGTCCGTGAGTTCAAAATGGCGGGCTCGGCAGAGCTTGTTGATTTGGCTGAGACTGAGGGCGCTTGCAGAAAGCCCACCAAAGCCATGGAATTTTCACCGCAGGTCGCCCAATTTTTTTAAATATCATGGGGTTTTTAGAGATTTTTATGAGTTTTTATGGGACTTTTAGAGGTGAAACTGAAGATTTTTAGAACATTTTTGGAGAAGTTCCGGAAAGATTTTTAGGCCATTTTTCGGGGTTTTTGTAGCTAGGCCTACGTCAGTGTTTCCAGCGCAGGAAAACATTTAACCAGTGCCATGCGATGGAAAAGTATCTGGTGTAATGCACGGGAAAACATTCAACCGGTGTCAAGCCCGGGAAAACTATTAGCTGGCGTAATGCGAGGGAAAAGAATTCGACCTGTTTCCAAACGCGGGAAAACATTCAACGTTGTGCCAGGTGCACGACGGCGAGTGAGACTGGAAAAATCTGAAGGAATACTGATGTTTCGAGCGTTAGTCCTTCGTCAGAGCGAACCAAGGAATTGTGGGTTGTGTGAGGTTTATCAATGCGTAAAACGGTGCAGCTTAACTCTTGGTGGAAACATGGCAGCATAAAAAAAAAACAAGAATAGATTAGTTGAATGAGAAGCGTTCCTTGATTTCTATTTGAAAGTTAAATCTTTGCTTTAAATTTCTACGGCCTTCCGTGTTGCCCTGATGTAAGAAAAGCCTGGAAACTATCATGAGTTGGCTAGAATGATTAGGAAGTGTTGAACGACTATTAGATGCATGCTTGTCATTTCTTTCAACGTCTTGCAGGTGGTCGCAGAAGAGGTCGCCCAGTCTCCTCCCTGTCGCGGACAAGAGTGTGATAAGTAAATTAGAACATCCTTTATAACGAAACATTTTGCACGACAGCTGGAAAGTAAACTTTGTAAACAACAGACATGTGAAAAGCTTGTGGTATTATAATTGGCATTTTGAGGATAGCCAATATCAATATATTGTGGTTTTTGTCAGGGGCTCAGTTAATCGTTAATATTATTCATTCAAAATATTTCTTCTTTCCTGATTGGCTTACAATCCCTGACTAATTCCGGCTAACGAGCTAGTACGGACCAAATTTGGGAGATTTGGTACTACAGAGCTGGAGAGCGCGAAAATGGCTGACAGCAGGTTGAAACGTTGAACGAAGAAAAATTGCTGGATTATTGAATGATAACGATAGTAAGAACACACATTTTGTCTTTTCTAGAGCTCTGGAAATGTTTTGAATGAATAATAATGCAATTATTGAATTCAGCTTTTGTGTGAAATGAAGAGTTAATTATGCAGATCTCGGAGGCTCGAACTGCATAATTTTTCATCCAATAATTGATAATTTTTTAATTTACAAAATTTTCAAGAGAAGGCGAGAGACCCTTCTTGTGGGTAACATGCCCATATTACAACTATCACAGTGGGAGTACGTTAAAAACGACAAGACCTTAAAATTGCAGTCCGTAAATAACGCCGGTGTTAGACATGATACCATAGGATTCGGCTTGTCAAGTCATATATATATATTACTTCAGCTCTGAGAAAGCAAATTGCCTCTAAACGCTTTTAATTTGCACCTGCTAGTAATATTTCGTGTTAAAAAAAACCCTGTTTTTGTGTCGGTGAAAATGATATAACTGAATACTTCATCGGACCCCATTTCATGATTGAAAGTTTATAAGTTCAAGGAACCTTACAATAATATTTGGGCGAAAACCAAAAACAACAACAACAACAAAAAAACCAAACAAAAAACAGACTACCTGTTTTTCAGCCCTTAAGAGGGCGAAGAGGGCGAAATAATTTAGCGAACTAGGTCTTAATTATTGATGAGAAACAGAGCAAACCTTATACAGGAACCCGGCCAGCTGAAGTGTTTTTAAATAACTTGAAAGATAACAAACCCTTAGTAAGACATCATAAACTGGCAAATAGTTCTTCCTCATTTTCTTGAAACCTGCCAACCTTTAACATGCGGGCATCCGTTGATCAGTAAACAACGGAAAATGAAGTTTCCTAGTTTGGAAGGTTTCTTTTAGATTGCTGAATTTTTTGAAATTTAGTAGAAAGAGCTTGAACAGCAGAATTTAATGAAATTAAAACTAAGGCTGATAAACTGCTTAGTCCAAATTTTTTCAAGGTAGGATTTCCGTTTAACCGTATGGCGACAAACTGCCACGAACGTGACTAATTAACCATAATTAGCCGAAATTATTTGCATAATTACCGCATAATATGACAACATTGAGGGTTCTATCGCAAAAGGCGAAATTAATTAAAATATAAGAATTAGAATTAGAGTTTGTCCTTTTGAATTCCAACTCAGAAATAAACACAATGAAAAAAATTTATAAACGATTCAGAGTTGTTAAGATAAAATTTCCACTTCTTTAGAAAAAGATAGAGGAAAATTTCATTTGCATCAGTTGTCGGGCAAAAACCCCGACAACCGTCTATGAGAATTAAAAAAAAACTGGTGAACTTACAAAAAAACCGAATTATTGTGAGGACTTACATTGTAATTAATAAACAATAGTTGTCTATGAATCTCAACATCATAAACCAGTTCACTCAACAGAAATAAAATAATTTCAAATACGTTCACAAAAACAATTGCAAGTTCCTGTTTTTAGAAAGAGAAGGAATAATTACAAGCTTTAAATAATTGATTAGTAACTAGACTTTCACTTTGAAGAAGTTTTACTAAGGCATATATTTAGTTTGCCTAAATAAGGCGAGTTTAGCTGACGTATTCTGTTCAAACAATAAATCTCCCTCACAGTGTGCAAGCTGATTTTGGATCAGGGTCGGATTTCAGCTGAGAATAGAAGAGTTACAAAAACATCACAAGAAGTTGGTAAGGGAGTTTACTTTCAATTTCTCTTTAGTTGTTGTTTTATGAATATAGTTTTGGAAGTTTTGTTCCATTTAGGTTTGTATGCGTCTTAACTGTTTAAAATTTACGGGCTTTAACTGCCGCGATTTGGTTCCCTTTTTTCACTGGTTATTAAAAACAAAATTCCTTTTGTCAAATGAAAGCACCTTTTATTGAAAAAATCTCGGTGCAGTTGAAGTTTTGCGATAGAAACTGTTCCATGTTCATCCTTCGTCATTCGTCTTAGTCTTCTTCAAATTCTTAACGCGCTGTATAAGTTATTCACGATCTGAGTTTCTTTTCATTTGAAAATACTACACCGGATTGTTTCGTCACTAATCAAGGTAGCAGGGACGGCTCAATGGAGAGTTTTAATTGTTGATTTTTTATTTGTGCTACAGTGCACTTAAAAATCTGCAGGCAATTATTTGTCGGTTATAAGTCATTTGACAGAAAGATAAACACCACCTTTCTAACAAAAGGGAAAGCAAATTACTAAAATGGCTGTACCGCATAAACTATAATGTGCTGGAAACTACAAAGGTAAAACTGAACTTAAAAGAAACGGCAGCACCTGAACGAAAAAATTTAAATAATGAATTCAAATGAAATGCTCCATTTGACATAAAACTGCTTGTTATGCATGGTGGAAGCTGTGTTTGGCCTATTTTGACTTTTGAATTTAAAATACACAACTTGTAGGTTTCTGTAAACCTTCTATACATATTTTGTACCAGGAAAGCTTACGACCTGTGGTACTACTACTCTCTATTATGGTGAAGATTATTGACAAATGGTCTAAACTGTTCATAGGTGTCAGGTCTCAGTGAGTTGAGAGCGTGAGAGAGATTTTTTGTCTTTGGTTTTCTTGATGAGTTCCTTATTTGAAGCAAGGGATATTTAACAATTATCCTGCGAAATCGCGCGGAATATCACCTGTTATTTTTTTCTCAGCGCGTGAGCGGGCAAGATGAACCAAATCCTGCAATCTGATTGGTTCCGGGAGCGGGCGGAATTTTCCGATCTTGACCGCGGTCAACGGAACGTCAATAACAAAAAATTTGTAATGGGTTTTTAAAACCTTTAAAATCTTTATAACGTTCTCCGAAACTTAGAATTCTGAAATTTTTTGTACATTGTCGTTAAAAACTTTCTTTCCAAAATTTCTTGTTAAAATACCGAAGGTTGTACAATGTAAATCGCCTCTTCCCTTTCGACAAACATTTGAGTAAATCGAGCAGGAGTTAGCAACATGTATCGAAATTTGGAAAAATAAAGGGGTTTCTTTTAGTTATATTGCTTCCTGTGATTTCTGAGTTTTAACAGAGTAAAAAAGCGTATTTTGCTGCTCTGGTGTCACAAACGGCTTCGTTTCATGGTTCATTTTACGCGCGCTTGCAAAACGTTGCTTTCCGAAAACAACAAGACACGTTTAACTTTTGAAAAACAACAAGAAAAAAATAAAAATATTATTTGCCGGCCTTGGTCGGTCCGTATTGAGAAAAACTGTGCCCTCGGTCTTGAGCACGGCCCTCGGCCTGCGGCCTCGGGCCGTACTCAAGACCTCTGGCACAGTTTTTCTCAATACGGACCTCCCGGCCGGCAAATAATATATATATACTTGGCCGTAGGCCGAGTTGGCTAAATCAGGGGATATTCCGCAAGATTGAGCAGGATAATTGTTTTATTATTCAACAAATTCCCATCGACTTTAATCGTGCTGAAATAAAGGCTGTCTGTCTGTCTGTCTGACTACCATTTTCAGAACGAGAAAAACTACGGCTCTATGATGAAAACGCTAAAAGCTAGCAACACATAATAAAAATCAAAACGGAACTTCAAGAAATCGAACTTTACCACCGTTTACTTAAAAAGACTTTATTACAAACTCATGTTTGGAAATGACAAGACAAAGTTAAAAAAATATTGCTACCTTACCGAGAATAAGTCCTTTTCCTGTGAATTAAAATCTTTTCAACTTCAGTCTTTACAACTTTCCGTGAGCAAGTGTGCTGCTTCGTTCGCAATAGCATTTTCTTGGTTGAGTTCTCACTATGAAAATTCCAAGTCAACCTCTGGATATCTTTTTGAGCTGAAGCAAATACTTGTTGACATTTTGAGAAATGGCCGCCAAACAAGCAATGAAAGAAAATCTGCAGTGCACTTCCAAATATGGTCATTTACGTATATCGCAGGATATCTGTCATGTACGGATGACAGATATTGAGGGCTTACTTACCATATATGGGCATAGTGACAATTTGTTGAATAATAATTGCCATTATTCCAAAGAACATATACAGGTTTAACTTAAAGACACATGTAAAATTCAAAAAAAAAAGAAGCTTTACTAAAAATATCTTGATTGTAGGCATGGATATGAGAAACCTGTTTCGTTGCTCAGTTCTGTTTGTCTTGGGTCAGATGCTTTACAGAGCAGTCACTCAACAATGTGGTTCTGAGGCATCCATATTCGGATGGATGTTACGGCGACACATCTATCACACGATGATGGCCGAACTTGGAGATGTGTGTGTGTCAGCCTGCCAAAAAGACGACCGCTGTCAAAGTTTCAACTTTGTGATCTCTGTCGGGATGTGTGAGTTCAGTGATAGAACGAAGGAAGCCAGACCGGAGGATTTCATTCCTGATCCAGACAGATATTATTTCCGACGAGCCATGAATAGAGGTAATAAGGCTCTCACCGGGTTTTTTGGTTTCCTGGAACGGGGAGCGACGGATTCCGCTCCCCCGCATTAACTCCAACAATATTAAAGCTATGACAACGAAACTTAGAAAGCCAAAAGCACGTTCCAAAATGTCCCCTTTGAGGTCCTCAACATGAGCTGATGACGTCATAAAGAGGAACTAATGTACTCAAAGGGTGGTAATTTTGGATCTGCCATCTTGGATTTCTTCATGTTTTCAAAATCTCTGCAAAGCACCAAACCTTTACAAAACGTAATCAAACTCAATAAAGAACATTAAAACGAACTAAAGATGTAGAAGTTCTTGAAATAACGCTACACTTTTTTTCATTTATTTAAAAGAAAAAAATTGCAAAATCTGAGAAAAAATGTTGGCTTCAAAATGTGGCTGCTATGGTAACTTCAAATTTGATGGAAAGAAATTGCTTCACCAAATTGTTCCCAGTAAAATTTTAGGAAAAGTCAACAAGTTTGGTGGCTCTAACTTACGTATTTAAAAAAGGTTTAAGCGTTCACAGTCCGTGCGGGCAGATTACTCCTCCCACCCATCTGGGTTTGAATAGGGTTAAAAAGAGTAAAATAAGAATGCAATCAAACTTTTGTCATGCATTTGGTTACCTTTTTGATCAGGAGTAGGTGATAGGAACGTTTCCAGCATTTCGGTGTAATTTCTACCGTCAAAACTTCGGGCACTCATTAGTAATCGTCAGAGGACCTCAGGTGATGTTTGGTCACGTACGAAGACTGTTATCTTTACTGATTTTCTGGTATCTTCGGTCATCTACCGAGAAATCTACGGAAGCCTTTGTATCGTATCTCTGCGCCTGCCTTGTCGATGACTTGATTCATTTGCAATGGTTTCCATCTTAAAAATGCAATTCGAGAGATACATAACTTTGTTTTTTTCCCAGTCCCCCTCGCTTCCATTCCTGCGCTTCCAGCTGAGTCATGCAAAGAAATAAAAGTGAGTGAAGGACAAGCGGTCAGCGGCAAATATTGGCTGTCTAATATTAAACCAGGCATGGCTGTACTCGCTCACTGTGACATGAAGACAGAGGGTAGGTTACTTTTGCTAATAATATGAAGCCTTAGATAAACTGTTTACGATGGGAATTTCTTTCTGTATACCACATTACTACTAAAAAGGTAAGGGAGGGGCGGGGATCTGCAGCCTATATCTTTGCATCCAGGCAACAATTAAAGAGCCAGTGTCACCCAAAGTGCTTTGCGCGGTTGTGTTTTTGTTTTGAAGTTTGGCTGGCGCGTTTGCCGGACGTTTCGCAAATTACACCCTGCCGCACTGGCCTTTCAGCAAGCTGATATTTGCAGTAGTAGCCTCTGAAAATAGTAATATCTTCATCGGTAGATGTTACCGGAGAAAACAACTCTAGATCTGACTTTGTAGGCAACGCGTATGGAGCTTTTATCGATCGATCGATCAATCGATCGATCGATCCATCTCGATGGCCGTAAAACCAGAGTAGCCACTTCCACTCGATATAAAAATAATAAGACAAAAAAAAGTAGCAAGAATATTGACGTCTTCATCGCTAGATGTCACTGGAGGAAACTACTCAAGATCTGACTTTGTAGTCAATGCGTGTACATGGATCTATTACAGTCCGATCGATTGATTGCGTGATCGATCGCATCGACCGATGTCGATGGACGCAAAACCAGAATAGCCACTTAAACTTTTTGTAAAAATAAAACATAAACAGACAGTGAGCACAAGGAATAATTAAGCAAAACAGCACAAGCTCATGACCATAAGCATATTTTGCAGCAAGCCCGTGGCTACTGTTATTTTGTGGTAAATTAACGTTCCTTCTGTTTTCATTCGGCAAAGAATGTAGCACTATTTCGGCAAACACAGTGTCAGTACTATTGCTGAAACCTGTAGATGTTTTTCTTTCCCTCCGCTACTGATACACGGACTCCTTCAGCCGTACAACTTTGACAGAGCCCGGAAGACTCGGCCTTCGCCTCAACTTTCCTGAACCCTACGAGGCATCCAATTTAAAGATCTCCTTTTCCACCGCGAAAACTCTTCAGAATTCGGAAATATGCAACGAAATCGATACGGCGACACATAAATGTGAAGTCAAAATTCACACTTAGTGCTTTCGGATCGCTAACGGCAGCGATGGAAGAAGATACAAATCAGACTTCACGACAATCAAGAAAATGGCGTATTTTTCATATATGAAAAATGTACCTCGGCGCGCAAAGCACTTTGGGTGACACTGGCTCTTTAAATTCGCCGCCTTTTATACTGCATGTGGTGTCATTTTTAATGGCATCGGCGCTTATTTCGCATGAGCCAAAATGCAAAATTAGAACGCAACCTGCTGTGGGGTCTATTAAGCCGATGGATTAAAACTACAGTTTGTGTGTGTTTGAGTCTTCAGTTGGTGCGACTTTCATTTGAGTGTCTTAAAGTACCTATGAACTAAAACTTTTTTGGCACATTTTGGTAGTTCATTATGTGTTAATTCCGAAATGGCAAGAGAAATTGGATGGCAAGAAACAAAAATCCGTTTTTTTGCCGTTGAAAGTACCCAAAATGACCAAAATCGTGTCTCCGAAGACTGGGAACGAGTTGGCCGAGGAAGGGGACCGTATGACGTCACAAATCGCGCAGAATGTTTGTCTCTTTGGTCTTTGTCAAGTGTTTGGGCGATGAAACTTACATTTTCCTTGCTAATATTGAGATACAATGAAAGCTACCGACGACTGAGGAAAACGCTAAGATTCAGCTCGAAGCGATTTCGAAGATGTGCAGTTTTTGAGTTTGTCGTCCGTGGATAAAGCCTAAACAACGACAACAACAATCTTGCGCGAAGCAAGATGGCGAGTTGAATTGTTGGGATTGTCTAACTTTTAGCTCTACTGGCTTGACCGGCCTTGAAGGAGAAGCTTCTAGAATTGAATGGCCAGTACCTTTATGTGTTAATAACGAGAGATTGCCGCAGCCTTGACTTTACTTCTTTTGTTAAGAGCGTCATTGTATGTACTTCAATTATTTCACTCAAACCGATACCAGACATGCTCAAGGTTACGGTGTACTTGTTTGTAACTTAATTTGTTCACCTTTTCATAGGTTTTCGCGCCAAGAGAAAGATAGACTCTGTTGTTCGGCCCTTTCGAATGAGGACTTTTGGAGAGAGAACACTGATATAAACTTATTAGTTAGCAGGAAGTATTTTATACATTGAAGATAAGCATACCCAAAATTTGCTTGAAATATTACATGCCTAATGGCTGAGGCATCAATAGTAATTTCTAAAGAGTGTGTTTTTTATTTATTATAATCAGCAGCTGCAAATGATTTTCAAAAGGAAGTGCAGTGCTTTTATTGTAATTTTCAAGCCATTTATGAGGGAGCATCTCAAAGCAAATAAATAAGAATTTTTGAGTATGGTGCTCATTTGTGGTCTTTTACTCCACCTGGAGGTGCTATGAGGATGATGACTGTGATAAGTAAAGATGGACATTGTATGATACGCGTGCAAACTCAGACTAGTGTGACTTCAGCTTTGTCCTTGTAATAATCCATCGCTTCTGACTACATGAACTGGTTTAAGTAATTGCCTACACAATATTAGACCAGCTGAGATTTTTGTCCTTCTGTTCAGCAATTTGCTTGAGGATTTTGGTTCATACCAATTTTGTGGAAACATGCTATGGCAGGTGAGAGCTAGTGTGCTGAATTCTTACAGGCTTTATGTGATCACTTATACTTTCATGATGCTGGTCTCATGTTAATAAACTTGACCATACCTGTCCAGTTATACTGGCCCCAGTTGTTCAAAAGTTGGATAGTGCTTTCGGCCGGATAAATCTCTATTCAGTGGATAACGCAATTGGTTTCCCTAACACTTATCCACTTTTTGAACAACTGGGGCCTGGTCTGAGCTCCCTTTGTAAACTGGTCTCATGGGACAATAACTCCCTTGGGTCAATCTCAACACTGAGATGAATATGTAATTTGCTCCAGAAGTACATTTTGAAGTGCCATTTTCATTGAAACATACACCCATTCCAATTACATGAAGTATGGCAGAAATCAGTGTCAAGTAGAAATTGCTCTCTTTGTGTGTGTGTTTTCATTTTTTTTGTTATTTTTGTTTAAGGAGGGGGGGTGGGGGGGTGGGGAGAGGTTAAGGCAGCTCCCTTGAACTCTTTAAATTACAGTACCCTCCCAGTACACTGTGCACATTATGCATGTATTAGCCTTTTTTGTTGTTAAGAGGTATGCTCTTCAGTTACAAATGTCTAAGAGTCTGTGTTCGATCAAGCTCACGTAATCCTTTGAATTCTCCCAACACTCTCGTGTTTGCAATCAGGCTTCCGCTACGTAACCATGCATGCCACTATTAATGTTTGAAGATATGTATTTTACTATCTTGGGCACTTATTTAGTAACAGAACCCCCTTTTGTTACCAGTGTTTTTACACTGATGGGGCTATCCTGTGTATACAGCATTATTATTATTAAAGCAGTACAAGACGTTTATATGTTATGTCCCTAAATAGCATGCATAGGGTGGGAACATAGCCTATGCAGCTAGTTTTCAGAAAATTTATTATTATTATTATTATTATTATTATTATTGTTGTTGTTATTGTTATTACAAATTAAAGGTGGAGAACGAGATCGAAAAGGCCCATTTTGAAACCTCATTATTGATTTTCTGTTGGCTAATTAGGTGGCTTGTGTGGTAGCTTTCTTGGGTACAGGGAATGCGTCAAGAAGAGACTGAGACAATTCAGTGTGTGAGGAATTCCCAATACAAAGCCTGCCACAAAATTGAATAATGGGAAATGAAGTTCACACATTTTCATTGCCCTTCAGTAATAAAAATGATTAAATAACTTATGCCATAAATTCAAATTAAACCTACATCACCAAGACTGTACTGCAGAAGGGTCAATTAGACGATGTTAAGTGTGGTATGTGAAATTTCATATTATATGGTCCTCTTGAGATAACAGGAGGAGGGTCAACAAGAAGAGAGGCACAAATCTGTTTGAAATGTGTGGTGTTTAAAGAGGACCACATAAATCAAATGCAGTGGAAGCAGAGTGACTTGCAATAAAAATTATCAATTCTGAGCTGAACTGCTTCCTTCTATTTGACGAAACATCAGACACGAGGGATTTATAAATATTCCTATAGTTATCTCTGATTAACTAAAACGTCTTGTCTCGTCGTCGGTCAAGACAGTTCCGTTCATTGCTATCCCTTCAAACTCTATGGTGAACATCCAGTTTGAGAAACGTATTGCATGTGGTTTCCAAAAAAAACGGAAATGTAAACAAAACGTTGTAGCTCAGTTATGCGTTGTAGATCTTGGATGCTTTTAGGTAATAGTGGGTAGATGCATATAGCAATAGTTTTGTGGCCAAATATTGAAAAGCTTCTTTATCTCGATCTTTATTCTTGAATTGCGATAATTGCTACTAGGAGAACTAATCCAACAGTGGCATAAATGACATATATTAACGCTACATTCAAATGCTGCGGCTTCTCCGAGAAGCAGCTCTGTAATGCGGGTCGAATCGAATTCTTACCGAGTCGAACACGGATCAAATGAGTCCGCTTCTCTCCCTAATTCGTTTCCTTTTGAGAAACGACACACACATGCTCTCAATCCTGGGCCCACGAGTCACTCCAAAGTAATTTCTCTTCTGGAAACCCTCTTGTCAGCCATAACACTCTTGCCTTCTGCGCGATTTGTGACGTCACAGCCTTGTAATGCGACCGTTTTGGCCGCGCGCAAAATGGAGACACATTTCGGGTGCCAAATTCGAACTTTGCGGCTGGAAAAATATTCCATGCAAAGGGTTCTACTCAGCAAAACTTACATATTTAGACTGACGGAGTCATAAACTATCATATTTAGGAGAAAAAGGTTTTAGTTCATAGGCACTTTAAAACCAAATTGATTACTTTCATCTATCACCACAGAAGTAAACAACAGAGTAGCGAATCAGAAATAGAAGCGATAACATGCAACTATCGCCAAGCGCGGAAAATCGCGTGGAAAAAAGAGACAGTTGGTTTTGGTTTTACTTCTAATTGGTTGAGAAAGTGGCGCAAGTTTATTAAACCAATCACAAAACGTGGTAAAAGAAACCGAAGCAAGGTAAAAACCGCTAAAATGTTGTTGTTGTTTCAGACGTTGACGAGTGCAGCGCGTCTTCCCCGTGTGTGACGTAAATGCAAAATGCAAGAATACTCGCGGCTCATATCGTTGTACTTGCAACACAGGATTCACTGGTGACGGGAAAACTTGCCAAGGTTAGTGAAAGCGGCTCAGTAATAAATGAATTTACTAAAACAAAAAAGATCGCTTTCATGACCAATTTCAGCGAAGGGTTGTTTCAAAATTGGAATTTTCTGTGTTGATGAATATAATGAATATGGGAATTGTCAATGGTGAGCGCAGTGCGAATCAATCAATCAATCAATCAATCAATCAATCAATCAATCGATCAATAAAAAACAAATAAATAAATAAATAAAAACAATGACAACTGTTCCGATTATTGCGTGTCTTCTCTGACGTATTCGATGGTAGGCATGAGACTTGGCCCATCAATTCTTCACTATTGTCCACACACAGAATGCCAAACATCACTCACTTTGCGTTATCTAATCTTGAGGTCATTTCACGTATTTCTTGTTTTTCATTGACGTCGACATTGTGCTTCTGTCAATAGATATCAACGAGTGCAGCGCCTCTCCTGCCCCATGTGACGCCAATGCCAACTGTCGGAACAATGAAGGATATTATCTTTGTTCCTGCAAAGCCGGTTTTACTGGGGACGGAAAGACGTGCCTAGGTAAGCAACACAACACTAATTTCGTACCCAGGGGCCCGTTTCTCGAAAGTCCCCGATAACATTAAAGCTATTTTGTGAGCATAAAAGTTATCTTAATGATTTAAATTTTGTTGTTTTTTAAAGCTAAGAAGTAAATTCTAAGTTTACGAAACACGTCGAGCTGGTTTGCGGGCTACTGAAGCTACACCACTATTCTATAGATTTTTATTTTAAAATATAGCTCCGGGCCAGAAAAGTTACCGAGGCCTTTCGAGAAACGGGCCCCAGATCTCTTTTGGACGTACAAAAGAGATCTGAGTACGATATTAACACAACACAACCAACCACTCAGACCTCGAAGCAAAAAAACAAATGTCTCCTGAGTTTACCTAGCTTCATGCAGTCTCAGCCAGGATAAAAAGGGGCGTTTAAACAAATGCGTATACTGCACTTCGTATTATTTCTTTCCTTTTAAACAGATGTTGATGAATGCATCCATGGATCATTGACGTTCTTTTGTATATTTGTATTTTGTATATGACATTGTGTGCTTATCAATAGATATCAACGAGTGCAGTGCTTCTCCCTCCGTGTGTGACGTCAATGCCAACTGTCAGAACAATGAAGGATCTTATCTTTGTTCCTGCAAAGCCGGTTTTACTGGGGACGGAAAGACATGCCTAGGTAAGCAAAACAACACTAATCTCGTACACAGGGGCCCGTTTCTCGAAAGCCCCCGATAACTTTTCGGGCCCGGAAAGCTATTTGATGAGCGTAAAATTTATCTTAAAGATTCAAATTTTGTTGGTTTTTAAAGCTAAGAAGTAAAATTCTAAGTTGAAGGAACACGTCGAGCTGGTTTGCGGACTAAAAGCTACAGCACCATTCTGTCGATTTTGACCTTAAAATATACCTTCGGGCCAGAAAAGTTACCGGCACTTTCGAGAAACGGGCCCCAGATCTCTTTTGGACGTCCAAGAGAGATCTGAGTACGAGATTAACACAATACAACACAATCAACCACTCAGACCTCGAAGCAAAAAAAAATTTCTCCTGAGTTTACCTGGCTTCATGCAGTCTCAGCCAGGATAAAATCGCCGTTTAAACAAATGCGAACACTCTGCTCCATATTATTTCTTTTCTTTAATTTAAACAGATATTGATGAATGCGGCCAAGGATCTCACGACTGCCTCCCTAACCTTGCTTTCTGCACGAATACTGTTGGATCATACGACTGTTCTTGTAACGATGGATACGAGGGAGATGGAAAGACAACCTGCGAAATGTTTTCAGGCAAGGATAATTTAAACTCCTCTTAAATATCTTTGGTTAAATCTAGCGTGGGCACTTCTCGTAAAAACATGACCATTATTAGGTTGACAAACCCTTACAGCACATTGCCCGTTGGAACTATGTCATTTGTTACTGAATAAACGTTTGAATTTACCCGTGCTTAACCATGCTACGGTAATTTTTTAAGCATTCAAATAAATTTAACTCATCACAAACATTTCTGTAAACCATATTCAGTTTTGAGTGGGGAAGTTTGCCAAATATATACTCAAAGTTAAAAAGTTTAATCATCAATCAGTGGTGATGATGACGATGATGACGATGATGATGAAGATTAACTAAAGTAAACCAACAAAGAGTTTTCTTACACTTTTGCCCTTGATTGATGTTGCATTTATTCATCAGATAACAACCTTTACTTCAAAAGAAGGCAAACTAATCATTGTTTTAGTGGATGGAATTTGTTTATAGGAGAATTTTGCTCCAAGTTATGAAGCAAAGTTTGCTACTTAACACCTAATCTGTTCGAATTCCATAACAGGAAGAAGAGGTTTTGAGCACATGATATATCTATGGGAACTAACTACAAAGCTTTTGCTCTAGAAATATGTACTTCAAGGAACAGTTTTGCTGGCCAAAACCTTAAGAACAAGAGCTTTAATTACATTTCGGACTTTTCACAGCCGTTCTTAAGATTAAATATGGGTTTTGAGGACATCAACACATGTCGACTTGAACTGGCTAACGACCTTAACCGGAATTAACAGGACACATTGTGTAAAGTGCTTCTACTTTTGAATTTGTTAATGAAATCCTAAAGTGTGACCATTCGAATGAAAGCTACCAAGCATTACTTTTCTGTGGTGCTGTTTATTATGCTGTACAAGGTGGTTCTAACTTTTGAGTCTGTGGATGAAATCCTAAAGTGTGACCATTCGAATGAAAGTTACCAAGCATTACTTTTCTGTGGTGCTGTTTATTGTGCTGTACAAGGTGGTTCTAACTTTTGAGTCTCTGGATGAAATCCCAAGGCGTGACCATTCAAGTGAAAGCTACTGAGCATTACTTTTCTGTGGTGCTGTTTATTGTGTTGTACAAGGTGGTTCTAACTTTTGAGTCTCTGGATGAAATCCTAAAGTGTGGCCATTCAAATGAAAGCTACTGAGCATTACTTTTCTGTGGTGCTGTTTATTGTGTTGTACAAGGTGGTTCTAACTTTTGAGTCTCTGGATGAAATGCCAAAGCGTGACCATTCAAGTGAAAGCTGCTGAGCAGTACTTTCCTGTGGTACTGTTTATTATGCTGTAGAAGGTTGAATGGTCATTTGAATGACCATTCAAATGAAAGCCCTCGAGAAGTACAAGGTGGTTCTAACTTTGAGTCTCGGTGGATGAAATCCTAAATTGTGACCATTCAAATGAAAGCTACTGAACAGTACTTTCCTGTGGTGCTGGTTATTACGTTGTACAATGCGGCACAACTTTTGAGTCTCAGTGGCTGAATCCTGAAATATGACCATTTAAATGAAAACCACTGAGCAGTACTCTCATGCACATGGTGTTTCTCGTTTTTTCAATATTTTGCAGAATGATTATCAGTTTTTTCGTTACGACTCAGTCGACCCCCAGGAACTACCTAAGACCCGTGCAGCGCAGAAAACCCCATCACGACACACCCACACACCGTTATCTACAATAACTATCACTCATCGCCTCTCCCTTTTCAAGAAGGTCACTTAAGCTGTTTACTGAATACATGTTTCCCATTTTTGTCAAGACTCATGTAATGGATTTATTAACCAACATTTTAAGGTATAAGAATATCGTGGCTCTGGTTACACAGAAACATGTTGATAGGGGGTACTTCCCTCATTTGACAAACAGTTGTATCATAAGCTTCGGGTTAAACTGGGGCGTTCTACCTTTGTAAAAGGACTTTTACCTCGGTAAAACTGAAATTTACTGAGTTTCCAGGGATATCAAAAAGATTTTAAAAACATGCCCTGAACAGCGCCGAGGTCTTTGCCTGCACAGACAATTTTAAAGAGCTTTAGGTTAAGTTAATAGAGAGAATGGTAAATATGAACTTAAATGCGTGCTTGTGGAATTTTATAATTTCTGATATTTTTCGATACTTCTTTCCCATATAAAAATATTGGCAGTGGCTTTATTTTACCCTTTGTATATCCAGAATGCCAAAACTACGCAACCCTCAGCAGTGCTGACAGAAAGATAACTTACACTAATCAACACAGTTATTGTGACGATAGAATAAGTCCTGGATGGCATCGATTTGAAGGGCCTGCGGGGACAAGAATGGCTACTTCATGTACCCCAGGAAGTCGGTGTGGCACTCACGGAACCAGCTGGCTAACTGCAGGGCATCCATCAGTGGCCGAAGGGAATGTCACCAGGAAGGTCTGCTTTAGCTACTCCGGAAATTGTTGCTGGCATTCGGAAACTATCCAAGTGCGAAATTGTGGCTCTTTCTATATCTACAATCTTGTTAGCACACGTAGTTGTCATCACCGTTATTGTGGCACCGACTAAACCCGAATGAGGGGTAAAATGTATTAAGTACACCTCAGGAAAAGGTTTGAACCCAGGAGTAATACCATAGGTCGGTAAATTATGATCGTCCGGTCAGAGTCAAGTGTCAAAGTCACTTGACTGTGATGATGACTTCCACTCAGGTTGTCGAAACGTCAGTCAATGTCACCACAAACAGTCCTTCTCTGGACTACACTCACCCGGACGATCATAATTTACCGACCTATGGTATTACTCCTGGGTTCAAACCTTTTCCGGAGGTGTACTTAACACATTTTACCCTCTTACTGGAGCAGTCCACCCCACTCTTTTTTTTCACTGATACCTGTTCTCTGAACACTTTAAAACAAACGACATCTTCTGGCAATCATGTATCTGTTTAATCTGTTTATTTATTTCACTTACTTGAACTGACCGCTGATCCAAGTAACAATAATTAATGGTCAGTAAATAACAACTTGTGAGTGAAAGGTTTAACGCCCCACCCCACCTCCCTGGAAATCTATATGCATGCAAACAATTAAAAGGAGTTAACAGATTTTATTTCGCAGTTTTATGATTTTTTACAGATAATTTCCTTCATAACAGAAAAGCGAGCATAACGACAAATTCTGAAAAATCTTTCAACGTCGAAATCCTTAAAATTATGTAATGAGTGGTCGATAAATCTTTAGGGCCAGCGGAAGCTGTGGGCTCCTGGTCAGCATTACTAAATTAAGTCGTCACTAAGAGTGCTAACTTAAGGTAATTCGTTGACTTCTTTGTTTGATATTACCTTGTTTATCTTGTTTTGATATTCTGGTCCATAGAATGTCATAACTACGCAACCCTATATAAGGCTCACAGAAAGATAACCTACACCATTATTGTGATAATTCCATCGGTCCTGGATGGTTTCGATTTGACGGTCCTGCGGGTAAACGAATGGCTTCGTCTTGTCCACCCATAGATAGGTGTGGTACGTCCGCGACAGGTTGGTTGACTGGTGGGCACCCTAGTGTGGCGGATGGTCAGGTGAGCAGGAATGTGTGCTTTCACCATTTAGGGAACTGCTGTTACTATTCAACCAAAATCCAAGTTATAAATTGCGCGTCTTACTACGTTTATTACCTCATTGGTACACCTGCTTGTTCTCTCCGCTACTGTGGCAGTGGCTAAACACATTTTACATGTGTGGTGCCAGCCCTTATGATGTCGGAAAATTATCCTTTGCAAATGCTCTTTTCTACACGAAGTTTGCTATTATCACCGCACACTGACCTATTCTCTCTGCCACTGTATACAGATACGATCAATTGGTGACTGGACTTCGTGCCGTAAAATTCAGTGGCAATTGTTTTGTACTCCACTCAGTCCAATTACCATTACTAATTATAGAAGCTTCAAAACTATTTTGCGCCACAAGACAGAAGTGCCCGGGGAAATTTTTAAAGAAAAAAACCGCTTGGGATTCCAAAAGATGTTCTCGTTGGAAGCGGCAACGGAGTGGTCGGCTAAACTGAAGTTTTAAGGTCGAGAAAATACCCGAGGTTTTGTTTGGGCCAGAAAAATTAGTAGCAATTAACGGGTCGTGGTTGTAAGGAGTGGCTCCACTGTATAATTTCCGTCACAAACGTCACAAAAAAAGTAAAAAAAATATATAAAATAATAATAATAATAATAAAAAAACAAAACAAAAAAAGGATAAAAGTAAGTGCTAAAGTAAGCAAGAACATTTTTAGTGTCTTAAACAGCTTATAAGTTGTACAGTTTTAATTAAACTGTTTTCAGTCTAAAAGTCTTAAACTGTACATCTTATATCATGTTACATGGCACGAGTTTATTTGCGTAGTGGCTTTAATGTAACGACTGCAATTTGGTATAAAACATTATTAGTGGATTATTGTATTATAAGAATAGATTGTGTGATAAAAACCACTAAAAATGTATATAGTGTAAAATTAATGTAATGAGATGTGCATGGTACAGTCTGAATGGGGATCAACTCAGTAACTAAGTAACTGAATTCATTAACGGTCAAAATACGAACTTTCAGTTCAGAAACTCAGCTCATTAGCTGCAAGTTACTCAGATTTATAACCTATTAGTGAAAACTGAAGGCTTGTAAATCTAAATAACTATCATGTGAAATCGTGAGATTTAGCTGAATGAGAGCTGACAGTACAGCTGAGAAGTGACCGATATTTTACGTAACAACCGAAAATAATTGACCACCCTATTCAGACAATTTAATACCGCTATGAGTAGATATATTGCAGTCTAATTTAACTTCGCTTTTTGTAGTATGTGCTATTAATAAACTTGCTTATGCTGTTAAATGAAAAATTTTGTTGTTATTGAGAGCCGAGATCAGTCATCAAACATTCAGGTTACTGGAAAGCAGTTATAGCAAGCAAATCTCCTGAGCCCCCTCAAAACAAAACTAAAACAACAAAGTGAATGAATCAGACGGGAAATGGGTAAATGTAGGTAAAACGCCAAACCCAGAGGAATTGCCTAAGTGTTCAGCACAAAAAAGACAAGGGGTACCAAAGATTCAATCGGCAGCAACCACAGGAAAACGTGTTAGTGTTTCCAGCGCGGGAAAACATTTAACCCGTGCCATGCGATAAAAAAAAAACAGTTATCTGTTGCAATTCGCGGGAAAAGATTCAACCGGTGCCAAGTTTGGGAAAACATTTAACCCATGCCATGCGATCGAAAACAATTATCTGGTGTAATGCGCGGAAAAACATTCAACCGGTGCCAAGCCCGGGAAAACTATTAGCTGGCGTAATGCACCGGAAAAGAATTCAACCTGTTTCCAAGCGAGGGAAAGCAATTAGGTGGTGTTACTGGTATAATGAGCGGGCCAAACTTCAAACTGTGTCCATATACAAGCGCAGGAAACGACCAAGTTAGCTAGTTGTCAAAAACATTGCCAGAAACATTCACCCGTGGCATTTTAATATTAATGGTATATGTTTGAATATTTTCCCGCGATTTGCACCGTTTGGATGTTTTCCCGCGCTTGGAATGCTTGCATGTTTTTTCCGCGCTTTGTTGAACAGTGCCAGCGCAAAAAGGTATGCCAGCATTTCAAGCGCGGGAAAACGTTCAACGGTGCTAAGTGCGGGAAAACCTTTGATGGTGCTAAGCGTGGGAAAACGTTCAACGGTGCTAAGCGTGGGAAAACGAGGAACCAGCAACAGGCAAGGAAAAACGGCGAGAAAAAAATATCAACCTTTTTCAAGAGCATGAAAGCATACGAACCGGTGCCGAACATGGGAAACATTTTAACTCGGTGGTGTCAAGGTCCAAGAACATTTCAACCTGTTGAAATGGCGGGAAAACAATCAATCGGTGTCACCCAATGCCAACCGCGGGAAAACGTTCAAACGTTGTGCCAAGTACATGACTTCGGGTGAGACTTAAAGTTTAAATCTATCAACTGAATTGATAAGGTAAATTGGCCACCGCAAAGAAATTCAAAGGCTGAGCGAATCAAGAAATTGTGGGTTTTGTGTGGTTTATACTGCGTAAAACGGTGCAGCTAAACTCTTGGTGGAAACATGGCAACGTAAAAGAACAAGAATAGATTAGTTGAATGAGAAGCGTTCCTTGATTTCGATTTGAACGTTAAATCTTTGCTTTAAATTTCTACGGCTTTCCTTGTTGCCCTGATGTAAGGAAAGCCTGCAGACTGTCATGAGTTGGCTAGAATGATTAGGAAGTGTTGAACGACTTGTTTGGATGTGTGCTTGTCATCTCTTTCAACGTTTTGCAGGTGGTCGCAGAAGAGGTCGCCCAGTCTCCTCCCCGCCAAGAGTGTGATAAGAGAATTAGAACATCCTTTATAACGAATCATTCTGCACGACAGCTGGAAAGTAAACTTTGTAAACAACAGACATGTGAAAAGCTTGTGGTATTATAATTGGCATTTTGAGGATAGCCAATATTAATATATCGTGGTTTTCGTTAGGGAACTCAATTAATCGTTAATAGTATTCATTCAAAACATTTCTTCTTTCCTGATTGGCTTACAATCCCTGACTAATTTCGGCTAACCAGCTAATACCGACAAAATTTGGGAGATTTGGTACTACAGAGCTGGAGAGCGCGAAAATGGCTGACAGCAGGTTGAAACGTTGAACGAAGAAAAATTGCTGGATTGTTGAATGATAGAGATAGTAAGAACACACGTGATAAACTACATTTGGTCTTTTCTAGAGCTCTGGAAATATTGAATTCGGCTTTCGTGTGATATGAAGAGTTATGCAGATCTCGGAGGCTCGAGCTGTATAATTTTTCATCCAATAATTGATAATTTCTTTCAAATTTGCACAAGTTTCAAGAGAAGGCGTGAGAGACCCTTCTGGTGGGTACCATGCCTATATTACAACTATCACAGTGGGATTACGTTAAAAACGACAAGGCCTTAAAAGTTCAGTGTGTTAATAACGCTGGTGTTAGACATGATACCATAGGATTAGGCTTGTCAAGTCATACGTATATAACCGCTGCTCTGAGAACGCAAAATTGCCTCCAAACGCTTTTAATTTGCACCTGCTAGTAATATTTCGTGTAAACAAAAAACCTCTGTTTTTGCGTCGGTGAAAATGAGATAACTTAACACTCCATCGGACCCCACTTCATGATTGAAAGTTTATAAGTTCAAGGAACCTTGCAATAATATTTGGGTGAAAACCAAAAAAAAAAAACACAAAACAAAAACAAAAAGCAAAAAACAAAACAAAAAACAGACAACCTATTTTTCAGCCCTTAAGAGGGCGAAATAATTTAGAAGTAGGTCTTAATTATTGATGAGAAACAGAGCAAACCTAATACAGGAACCCGGCCGGCTTAAGTGTTTTAAAATAACTTGAAAGATAACAAACCCTTAGTAAGACACCATAAACTGGCAAATAGTTCTTCCTCATTTTCTTGAATTAAACCTGCCAACCCTTAATATGAGGGCATCTGTTGATCAGTAAACGGAAAATGAGATTTCCTAGTTTAGAAGGTTTCTTTTAAATTGCTGAATTTTCTAAGATTTAATAGAAAGAACTTGTACAGCAGAATTTAATGAAACTAAAACTAAGGCTGATAAACTGCTTAGTCCAAAATTTTTCAAGGCAGGGTTTCCGTTTAACCTTATGGCGACAAACTGCTACGAACGTGACTAATTAACCATAATTACCCGAAATCATTTGCATAATTGCCGCATAACAAACATTGACATGTACAAACATTGAGGTTTCTATCGCAAAAGGCGAAATTAATTAAAATATAAGAATTAGAATTAGGGTTTATGTCCTTTTGAATTCCAACTCAGAAATAAACACAGTGAAGAAAATTTATAAACGATTCAGATTTGTTAAGATAAAATTTCCACTTCTTTACAAAAAGATACAGGAAAATTTCATTTGCATCAGTTGTCGGGCAAAAAACCCCGACAACCGTCTATGAGAATAAAAAAAACTGATGAACTTATAAAAAACCCGAGTTTTTTTGAGGACTTAATTAATAAACAATAGTTGTCTGTGAATCTCAGCATCATAAACCAGTTCACTCAACAGAAATAAAATAATTTCAAATAAGTTCACAAAAACAATTGCAAGTTCCTGTTTTTAGAAAGAGAAGGAATAATTACGAGGTTTAAATAACTGATTAGTAACTAGACTTTCACTTTGAAACGTTTTACCAAGGGATATATTTACTTTGCCCAAACAAGAAGAGTTTACCTGACGTATTCTGTTCAAACAATAGATCTCCATCACAGTGTGGAAGCTGATTTTGAATCTGGGTCGGATTTCAGCTGAGAATAGAAGAGCTACAAAAACATCACAAGAAGTTGGTAAGGGAGTTTATTTTCAATTTGTCTTTAGTTGTTGTTTTGTGAATATAGTTTTGGAGGTTTTATTCCATTTGGGTGTGGGTGCATCTTAACTGTTTAAAATATACTCGCTTTAACTGCCGGGATTAAGTTCTTTTTTTCACTGTTTATTTAAAAAAAATTCCTTTTGTCCTAAGCAAGCATATTTTATTGAAAAATCTTGGTGCAGTTGACGTTTTGAGATAGAAGCTGTTCCATGTTCATCCTTCGTTATCTGTCTTAGTCTTCCTCAAATTCTTAACGCACTGATTACGTTATTCACGATCTCAGTTTCCTTTCATTTGAAAATCCTGTGGAATGTTTCCCTTCTACTCGAAGTCGGGGTAGCAGGGACGGCGCAATGGTAAGAACACCCCCCACCAAAGTCGCCCACGTTCGAATCCTGGATATGTCTTAAGATAGATCTACTTCGATTGAACAGTAAGCAATGAGTGCATGGCATGTTTTGCCACGTATTCTTTTCAGAAGTCCAGGACAACTTTCGGACCAAAATTCAGACCATTAGTGAAACCTTACCTTCAGACTATTTGAAACTTCCTACCATTTGATATGATTTAATAATATTTATACTCGAATTCTGAATGGATAACAGACTTCCACGAAACTACTGCGAATTAATTAGTCATGAAATCCTATTTTTTTCTTTTGTGATAGAGTTTAGTTGTTTTAACTCCATTGAATTTTTAAGCCTCACCTTTTCTACTCAGTCATGGAAATGCTGCAGATTGTCGAAGTTATACACTTTGAAAAAAAACCAGTGAATATAAAAGTAATAAGTAAGTGCACAAGAAAACCTGTGGTTTATCAAAGACGGGCCGTTACAAGCTGGAGTTAATTTTGATCCACTAGGTTCATTTAACTATATGAATTCTTAACATTTTCCTGTTTTCGAAATTGCGAAAATACATATAGCAAAAATGAAAACCCGCAATGTAGTGTATTAGTTATTCAAACCTCTACGCCCGAAATGCATGTTGGGAAATAGGAGTTCTTGTAATGACCACCAGCTGGTCTTAATAAACGGTTTTAGGTTAAATCCGTGTCGTTACTTGCGTTTACTCGGACATCCTCGGACACAACATTGGCGACGAGAGTGAAAAGTGCCCAAAGAACAGGAACTGCTAGTCGATTCATGAATGGATGACATGGAGCGCAATCACATCAAAACATTCGACTATTTCGGAGATCAAAGCACGCTTGGGCTCCGATGGAAACGTTGGCTCAACGCTTTCGAACTGTTTGCAGATGGAAAAGGTTTGATTATCAATGAGGAGAATGCAAACAACAAACAGAGAAGACGTGCTCTACTTCTACACCTCGCTGGTCCTGATGTACAAGACATATTTTCCACTCTACCGGACACCGGTGACGCTAAAGATTACAAGAAGGCCGTCGAAGCATTGAACGCCTATTTCATCCCAAAGGTAGACGTAACATACGCTCGACACTCCTTTAGACAGCTATCACAAGCACCCGGTGAGACAACTCGACAGTTTGCACAAGACTCAGACGAGTAGCGAAGGACTGTGATTATGGCGCTGAAACGGACAACCAAATACGTGATGAAATCCTATGCAAATGCACGAACACGTACATGAAAAGAAAACTCCTCGAAGAAGGCAGCGGGCTTACTCTTGCTAGGGCGCTCGAAATCGCCGAAAACTGTGAAAAAGTAGACTCACAACTTGCTGCCATGTCACTGGATGGAAAAGGATGGAAAAGGGGATGGAAAGGAAAACAACCGCGTGACACACGAAAGAACCAGGCGAACACCTGTTATAGATGCGGCAATGTAGGACATTTTGGCAGAGACCCAGGCTGCCAGCTTGAGGCCAGTCCTGTCACACTTGTGGAATAGAAGGCCATTTTCATAAACAATGCCGAACAAAACGGAAGGCCGATGGAAAACGAGGAACCAGGACCCACAGGAACCCCAGTAAGGGAACAGCCAACGCATTAAACTTAGCAGAAGTCAGAAGAAGAACCGGAGTATGCGTTTGCAGTGGGTACTGAACGACAAGAAAAGATTGAAGTAACTGTTGGAGGATACAAGTTGAACATGATCATAGATTCTGGTGCCAGCACAAATGTCGTGGACAAGCAAACATGGGAATGGCTGAAGAGAAACAAAGTGAAATGCGAATCAGTTCGTGCTGACAAAAGGTTGTACACATACGCATCACAAACACCTTTGGATGTGATTGGAACATTTCACTGTGAGACATCTGTATTTAACAACAGTGTTGATGCTGAGTACTGTGTGATCAATGGTAACGGAGAATCTCTTCTAGGAAGAGAAACAGCTATGAGTCTTGGAGTTTTAAAGATGGGTGTACACGTCGCTGCGGTGAACACAGGATCAAAGAACATTGGTGAAGTTTTACAAGATAAATACCCACGAGTCTTCAAGGGCATAGGCAAGTTAAAAGGCCTCACCGTGCAGCTACACAATGACCCAGACGTGAAGCCAGTTGCACAGCCGATCCGCAGGACCCCTTCAGTTTGAGATCAAAAGTGGAAGAGAAGATTAAGGAACTTGTTGACCTAGACATTTCTGAACCATTGCAAGGACCCACCCCATGGGTCAACCCAGTTGTTGTCGTCCCTAAACCAGGGGGAGATATCCGTCTGTGCATCGATATGCGAAGGGCAAAGGAGGCGATTAAGAGAGCCAGGCATCCGATACCCACAGTGGATGAGATAACTCACAGCATGAATGGTAGCTAGGTATTCAGCAAACTCGACGCTAAGTGGGGATACCACCAACTAGAACTGTCACCTGAATCCAGGGAGATCGCTACATTTGTGACCCATTGCGGACTGTTCCAGTACAAGGGATTGTTGTTCTATGTCAACTCTGCCTTTGAGATTCAGACAGCACTAGCGGGCATAGAAGGACAAGCCAATATTTTAGACGACATCATAGTACACGACAAAGACCAAGAGGAACATGACTCGCGCCTGGAGAGGGTGATCCAGAGACTGGGGGAAAGAGGACTCACCATAAATGCAGAGAAGTGCCAGTTCAGCATGGATAGCTGACCTTTGTAGGGTTGGTGTTATCTGGGAATGGAATTAGCTGCATGACAGGGAAATAGAAAGCCGTGCCCAAGGCGAGGGAACCACAAACAGTTTCAGAAATACGCTTGTCAATTACTGCGGTAGGTTCATACCTGACCTGGCGACAATTTCTAAACCATTGCGCCGACTAACGAAGACAGGAACACCCTTTGTGTTTGGCAGTGAACAACAGAAGGCATTCCATGAACTCAAGAGGCGACTGTCATGCGCAGAAACATTGGGATACTTCGACAAAGACGCACCAACTCAAGTCATTGCCGACGCCAGCCCAGTCGGACTAGGTGCTGTCCTGACACAGATACACAAAGATGGACCCAGAGTCATCTCTTACGCTAGCAGCAGCCTCACCGAAACTGAGAAAAGATACCCTCAAACAGAAAAGGAGGCCCTGGCACTGGTATGGGCCTGTGAGAAATTTCACTCCTATGTATATGGCGTCCCATTCGAGCTCATCACAGATCACAAGCCGCTAGAAGTGATTTATGGCCCAAAGCCAAAACCTTGTGCCCGCATAGAAAGATGGGTCCTACGAATGCAGCCTTACAAATTCAAGGTTAAATACGAGCCTGGACCAAAACACATTGCCCACCGACTGTCAAGGTTAGTGGAAAACAGTGAAACCAAAGGCAACCATTCATCAGAAGCAGAGGAGTATGTACGATTTGTAGCAGTAACCGCAACTCCCAGTGCAGTTGACAACCGAGAAGTGGAGGAAGCATCGCTAAAGATGAAGAAATTTGTGTAGTCAGAGAGTGCATAAATGGAAAGCCATGGGAGCAGCTAGCTAACAAGAAGTACCTTCTGTGCAGTGGAGAGCTGTGCTCCATCGGGCAATTGATACTAAGGGGGACAAGAATTGTCATGACCAAGAAGCTCAGACCCAGGGAAGTATCCCTCGCACATGAAGACCAAGCAGAAATTACGCAGCAAGGTGTGGTGGACTGACATGGAAAAGGATGCAGAGAGGTATTGCAAATCCTGCTATGGATGCCAACTGACCAGCCGCCCTTACCCGCCGGAACCCATCAGAACCACAACCTTACCGACTGGACCATGGAGGGACTTAGCTGTTGACTTAATGGGACCCCTCCCCAGCGGTAAATCTATCCTGGTGGTGGTGAATTACTACAGTCGCTACTACGAGGCAGATGTACTAAAGTCTACAACGGCACCAAAGATCATTTCCAGCCTCGAAGAGATATTTTCACGACATGGTCTACCAGAAAGCCTGACGTCAGATAACGGCCCACAGTTTATTTCAGCAGAGTTCGCAGAGTACATGGATAACCAGGGCACCAGACACCACCGAACTACAGCGAAATGGCCCCAGGCTAACGGAGAGGTGGAACGCCAAAACCAGTCATTACTGAAGAGAATTCAAATTGCACATGCCGAGAAGAAGGACTGGAAGAAAGAACTGAACACGTATCTAATAGCCTACCAAAGCTTACCTCATCCCACGACAGGCGTCAGCCCAGCTGAGCTACTCTTCGGACGAAAGATACGCACCAAGCTTCCAGAACTTAGTGACATACACGTAGACCAAGAAGTGCGAGACAAAGACAGTGAATAGAAAAGCAGGGGAAAGGCATATGCTGATGCCAAGAGAAACGCGCGCTACTCAGACGTACTACCTGGGGATCAAGTACTCGTGCAGGAAGAAAAGAAAACTAAGCTGTCGACACCATTTAACCCAACCCCGTACCTGGTAGTGAGCAAGCATGGCAACAGTTTGGTCGTGCAGTCCCAAGACGGCGCTCGATACTCCCGTGACACTTCACATGTTAAGAAACTACAACACAGCGAGACGAAGGAGGAGACACAAAGCCGCCAGTCGAAACGAATGAGGAGGCACAAAAGCCGCCAGTCGAACCTAAAGAAGCGACCCAGCAGGATATGGAGGAGCAAGCAGAGCAGGAGACAGACAGTCCTATACCCAGCACCCCTTTCAGGAGATCAGAGAGACAGAGGGTGACACCCAGTTACCTGAAGGACTATGTGACTTGAATTAAATCAAAGTGACACTTTCTTTTGAACTTGAATTGCCAGAGACATTGTCGGAAACTAACCCTATTAACGTACTAATTTGCTAATCTGTTAGAGTTTTACAGTCTTTGTGCAAAAATCACCATGTTACTACTCTTAATCAAAAAGGGGAGGAGTGTAGTGTTTTAGTTATTCAAACCTCTACGCCCGAAATGCATGTTGGGAAATAGGAGTTCTTGGATAAGCCAGCTGGACTTAATAAACGTGTTTAGGTTAAATTCGTGTCGTTACTTGCGCTTACTCGGACATCCTCGGACACAACACGCAAGAACTTCAAACCAAACCGTAGTTGCTAGAATTAAACCTCGGAATTCTCAAACAGCCCTCGCATTTCCAGAGTTTTACAGTACAGTAAGAAATGCCATGAGTTTTTATTATAAAATTGCGTTTCCCGTATATGTGTCACTACTTGTCAAACGCTGATCCCCAACTAAACCCCCGGGGTCAAAGGTTTCTCTCGAATGAATCTTTTATACAATTGCATTAACTAAGCTTGTTTTCACGGCTTGATTTTAAATGCTAAAAGAAATAAACATCTTGATAATAACCTCTCACTAACTGAACACGAGGGCCGTACTGGGGAATATTGGCCCGAGGGCCAATATTCCCCAGTACGCTCCCAAGGAAGTGAATTTATTAAGTAGTTTATTATATGGCATCATTTTCGTACGAAACAACACTTCTGGTAGTTCATTCAAGTCAATTTCCGGCCTGATGTCAAGGAAAGAAGCCAGCGATTTTAATTGGCTTTCGAATCAGTTTGATGACCGTTGCTGTCGATCAGCAAAAACTTGCGTGCCTCTTGAATGAAAACTGCTCTGCTTCTGTTACTACCATTCTCGTTCAACCCTGAAGCGTGACGATTTTCTCGCGTATGTTTACGTTTTAAACTTAACGGTTTTGCCTGGTTACGTGTCACTTTAGACCAATGAAACCTTGTCGGTTAAGTCGCGAAACTGACAAGGTTCTTGGCGCCATTCGAACATGTTTTGTTCACGTGCTCTGAAACTTTTCAGGTTTTCCGTGCACAGGAGCATGTTTTGTTCACGTGCTTTGAAACTTTATGGTCCGCGAAACGGCCAACATTGAAATTTGTTGTGCTCCAAACTGCACTAACCCTGCTAACGCCTCGGTGATTTGGGAAAGGGAGATAGATCAGTAGTGGACTTTCAATACTTCGATGAGTTGAAGGTCATCTTCCTGTAATTTTTCAGATGTCAGGCCTCTTTAGGCATTGCTAATTGCTGCATTTCGTCGCAGTATCTGTGCCATACAGATTTTGCGTCGTCACGCTTCAGTCAGACTTCAGGGTTGAACGAAAATGGTAGTATGTGTTTCAGTTTTTCGTCCTCCTCTACAACACAAGATAGTTTTATTTGAAAATATGTCTTCGTTATGGGCGGAGACAATTCGGGAAAAAGAAGAATAACGAAAAGGCGGCGATAAAATCTCACAAACGTGCCTTTCAAACTGGAAATTGTGGCAACGTCTCAGGCTGTAATGTAAACAAAGGAACACTCGAACTTTAAAAAAAGGACACTGGAAATTGGGTGTTACTAAAACGAGTAACGCAGTAACGAGTAACGAGTAACGTAGTAACGAGAAAACGAGTAACGGGAAAATTTTTCCAAGGGTAAAAAATAGAAAACGAGCAACGGGAAAAAATTGAAAGGTAAAAAAATGAAAAGGGTGAAAATTACACTAAATAATAAAAATAAATAAGGCAATATAGAACTGAAATACAACGAATAATGTGACCTGAAAGCCTTTGATGTGTGTTGGTGAAAATGTTGTATTTACTGTCATTCTCGGGCAGGCTGCATAAAAAAGCTATGAAGAAGTTTTTGTCCGAACTTAATGAATTAATCGATATATATTTCAATTCCCCGTTCTCACTGCAGTGTGTGGTGATGGTGCATTCGCTAGACTTAATGATAGGCTCTAGATATCCGGCAGTCGGGTACGGATATTTCAAGTAATATATCAAACACGAGAAAGAGTGTTTCATCAGGATATCCAAACACCGAGAAGTGGGTTGAAAAAACGAGGCGCAGCCGAGTTTTTTAACCGACTTCGAGGTGTTTGCATACCTGATGAAACACTCTTTCGAATTTTCGATATGGCTTCTCAAACCATTCATAATTCTTGGAGAAATTCAAGGCAAAAGTTCGCAAAACTTTATGCTAATTAAGATCCGGTATCCAAACCACCGTCACGGTAGTGATTTCCTTTGTTTTCTCTTTATGAATTATTAATGAGTTTGAGAAGACTAAATACCAACTAAATACCAACCAAACTAAAATACTTTTCTGAATCGCTTGGCAATTCTAAACAAATATCGAATACTTACAAAACGTTAGAATAAGCCTTTCGGTCAAAACCCTTCGAAAATTTCGGACTGCCGGGTATTTAATAGTCTTGAAACATCCGTACCCGGCTGCCGGGTATCTAGACATTAATTCATTAAATTCGGACAAAAACTTCTTGATAGCTTTTTTATGCAGCCTGCCCGAGAATGACATTAAATACAACATTTGTCACCAACACACATCAAAGGCTTTCAGGTCACATTATTCGTTTTATTATAGTTCTACATTGCCTAAGTAATTATTATTATTCAGTGTATTTTCACCCTTTTCATTTTTTACCGTTACTCTTTTTCTTTTAATTTTTGCCTTTCAAATTTTTTTCCCGTTACTCGTTTTCTATTTTTTACCCTTGGAAAATTTTTCCCGTTACTCGTTTTCTCGTTACTGCGTTACTCGTTACTCGTTACTGCATTACTCGGTTTAGTAACACCCCTTTGAAAAGCTCTCGCGTCGCTCTCAATCATTTGCCCAAAGAAATTTTTGCAGCAATCCTGAGAACATCTTTTCTTAATTCAACAGCCAGAAGCTGAATCGATTTGAAGGTTTAGCACATGGTGAAAAATAATTTAATTCACGAAGTACTTTTCCTGATGAGAAACGTATACTTTCAAAATTAAATTATTTCAAAGACAAAGAACAACGCAGTTTCTACCAAAATCAGTTTTGAAGCTCTTGAGAGATTGCAAAAATAAAATTGAGTGTTTAAAAGACGACAGAGGGATTTGCTTTTGAACGCGAACGCCTCAAATTGATGTCATAATTTACTGCTTCAAATGGCGATTTTAACGGAAGTTCGTTATTTGCATTTTTCTTTGAAATAAAAGGATATTTTGCCAAAAAAAGTATCCAGTGATTTTAGTTATACCCTAACCTATCTAACATTAAAATATAAAAGAAATCGAATTTTCCACCCTTGCCGCGGAATTTTGATTTTGTCTGATTTTTACAGACAGGCGCTCTTAAATAAGTTGAAAAAACGCAGGTTCACTTTCGTTAACGCGGCAGATTGTGAATTAATTAGAACTACAAATTCATAAAGTTTAATGAAAGAACATTCTGAACAGCAGAAAATACTGG
Organism: Siderastrea siderea; assembly: GCA_964030785.1. NCBI lineage: Eukaryota > Metazoa > Cnidaria > Anthozoa > Scleractinia > Rhizangiidae > Siderastrea > Siderastrea siderea. The sequence continues at coordinate 109,761 of OZ034974.1, forward strand.
GGTTGGATTTTTTCGAATTTTCATAAACAGAAGTCTGTTCCTCTGACCGAAAACATGAGATCGTGAATTAAAATTGTGGATGTTTAAGGTTAGTGTCTTAGTCTTTAGAGAACATTTCTATCACAACAAAGATACTGGAGTTAAATTTTAGTTTGCTACGTACATCAAAAATACTGGACATACTCAGTGATTCTGGGTTATGCAGTTTTGATGCTTTTATTTTTGTTTTTTTACGCCATACAGTGCTAAGAGAAAAATAGTGCTGAAGAAACGTTGGTAAAAAATTGAAATAATAATAATGATTTTAACAATAAGTTTTCAATAGTTGATTTTCTTTGTTCACTCAAACTTCAAAATTTTTTTTAACAAAATAACAAAAAAAGCGTGAGCCAGCTTTTCCAAATTGTTTTCAAACCTACAGCTGAAGCAAAATTGTTGTTTTAATGTTTTATAGTTTCATACAAACCGTTTAAAAATTCTTTGATAATTATAAAAAGGAAGGTTTTATGAATTCTTTTTTGTATTTTTTCACCCTTATTTACGCTAAAAGGACTGAGTGCCTACGTGATTCCTTTTAAATATAACGCGAAGCACCATCACGAAGGAATGTAAATAAGCCAGTTGTATAATGTTGTTTAATTATGACGGACGTTTCAGCTTTTTCAAACATAAAACTCTAGAACATTCTTTTTTTTTCATTTGTGTTGTTCTTAACAGCAGAATAGAATCCAGTAGTTTTTTATAGTAAAAATCGTTTCCTAAAACTAACCAATTGAAAGACTGCTTTCAAACGACCGTTAAAAGTACTGAATAATTTGTTATAGTAGTCTTGAATTATTGATTAGAAACCCAGCAAACTGTAAGAACCCCTGGCGACAGAAGGTTTAATTAACTTTGTTACCCTTTACAAGCATGACGTAAGTCGGGAAAATATTTCTTAATTGTTTGTTTAACAAAAAGAAATTTTAACAAAAGCTTTTTATGTTTTGTTTTTCTTAACGAAAAATAATAAACCTCGTTCAACAAAGTGATAAAGTTTGTGTTTTTGCAGAACCTTCATCGCTTCATTTTAAGACACGAAATTTTTTGAGTTTCAAAGAGTTAATAATTATTTGTTTAAAACTAAACAAGAAGTAGTTCTTAATTATTGATTATAAACCTAGCAAACTTGTTATAAGGAAAGCAGTAACCGCGACCGACAGGAAACCGTTTTCAGTTTGCAAACTCTTAAAAATACGGCTTGTTTGGCAAAATAGATCTTGAAAAGTAAGCCGCAATTAATGTGGTTAAGCCAAACCTTACGTATGTTAACAGAGACGTAATATAATGTTGACTACTTTTTTTCACAATTTGCAATTTTTCCTTTCTTACAGCAATCCTCAAACGAATATCCACCAAAATATGACGAAAAAATACCACCAAAGTATTAACAGACAAAGATGGCTGAGGCTGGAGAAAACTGAAATCAATTTCGTCAAGACAAACGAAAAAGAAAAATTTAGGTTAGACTTTCAATATGACAAACACACAGCTTTTTTTGAACGTTTATCACAAACAGGAAAGAGATTCAATGGTTATAGTTCTATTTTTCAAGTATCATTTTGCACGACATGGAAACTAGAGTTAAGATTTTAAAATAACGCTTCCCTCCAAAATAACTTTACTGCATATATTGCTTCCAATAACCCGCTATAACCGTAATTAATTCTGACACCTACATAATTGGTGCAAATGTACCAAAATTGAACATTTTAACGTTTTAACATTTTACCGAGAATTTCCAATGAAAATCTGTTAATTCTACCTAGGAAAGAAGAAATGTCAACAAATATAACAAATGTACCCCACGTTTTGATTAACTGAGCCCTCTTTTTTCCCTCCAAAAAGCGCTGACATTTAGAACTATGAATCTTGTTTTATTTGTGTCGGTCAGACTTGTGTTAAAGTTTGCATTTTTAGGGAACCTTCATGTTATGATTAGAAATTCTTTCAGTTTGGGAGAGGTAGTGTTTATTTCTTTGGTGAAAATAATCAGGAAGCACTTGTTTATTATTGATTAGAAATGGGAATCAACACAAAGTAGTTCTTAATCATTGATCAGAAATTAAACTTAACAAACTTGTCACTTGTGCAAACAGGTACCCCGTCCGCTAGGATGCTTGTTAAGTTAACAAACTCATAAAAATACGACTTTTCCAAAATAGCTCTTGACAATAGATGAAAAAGTACGCCACAAATAATGTGGTAAACCAAACCTTGCTCGAGTTAAGAAAAACATTAGCAAAAGAATGCAACATGAACGTTAATTTTCATATTTTATATTTTCTTATTTTCTAATTTCTATTAAACTTTTACTTTCACATATTTTAGCAAACCTTAAAAAAAAAACACTCTATCAAATATAACAAAAATACCGACATTTTGACAAAAACCTGAAAAAAGAGGCTTAGATGGTTGAGGTATAGAAATTGAAATGAGTTACGTGACAAAAGGCTAACCTTTTTAGCATGACTGCAACGTAGGCGGCATTAATTCTGCTAAAACTCCTATCGCAAACACGAAAGAGAACAAATGTTAATACAGTCAACTCTCGCCTTGCGGACACCTCACTATTACGGACACCCCGGCCCGTTACTAAAGGCAGGAGCTGAAGTCCTGGGGAATAAGAATTACCGAAAATTTCTGTCGCTATTATGGCCTCTCTCTGTTACGGACACCCCGTTACTAAGGGCAGGAGCTGACGTTCTGGGGAATAAGAATTACCGAAAATTTCTGTCGCTATTATGGACTCTCTCTATTACGGACACCAAATCGTAAACCTGATGATGTCTGCTATAACGAGAGTTGACTATAGTTTATTTTTTAAAATAATTTTTGCACGACATTAATGCTGAAACTGAAATTTATGAACAAAGAGCCTCCTTCTAAAATTTTGTAACTTTACAACTGGTATAATTATAACTTTACTTCATATATTACGATTTCCATTGTTGCCTGTTATCACTTAACCGTAAATAATAATTTCTCTGAGTGCATAATGTGCCAGAAATTATGTACTAGAATTCAAACGAAAACTTCCAACAAAAATCTTTAACGCTGTGAAGGTTAGAAGAAATATTAACAAAGCCATAAGTGTACCCTGTTTAAAATTTTGAACCTGTCACATAAAAGGGGGGTAATTTTTTAAAATACCCACTTTCGGGGAGGGGTAAATTTTTCATATGCCTGAATTGGTTGAAAATCACCGAACCCCCCTTAGCCATAAATAATGAACAGTCCCTTAAGCAAAGTTGTTTTTAATTATTGATTAGAAACCTTATAATTTGTAGAAATAGGATCCCTACCGACAAAAACTTTCAATAAAATACGGATTGTTTGGAAAATAGCTTAAACACTGGATTGGAAAGCGGGAAATCATTAATGTAGTTAAACCAAACTTAAGGTCTGTTAACATTTGGAAAAGAAAGCAATATAAATGCTAATTAACTATTCTTGTTTTAGTTTTGAAGTGTTGAACCTTTTTTTATCCTCGTCACAGCTAACCTCAAAACAGCAGACTATGACAATATTTTAAAAATACCGAAGTTTTCATAAAGCACCATAAACAAACAAACAAAGATGATCAAGTTCGAAGAAAGCAGTGACGTCATGAAGAACGTAATAAAAAATAGAAACTATAGTTCGTGATGTTAGTGGTTTTGAATAATTTTCAGAATCATGCTACATGACATACATTGGAATAGCTAAGTTATAAATAAAGAGCTTCCTTTCGATCAGCGGAATTTTGCAGTGTTATAATTAGCGCCGTATTTAACAGTTTCTATTAACCTACCTAATTCACCATAATTAACTCTGACACTTACATAATTGGCACACAATGTGAAAAAAAGTTATGGTATTAGCCCAAAGACGAAACATTGTACTTAGTCTGCCTCTTTGTAGACAAGCCCTCTTTATCATATTTTAATTCGTTTATTTCTACGACGTTATCTGACAGTAAGTTCCCATATTGTATTACAATCTGCTGTCAAACAGTGGTTATTGCTTGCATAATTGCCGATTCTACTGTGCCACAATAAATGCTACAATTTTTATCACGTATTGTGTATTTGATAATGTTTCAATCGTTCGAAAGACCATTTCAGAAATTACAGAATATCGAAAAAATGATATGTCCATGCATTTTCATGTAAATATATATGGGAGCTCGTTGACCGTAATTGATCTCTTGCAGAGATGTCAAGTTAAGAAAGGTCACGTCACAGGATGTGTTAAGCTGTGCTGCAAGCCAGAATAAAGATCACCTGCAAGCTGAACTTGTAGTTTTACTACACGCCTCAACTCACTTCAACATGGTAGTCCGTTTTCCCTCAGTACACGATTTACTGTGGATTTGTGTTCTTTGGGTAGCTTGGGCTCACTGCATTAACGGTACGTACTGAGATGATAACATAGTCAAACTCAAAGTTTATTGCTACGTTAACTTAATGTGGGGTCAATTCAGAATTGGTACTAGTACATTTAAATTTGTTTTGTACCTTTAAACCCGCATGGCCGGTCAGGAAAATAAAGTGCATTAGAAGTTCAACTGGAGTTAAGATACCATGAGATGATGATTCTATGTGAGAATATCTTAAGAAGTTTCAAATCTCACTAAATCTGTCTTTTGCAAGACGAAATTCGAACGGAAGGCGTCTTTGTTTAATCTTCCTTTTGTTTATCGCTAAGATATAACTTCCACTGATTCAACATTATCCAACACTTTTGAAAACAACTTTGTTGTACGAATGTTTAATAGCAATAAAACTCTGTTTAACACCATCGGACATCATTCAACGTCCTTTAGAATCTTTTAACATCATTCAACAGGTAACCCAAACGCGCCAAACTTCGTGTATTTAACAATTTTGAACAGTGTTGAATGGAAATGTCGAATCCTTTTGGTCGGAGCCTTGTTCTCTTGTAGCTTTGGAGCTATGTCAGCCGAAACAAATAGGCTGCCACGTTAAGGACGTTGGCGCGAAAATCTTCTAACATTGATTTCTTATGAAACTTTTGCTGCAGCTAGGTAATGAGTTACTAGCGTCAGAAATGTGGAAAAAAAAATGGGGATCACTGACTTCGTTTAGGAGATGAGATACCTGAAAGACCACCCTAATTTTGCAAAATCGGTCTTCCCTATTCGATGTGACCCAATGTCTGTTAGTCTGAAAATATTTTAAATGAATCCATACAACGCAAAAAAGAAGTGGTCACCGATCATTTAAGCGAGTAAAATACAGGCAAAGTTAACGCAACGTCTACTAGCCCTTACCCTAGGCAAACATGACTTCCCCAGAATAATTTTTTCCCTGGTAAGATAGCTAGGGATTTTATTCACCTGGGTAAATAAGGTTACATGTACCCAGGGAATTTTTATAATGGGAAGCTTTCGCGGGATAAAACAGGGACAATTGATAGATTATTGTGTATTAGTCCTTCAGTTTTTTCCTGTTTAATACGGCGACCTTTAATAGCTCTTTCATACGTATTTGTTTAATGAACCACATACGAAGACAAAGAAACCATTGCCAACGGATACGCCAGCAAATCCTTGCAATTGGTCAGTAACATTTCCTGAGAAGTAAAACTTTTTAATACACAAAATATAGAACATGCTGTAAGCCTCAGGTTCCGTTAAAATTTACTTCTTGCAGCATTGTTCGAGAAGAATCCATCGTCAACCTTTTACACAAGGATGTCACATGCAAATTATTAGCTGGTGCTTACTTCAGCTCGGAAAACGCAATTGCCTCTAAACACTTCTTAGTTGCTCCTGTTCGTGTTATTTCGGGTAAAAACTTTGTTTTTTATTTGTGTGTAGGTGAAAATTATGTTAAACAATTATTCTACGAGGGTGCGCTGGATATCGAATGAGAGATAACCAGTTGGTTATAATTATTTGATATCCAGCAAGCTCGAGTAGAATAATTGTTTTATTAAAAACTTAACCACCATTTTTTAAACAATCAAGAATGAAAGGGGAAAAATGAGAAAAGAGATAAAAAGGGAACAAGAATCGATCACATGACTGAACGAAAAAGGCGCCGAAACTTTGCGAAGTGTTGCAGCGTTTCATTGCAAAGCTGAATGAATCAATGAAAACTGCTCAAAAGTGAACGTGAAGTGGCACAAGTTTTCAGAATGATTGGCTCTGAAATATGGTACGTAATTGATCTTTTCTGAAACATTGTTGTAATCATCGTTAACAGTAGATTGAAGCTGGACGATTTCACCACATTAGCTGCTGGAGTTAAAACGGAACAAGTTTGTAATCCGTTCGCACAACGGGGCCACAATGTGCGTGCTTCATCATGATCGAACTGAAAACCTTGAAGAGGTAATTTCTATGCATCCCAGAAGCAAGATTACTGTAGCGAGGAACATTAGAATTCACCCACCATAGTTCGTTTAACGTAAAGCACAAAACGCAGTTGTTCTCGGTTTAGAGGTTGCGGAAGGAACGGCAAAAACAACACTCAAACAACTGGGAAAGCAATTCAACTCCGTTTACATGGCATCCGCTTTCTATCTGAACATTTGGACCTGTGGGAACACAGAGCTACAACAAGTTCAGGTAAACCAGTGTCACTTTCACTTGTTATAGCTGAGAAAAATTTCGCCCTTCTTTCCTTCTTGGTATTTTGTTTAGTAAGTTTAAGTTTTTAAGTTTACTTGTTTAGATTGCTTTATGATTTTCGCACCCAATCACGTGAATGTGTGATAGATTTTATTAAATGCCTCTGCCCCATTTCACTGTGTTTTATCTTATGCCCCGTCTTGATATTTTGAAGTGGAAAGCCTTCCTGATAAAACCTACCGTTTGTTCAATTTTAATGATCGACGTGACGATCGATGAAAGAAATTAATTGTAAACACAACGTTTCAGTGCTTAAATCTCTATTTCTGCAAAGTTTCTTGCTGTCTCAAGGAATCAAGCACTACGGAACAATTTTGATTTGTGTCTTAGTGACGCTGTTGGAATTTCTGCTTAATTTAAATTCGCTGCCAAGTGATTTTTCTGGTCCATTTTTCTCGCCGGGCTGCTCACGAGAAAAAAAACCCTCAGCTCACTTTGTTGTTGAGTGTTCATTGACCATATTTGGTCACAGCAGGTATATGAGCTGATAGCCTAGCTCCGTTCAGCCAATCAAAATGCTAGAAATCCAATATACCTGGTCCAGTTTTTAATAAAACCTTATATTTCATCGGCACCCATTTTATGATAGAAAGTTTATCAGTTTAAAAAATCTTACAATAACTTTTTGGCAACCCCCCCCCCCCCCTGTTTTTTAGCCCTTAACGTGCGAAATAATTTAGCGAAGTAGGTCATAAAAGATCTTGCCACGGTTTTCGACATCATCTTGACGGGTAGGCAAGTAGGCGTGAAATTACAGTGTTTGTATGAGAATCCAATGACGAATAATTTTCGTAAAACGCTCGTTCTGAAAAAAAAAATGAATTCTTAACTAAAGCTATTAGGCAAAAGATTCTTCTGATACGGCCCTCAAGATTTGTCAGAAAAATCCTTTGCCTTGTAGCTGTAGTTAACCATTGATATTTTTGTTTTAAACCGCAATTAATGTGGTTAAACCAAACCTTACGTATGTTAACAGAGAGATAATGTTGACTTATTTTTTTCACAATTTGCAATTTTTCCTTTCTTACAACAACCCTCAAAACAAATATCGAGCAAAATATGACGAAAAAATACCACCAAAGTTTTGATAAAAAGTGAAAAAAAATTAACAGACAAAGATGACTGAAGTTGGAGAAAACTGAAATCAATTTCGTCAAGACAAACGAAAAAAAAATTTGGGCTAGACTTTCAATATGACAAACACACAGCTTTTTTGAAAAGATTCAATGCTTAAGGTTTTATTTTTCAAGTATCATATTGCACGACATGGAAACTAGAGTTAAAATTTTAAAATAAAGCTTTCCTCCAAGATAACTTTACTGCATATATATTATTGCTTCCAATAATCCGTTATAACCGTAATTAATTCTGACACTTACATAATTGGTGCAAATGTACCAAAATTGAACATTTTAACGTAAACACGAAATATTGTGAACTAGTTAGAATTCGAACTAACCCGACGAGAATTTCCAATGAAAATCTGTTAATTCAACCTCGGAAAGAAAAAATGTTAACAAATGCCACAAGTGCACCCCATGTTTTGATTAACTTTCACTCCAAAAAGAGCCGACATTTCGATATATGAATCTCGTTAGTAGTAATCTGGGCCCATCTGGGGCACTTTACCTCATTTTGATGCGAGGCTTCTGATTGGTGGTTAGGTTGCCCCTAGTAACGGAAACGACTGTCCATAAGGATCGTGGGCTCAAGGGGAAGTCACAGGACCGGAAATGACGTCACTGGAACCGGAAGTCACGTGTTTTGAATGGGAAAACCGCTGAGCAGTCTGAAAAATAGATCGTGGGCTCAAGGGGAAGTCACATGACCGGAACCGGAAGTCACATGACCAAAAACCGGAAGTGACGTGGTTTGGGATGGGAAACCGCTGAGCAGTCCGAAAAATGGATCGTGGGCGCCGGATAGGGAAAAACCGCTGAGAAAAAGCGGGCTCAAAGTCCAAAGTCCAATTGGAGCAGCGGGGGTACTCCTTCAGTCAAAACAACACAAGAAAATGCCATGAAACATACTTTATTGGTTTTTGAGAACAAGTGAGAAAAAAATGAGTCCAAACATGGGGTCCTTTTTTTTACGAGAAGCTCATACAGGTTTTCATGCGTGAAATGGCTAGGCTTTTGGTGCGGCCCAGAAAGTAGAGGGTTTTGCGGTTATCCTCATAGGGATCTCGGAGTTCTTCCCAGAATCCTTCCAGGGCGTCCTCGTTGTCATAACAAATGCCATACCATATAGGATTGTCTTTCCAAGTGTCCTTAACATGCTGGACAAACTCCGGGTCTTCTTTCCATTCTTCATGGAGGACTTCAAGGACGGAAAGAGGAACGTGGCAGCTAGGGCATAGGGGGGTCTGACCGTTCTGTCGACATTTGTTGGCACAGGCGACATGACAAGGTTGACCACAACACCTCAACGTGGTATAATTGGCGAGAGGTGTCAAACAGATCACACATGGTTTGGGTTGAGCCATCAGGCGAAAGGATCAAAGAGTGGATTGGTCAAGAGTTGAAACTCGGTGGGGGTGATGATCCCTTCTTGTCGGAGTCGGCACAATTCTTGGTAAGTGAGTTGGTAGCGTAAGGGTTGGACCAGGTCGACGATTTGTTTTCGGATCTCTCCCAAACGTTGTAGGATTTGCACGGCTTCAGGACTGATCTTGTCGGCTTTGTCGCCCATTCACCACTGGTAGAAGTTTTTCAAGGTTAATAAACACAATTCGTTACGACTGAGGTGTTTTTGACTGTGAAGGCGAAGCAGTTCAAAATAAGAAGCTTTGAAGCGGATCTCCTCCAAGTCTTTTTCGAGGTGAGACAACAAGGCTCGTAGACGATCAATCACTTGTTGGGCTTCTGGACTGAGGACTGGATCATCCATGAGTGTGAAACATGGAATGGGACGGTGGGTTTTTATAGAGAAAGAAGGGGGTCACGTGAGAGGGAATGGACCAATGAGAGAAAGGCCCCATCATGCTTTGGGAGGGGAAGGGGTGGGGGGACCCCCCTCCCCCCTCCTTAGATGGACCATGAGGCATTGCGCGGATCGGGGTATATAAGTCAAGCGAGGCCCCAGGACGTCACTCCTAGCTTTGAGTTCGTCCTGAGTGACTTATGTTCTTTGGTGAAGTGAAAAAATGGTTCAAACAAGAAAGCCCTTGGGCTCCTTTGCCAGTGATGTAAATGTGTATGGTGAACAGGTGCTGAGGACACGCGTACCAGCAGAGAGAACGAACGTGGAACGCCAGACAAGACATATGCAGGAGAGACAACAAGAAACCTGGCGTCCTTTAACCCGGCGGCGCGTAGGGGCATTTTTCGAGATGTTTTTGCGGTGCATGGTGTGGACGGAGAATGGCGAGCGTGAGGGTCGACCACATCCCGAGATCGTGCAAGCCTTGCTGGGCACCCTGGTTCGGAAGATTATTCCGTGGGTGGACCAGCACCGCATTTGGTCGAACTTTGAATGTCGGTGGCCGATGACCCTCGAACATTTCCATGAAATGGACAACGATCTGGGCAATTATTTGCCAAGTGTGCATGCGGGCCAACAATGGCAAAGAATTCGGGTGTATTTCGCGGAGATGGAGCGGGTACGAGAGCAGCGGCGGCGGGAGGAGCGGGAGGAGCGGGAGAGAAGACGGGAGCGGGCAAACCAAGTGCGGAGAGTATTACAGCTGTAAATAGACTTGAACATTTTTATTTGTTTTTATTGTGAGTCAAGGCTGCTGTTCGTCAAGACCAACTATTTATGACCATAGTGCAAACTCAGTGTTGTCAATTTTTTAAAATGTTTTAATTAAAAAAGAGTTGATGTTTTTTACAAATGGTTGTCCATCTCTTGCCACGCGGGTGGGGCGCTCCTATTTACAATTGAAAAAGATATCTACAGTTTGAAAAATAAAAAACTGAAAATGGCTATGTACAGTTTGAAAAATAAAAAGTAAAAAAAAATTGAAAAGGCTATGTACAAGTCCAAAAAATTAAAACTAAAAATGGCTATGTACAATTACAAATGAAAGTCTTCAAGCTCCAGGCGTAATTGATCAATGTTCTCGGGTAGACAGAACGTGCGATTGAATAAGGCTTGAATTTCTGCTCGGGTTTTCTCGTCCACATCACGGGATCCCACGATAGCACTGCTTTGATGAAGGGTGGGCTTTTTGGGTCCCCAAGGAACAAATTGACTGCCAGTGACCAGGGTGGCGGCATTCTGGTTGACTTGGTAGTAATGGTCCGAGCGGTACCATGATTGACTGGGGATATTAAAGAGATAGACGGGTTTGCCTTGATCCATGGCCAATTGCACAGTCCAACCAGTGCCTCCTTTCACGCGTTTATGATCCTGTTCCAAAATGCCAAAAGCATAGATCGTATGGGCTTTTTTGGCAATTTGATAATTGCGTTGCAACAGTTGCAGGGTGTAAAAATGACTGGGCATTTGTTTTCCTAGTTTCTCAGCTGCCTGGTGAAGATGTGGGTTGGCCAGCATGAGGACTTCCACAGTGGAAGGGGTGATGAAGGTAGCTCGAGGATGGTTCGGGGGGACTAGGACTTCTACTTGCATCCCAAACTGTTTACCCAGTTCTTCGACGAGTTCATCCGTGCCTCTGGCTCCCCCGGTGTACACCACATGTCCATAGCCAACCTGGAGTTCCAAGGCATCGAGAGCTTGTTCTCCGATCATGTCGATGTCGGGTGGCATTGCTTTGAGAATGACGACTCAGGGACCAAGGGACCGTCTTAAATAGGGACAACGGACCAATGGGAACACGAGAGGACTCACTATGGATAGGGAAAAGCTGACCAATGGGAAGACACGAGATCCTTATTTGGATAGGCAAAAGCTGACCAATGGGACGATGAGACGTCCTTATATGGGTAGGATAAGCTGACCAATGAGACCCAAGGGTCATGGGTATAAAAAAAGGCATGGGCGGGGGAAAATCTTTGAGCAGGATGTCTGTTGATCGGAAGAGAAAGCAAAGCGTACATCCTGCGGGGAAGAAGAAAAAGAAAGAGAATGTGGACTGTGATCCTGTGGTATGCGAAGTGGCGGAAGACACCCGAGCTGCGGTGGAAGACATGATGAAAGAATTGAATGACATGGTGGAGCAATCTACACCACCATCACCTCAATTCACATTGACGACCGTGTATGACAAAGATCCTCCCAGTTCGGTGGACTATATGGTATGCCCTTGCCATGAGGTGCGTTTGGAGGCGCGAGAATCTCAAAAGGGATGGTCTTATGTGAAATGTCCCATGCAACCGTGTTTGCTGTTTTGTGGACAAGATCAAGTTCTAGAGTATATGAAAGCCGTGTATAGTCAACCTCATGCAGAAGTGTTGGACATGTGGTGTTGTTTGCAATGCTTTTGCCGTGAACCCGCCACGCTTCAACAAAGTCATTCGACCCAGAACCCCGATCGCTTGTTTCTGAATTGTTCCAAGAAAAAGTGTGGCTTCTTCCGGTGGGCCGATCAACCCATGGGTCCCAAGTACTGGACTTGGTTTCATGACCATCCGCCCAAAAAAGCCGATCCACTCGCTGAACCGCCAACCCGTGATGCTCAAGGATATCCCAAACGTGGAGTGGACATCCCTGGCCCGCCACCTCCAGTCCAAAGGAAAGAGGATCGGCCCCTGACAGACTATGAGAAACAATTGTTGCGAGAAATTCAAGATCTCAAGAACCGTCAAGAAATGATGGTAGCCCCAGCTCCACCGCCCCCTAAGTACAGTGATAGTGTTGACAACTGGCAGAAAGGTCTAGAGACCATCACCTGTGGACGTCTAGGTCTCTTTTAAATGTATAAAGGAGTAGGAATAAATTATTTTTTTTATCAATGTGGCCATGGAGTCTGTGTGGATGTGTTATGCGTGGGATTCTGTCTTGTCCCTGGTGCAATGGCAATGTCATCAAACCCTTTGCCATGTCTTATATGACCACCAACCCGGGGCCAAAATCCCCATACCCCCTTGTCCCGAGGACACGCATCCTCTCCAGATCTTTGAAGAAACCCATGTCGACCGCAACTTGTATCGATGGGTGGTGTTTGTCTTATGGTTAAAAGCCCATCCTTACGCGTGGCGATGGTATCGAATCATTCAAAAGGCGCATCCCAACACGGTCCCCACCATACCAACCTTATGGGATGAATGTCAGAACGTATGGCCCCTCGAAAGAAAAAGGTCTCCCAACCATGGCTGAGTCGTTACCACGATCCTCGAGCCCCGGGGAGTTTAGGAGGGGTGCAACGGTTTGCCAAAGCCCATCGTCTCCCTTTGAAAAAAGCCCAACGGGTCTTGGAACGGGATTTGGCCTATACGTTACATAAACCGCGGCGTCGTCGTTTTCCGACCGTACCCGTGATCGTAGGAGGATTAGATGATCAATGGGCCGCGGATTTAGTGGAAGTGCAACCGTTGGCCAAGTATAATCGGGGCATACGATATTTACTGACGGTGTTGGATGTGTTGTCCAAGTACGCGTGGGTACAACCGGTGAAAGACAAAACCGGGGTCGCGTTGGTTCATGCCTTTGAGAAGATTTTGAAACAAGGACGACGTCACCCTAATCGATTGCAAACGGATCGAGGGAAAGAATTTTACAATCGGACCTTTCAACGATGGCTCGACGAGCAAGGCATTCAACATTTTTCCACCGAAGGGGATGCTAAAGCCAGTGTCGTGGAACGATTTAACCGCACCTTGAAAGAACGGTTGTACCGTTATTTCACCGCTGCCAACACCTTACGCTTTGACGATGTCTTACCCGAGTTGGTGCAAGGGTATAATGCCACCCGTCATCGAAGTATTGGTATGGCCCCTCAAGACGTGACGTGGGATAACGAAGAAGCGGTGTGGAAACGATTGTATGGCCAACGGTTGAAAGGTCAGAAAAAACCTAAATTCAAAGTAGGAGATCGTGTACGTCTCAATAAGATTCATCGCACGTTTGCCAAAGGCTATTTACCTGGTTGGACCGAAGAAGTGTTTGTGGTGCATCGTGTGATCCCGGGACCCGTGCCCACGTATAAGATTCACGAATGGGATGACACCCCCGTCCAAGGCACGTTTTATGAAGAGGATTTACAAAAAGTCCATGTGTCCAAGGTGTTTCGAATCGAAAAGGTACTTAAGCGACAAAAAGATCGTTGGTTGGTCAAGTGGAAAGGGTGGCCAGACAAGTACAATAGTTGGATTGCTACCCAAGACGTGACGTCTCTCCAACCACCCCAGAGGAAACAGACAAGCCCGCCCAAGACCAAAGAGACAAGCCCACCCAAAAGACGACGACGACGTGACTAAAAAATGACGTTCGTTCCCAACTCTTCGTTTTACGTGACGTTGATGAGTCATGCGAGTACCAAAGAGTTTCCTGGGAACAAGAGCCATCATTTCAGAAACCGATTGCCTAAACCCATCCGATTTATGGGGCGAGGATGGATGGTGGGCATGGTGAGTTTATCCTTACCCACCATTCCCGTGGTAGTGGAAGAAGGGGGAGTGGGCGATTCCCATCCTCTGTTGTACGTACGATGGCACGAACGGGTGTATGCCAAAGACGATTTTGGGAACGATCGCTGGTGGCATCAACGTCGCGAACTCACTGTCTACGGACGAGATATGAGAAAGCAATTGTCCTCGTCGATGGGATCGCACTTTTTTCATCAACTGGTGTACCGTTACGTGCAAGCCCGTGCGAAACAAACCGAACCCCTCAACAAATGGGCAGAGGACAATGGCGTCAAATTGTACCCGACCTTTGAATGGACCTCCGAAGGGGATTTGGTGTTGAATACCGTCAATGTGGATTACAAAGTTCAAGTGGCGCATGTGTCATGGGCAGAACCTTGGCCCTGAAAATGGGATGGATTGAACAAGTGTCGACGGGCGTGTATCGATTGGGTCCCAATATCTTACAAGAATTTCATTCGGACTCCATTCCCACGCCGACGGATGTCCGCGATGCTGGTAACAAGCCCCTCTTTTGGAAAGTGGAGGGGGAGTATTTGAAGTTGAGTATGACTTGTAATTGGCGGTTTGTGAATTTGAACAATGCCTTTCGACCCTCGACGGAATTTCCCTCGGCGCGTCCTTTGCACGTGTATTGTGATGTAGGGACCAGCAGCATGGTAGGGGGTCGCATCACCGATCTCTTACGAGAAATCAAGTACCAGCCACAAAACACCACGCACTTTGAACCTCGACATATTCAATATGTCCCAGTACGCAATGAAGTGGTGGAAATCGTGGAAACCCAGATGGCCGAAACCAATGGGGATCTAGTGAAATTTGGTGAAGGGCGTACCCTCCTGACCCTCCACTTTAAAAGGGAAGTGGTGGTGTGAAGAAGACAGAAAAATGTCGTTCTACGTGACGTTACCCAGTCATGCCAACCGACGTGAATTTCCAAACAACCAAGCCAATTCCTTCAAGATTCGTTTACCTCAACCGTTACAGCTCACGGGGGGTGGATGGCAAGTGGGGTTGAGTGCCATTTCCTTACCGGATGCTCGCGTCAATTTGTACGAGTTGGTGCAGAAAGACGGCTACATCATCTCGACTTCCTGGGACCAAAGTTATCCCGCACCCGGTAAAACCGATGGAACCATGGCCGGTAGCCCAGGATCCGCGCGAACCCTCATCAATGACGTGAAAGATTTGGATTGGGTGGTGGATGGGGTGAGTTTCATGAAAGCCGCCATTGCTCACTTGGAACAACGACGCAAGGAAACGGCGATTCAAGGTGGTCGGTTTGTCAACGATCAGGGCAAACACATGTACGTCAAGTTTCGTTGGGAAGGCGAGGATCTGCTCATTGACAACACGAATGTCTGCCATTGCAAAACTGACACGCCAGCCCTGTACATCTACACCAAATTAGCTCTCAAGATGGGATGGTTACGTAAAATAAGCAGTGGGTTGATTTTGGGACCTAATTTACAGCAAGACTTCATGGGGGATCAAATTCCCAACATGACAAAACCGATTGACAACGACTGGAACGATGTGAACGACGATCACAGCAACCCAGTCTTTTGGACGGTGCGTTCGTTTATGCCGGATTATTTACGATTGAGTATGAGTTGTGGGTGGCGTTTCACGAACTTGAATGTGGCGTTGCGGGCGGTGGTGGGTGAACCCACACGATCGTTGCACGTGTACTCCGATGTGGCAGGCAGTACGATTGTGGGCAATCGCGTGACCGATTTGTTGCGTGAGATCCAGTACAAGCGACAAGGACGTGGCACCCTCTACTTTGAACCGTTGCACATTCAATACATGTCTCTTCGTAACGAGGTGGTGGAAATCATTCACGTTCAAGTCGCTGAAACGATTGGTACCGGAGGAGACTTGGTCAAGTTTGGTGAAGGCCATACCATTGTCACGTTACACTTCAAAAAGACATAAAAAGGGGAGGACTTGACAACGGAGTGTCCAATCGCAACAAAGATGCCCAAGACAAGAGTGCATCGAAGACGACGAAGAAGAAGGCAACGAGGGGGTTTATTCCCACTCGCTGCCCTCATTCCAGCCTTGGTGGCTGGAGGGAAAGCCTTGGCGTTGGGCGCAGCGGATGGTGCCGCGAGTTACGGTGCTAAAAAAGGGTTGGAGGCCGCTTTTCGGAAAAGAAGACGTCATGACGGTATAAAAAGAGACGAGTCTTGTGACAAAAACAAAACGTGATCCTTGGTAACGCGTGAAGACGACGACGACACGATGCGTGGAGGAAGTTTGACACGATTTCGAACAGATGAGTGGTATGATCAACATGGTCAAAGTGGAAAAGGGTTGGTGACGGATCTCTTGCGTGGTGGGTTCCAAGGCCTTAAAAGCACGCGAAATCCTTTAAAATTGCCTAGTAATATCAAGAGAGGATTGGAAACGGGCTTCACACGAGGTGTTAAACGCAAAGCCGAAGACGTCATTAAAAAGGAAATCACCAAGCAAGCCAAGAAAGCTTTGAGTAATAAGAACGTGAAAGAAGCCGTGCGGGTGGCCAGTGCTTTGTTTCCCAAACAAACCAAACGTGCGCGAGATATTTTTGGAGTGTGAACATGGAACCCATGCATTCACGACCTCGACGGATTCGTAGTGATCGAGGGTTGTCTCAATGGGGAGGTCTGTTTCCTTTTTGGAAACTCATGCGACGACAACGTGGTGGATGGTTGAGTCCCGAGGTGATGAGAGTCCCCGGGTTTGATTTGAAACAACGCTTGGCACGACGACGACGCTATAAAAACCCCTCACGACGATGGGGTACCACCACTCGACGACGACGACGACGTTAAACATGCCTGACGTGAGTACGCAAACTGCACCGGCTCACGTGCGTTCCGTAGGGACCGTGAACCCCGCGTTACGGATTTTCAAGGTGCCACCGACCGACATTAGCATCAATGCCTATCGCATGGTCACCATCCAACCCACCACCACGGGTATCAATCCCATGGAATTCATCATTCCGGGGTTGGACGATTTTGTGGATTTGGGGCGCAGTTACTTTACCATGGAATTGAGTTTGAAAAAGAGCAACAATGCCAACTTGGACGCCGCGGAGAAATTGTGGCCCGTCAATAATTTGGCCCATTCCATCATCAAACAAATTGACTTGCAGTTGAATGGCACGTTGATCAGTCCTCAATCCGACACCTATCATTACAAAGCTTACCTAGAAACCTTACTGAATTATGATCGAGAAGATGGCAAGACCGTGTTAGGACCCCAAGGATGGTTCAATCAAGTGGATTTCCCAGCCCAATGGACTGCCACCAACACAGACAAAGCAGGAAACCATCAACATTGGCAAGATCTGACTGCTAATCATAAAGCAGCCTTCCTTACTTCTGTGGACGAAGTGGAGAAGTATGCTGCAGGTCTTACCCACAGTCTGGTGTTTACCCCACACTTGGAAGTGTTTCACACTGGCAAATTGTTGGTACCTGGCATAGAAATCAAGATGAAATTTCATTTCAACAGCCCCAACCTGTTTTTGAATGGAGTAGCTCTAGCTGGCCGCTTACTGGAAGGCGATGTCAAACTACGGTTTCATCTATGTCAACTGCGTTGCAATGACGCCATCTACATGAGTTTGTCTCAAAAAAGACACAATGAAGACCAAGTGGCTGCTTACCCGACCGTCCGCAGTGAAATCCGGACTTTCAGCATGCAAGACAACCTGGTCCGCTTTGATATCCCCAACCTGTTTCAAAACAGAATACCTGACCGATTGATTGTGGGGTTGTTGGACAGCCGAGCCTTCAATGGGGATGTGACCCGAGATCCTTTCTCCTTCCAGAAATTTGGTCTGACGTCCATTCGACAGATTGTCAAAGGAGAAGAATACCCTTATGAAACCCTGCACTTAGTGCGCAACAATGCCAGCCGAGATAATCTAGGCTACTTCCGTTTTCTGCAAGCCAGTGGCGCCTGGTGTAAAAAGAAAGGCAATATGGTGGAACTAGGAGATTGGGGCCATCAGAAAAATTGTACCTTGTACATGTTTGACAATGTCGCCAATGGATGTGCTGACAGTCAAACCCTCAACCCCAAGCAAACGGGAGATTTACAACTGGTCTTGGAATTTGGAGCCGCACCTGGTCTCAATATAACCGTACTCGTGTATGGGGAATTTGAAAACTTGCTGGAGATTGACAAGAACGGAGCCGTGTTGTATAACATTTACCAACACTGAAGAAATGGAACATGTGGCCTTGAATAATGTGCAGTTGGATTATTTAGCCCGAGACGACCCGCAATTGAAACCTGTCTTTTACGGGACGGTGGCCTGTGATCGTTTACCCAAGAGTCCTGTCAAGACCACTTCGCAAGGGTGCATTGTGAATACGGACCCGCACGATCAACCGGGACAACATTGGTTAGCGGTGTGGACGGATGGAAACGTGTGTGAAGTCCTGGACAGTTATGCCTTGCCCTTGGACACGTACGTGCAAGCCACCCCGTTACGAGATTGGATTGTGAACCATTGGAAGTATGTGGTGACCAATGGCAAGTCCCTCCAAGCCATTTCAAGCAAGAGTTGTGGTGATTACGCCTTGTTGTACTTGAAAGCCAAAGCCCGTGGACGGACCTTGCAAGCGTTTTTAAATGAGTTTTCTGATCATGATTATGTCAGCAATGACCATCAAGCCGGTCAACGCCTTCAACAACTCCTTGTAGGTCAAGAAGCGAGATGGTATCAACTCTGTTGTCATCCGTATCATCAATGTAATTGTTAAATAAAATTCGTTGGAAAAAAGTGGTGTCGGAGTCGTAGCTCAGTCGGTAGAGCCTTTGGATCCCCCCGAAAAAATAGGAGGTCGTGCGTGGGTTCGAGTCCTACCGACTCCAATAAAAAGGTGCCTTTTTTTTAAGGGTATTTAGTCCTCGTCATCATGCAAACGGGGAAACCGTTTCGTTTTCATACCCCCTCCAGTATCTTGGTCGTGGGTCCTTCGGGATGTGGCAAAACCGTGTTTACGGAAAAACTCTTGGTAGAGAACCCAGAGTTGTTTGAAACCCCACCGACCGAACGGCATTATTGTTATGGGGCGTGGCAAGATCGATTTCAAGGCATGCAAGATCAAGGGGTGGTGTTTCACGAAGGGATTCCCGATCATGAGGCGTTGGTCCAATGGTTTCCTCAAGGACATGGGGTCCTTGTCTTGGATGATTTAATGGATGAAGGGAGTCACGATAAACGCGTGTTGGATTTATTCACCAAACATTCGCATCATCAAGGGGTGACCGTGTTGTACTTGTGCCAAGACATGTTTCCCGTGGGTCGCTATGCTAAAAGTATTTCCCGCAATGCCCATTACATTGTAGCGTTCAAGAACCCCCGAGATCAATTAGGGGTGCGCAATGTCATGCTTCAATCGTTTCCGACCACCTGGAAAGACACGTTGGAGACGTTTCATCAAGCTACCACACGACCGTATGGCTATTTGGTGTTGGATTTACACCCCGCCTCCTCCGATCAACAACGTTTGTTGAGTCACCTGTTAAAAGACGAAGGATGGACTCGCACCTATCAAAAACGTCTATAAAGGGGGACGACACTCCTTTTGAACAGGAAAAAAAGAGAGCGAGCATGGCCGATGTCGATGACCGTCAACCTCCGCAAGCCTACGATACCGTGGCCCCGGCCGGTGTTGGGGCGGCCAGCAGCAATCAAGTGTCCCCAGGGACCATCCAAGAAATTTTGGACACGGGGGACCAAAACTTGATTGACCAAGCCTTTGGTGAAATAGAGGATGCTGGTGATTATGATGCCCTCACCAGATATTTGGAATCGCTCCCTAACCTCCCAGCCCTCGGAATGCCTGTACAGGCCTCTTCCCCAGCCGGGGTAGGAAGTCCAGGAAGTCAATCATACCGCAGTATACAGACCACCCCGCCGTCTTCCGCGGACACTCCACTTAGTTGGGGGAGCGCTCGCTTGTCGTCCGGTGCGCGAACCCACTTAGTCAAGGGAGCGCCCGATTATTGACAGCGGCGGGTGCCGGGGGTGATGGTGGGGGACGTGGTGGTGGTGGTGGTGGACGTGGTGGCGGACGTGGTGCTGGTGCTGGTGGACGTGGTGCTGGTGGTGGTGGTGCTGGTGGTGCTGGTGGTGCTGGTGGTGCTGGTGGTGCTGGTGGTGCTGGTGCTGGTGGAGGTGGTGGTGGTGCTGGCGGTGCTGGTGGTGGAGGTGGTGGTGGTGGTGGTGGAGGTGGCGGTGGAGGTGGTGGTGGTGGTGGTGGTGGCCGTCGTGGACGACGACCGAGACGAGTACGAGGACGACGACGAAATACCCCCACTTCACCTTTGACACCGGCCTCCAATCCAGCCACCCCTCGAGGATCTTGGAGTCCTGGGAGTTCTGGCAGACAGCCTCGTACCTTGCGTCAAGCGGATTTACAACGACGTTTACGGATGATGTTACAAGATCAAGAACAATTAGCCCAAGGACGTGAAATTGCTAATGTCACCATGACCAATAGCATTGTGACCAGTTATAAACAGGGAGGAGCCCCAAGCGTACAAACCTCTTCGTCCCGGGTTTCGCCATGATGAAAACCGTCGTGTCGTTATTGAATGGATCGAAACATCATGGCCTTCCATTCCCCCCGGAATTATTACAACGGATGGATTCCTTGTATGCCTTTTACCATCAACAATGGTGGTGTTATCGCAAAATGTTGAATCATTACAAGTGTGTCAATGCCTTGTTCAATGGCATGGCGTTACTCCTGATGGCCGCAGGCATGATTGCTGGACCGCTTTTGGAAAACAGTACGTTGGTAGCATGTTTGGCGGCGGTGGGGACAGTGGTCAAAGGATGGAATGATTTTAAACAATACCGATTTAAAGTGACCATGAGTCGATTTGCGTTTACCACCTATGCCAAAGCTTTGACCGAATTGAAAACCTATGTGCGTGGTGTTCCCTTGGAGGATCTGGAAGGATTTTTATTCAAGATGCAAACCTTGGATGATACCATTGTGGATTTCACCCCTCCTTTACCTAAACGATGTCTCCAAGATTACTACCGTCATTTTGTGTACCAACCCGTGGAAGCCCTATGCTATGTGGACGGATGTCCTCGTCCCTTGAGACCCAAAGATTATTGGATAGATAAAAAGCCACTCCCTCCCAGCCCCACACTCGTAGAACCATGGCCGTCAAAAGAAGAAAACGACGTCAAGGAGGGGGTGCTATAAAACGCACGATCCCAATAGTCAATCAATGGTATCGTCGTCGTCACCGATAGAGGATGCAACGTCTTCGACGTCAATTACCGTTTTTACGGTCCATGTTACAAGAAGCCAATGGCTCCAAACGTCAAGAGTTGTTACAACATGCCAATGCCGATCAAATCAATGCTGTGAGTGAACTGGTCTTGAACTTCTTAAGAAACGAGATTCCCGTCACACCGCCCATGCTGGCCAAACTTCAACCCTATAAAAAGGTACTACGTGATTTGGGACGTCGTCGACATTCCGTGAAAAAACGTCGTGCGTGGTTAGTCCAACAAAAAGGACGCGGTATGTTTCAAGGACTCCATCACGTGTTATGTCAATGTGTTCGTTAACCCTCCCTACGTGGATGGCTCTGTTACAAGAGGCCAATCGGGCCACCGACAAGTGGAAAGACGAGTGTTCTTATTGGAAGCATAAATATCACCTGTTGTATCGAGAGTACCAACATATCTTAAAGTCCCGTCTTTGTGAGAACTGTCGTGACCAAGAAGACGGGGAACTTTGCCCCGGCTGTAATCAACAACCATGGACGAGGTGTACATGATTCCCCACAAGGACTTGGAGCAACTCATTCAATATTACAAAGGTGAACTCACCGAAAATGCCTTGTTGAACAAAGCCGCGACGTTAGCCGCCCAAAAACATGTGTTGTTAGCCAACTCCCAATTACCCCCAGCCCTGGTCAATGCTCAAACCAAACCGTTGAGTCAAGAATTAACCAAGTTAACCAAACGCATTCGTCAATTTCCTGGTGGGGTGGGGGTTGGGGCACCGGGTGGCCCGCCAGGCGAAGAAGGCGAGGAAGAAGCCGGGATTTGGTGACGGGACCCGTGGAACAATGGTTGAAGCGCATGATAAAAGGCAGCCCGTCCACCCCCAAACCCCCCATTACCCCTGCAACCAAGAAAGGCAAGGGAGCAGCCACCACCAGTAAAATTCCCATTGTCAAGAAAGAGGCCCCTTCCACCAGTCGAGGAGATATCCGGTCGCGTTTAGAAGCCATTCGAGAACAGCGCAAGACCTTGGAAAAAAAGTTAGCCGAGAGTCCTTGGGCAAAGGCAAAGGCAAAAGGCAAAGGCAAAGCACCCGCTCGTGAAGTGGAACGATTGAAACCCTTACCCGGTTGGGAAGATTGGTACCAAGGCAAAAAGTTACGACGTCGATTGGATTACGACGACAGTGACTAAACATGCCCACCCAGAGGAGAAGGGGTGTCAAACGGAAACGCCGCCAATCCGGTGGGGCGGTGGATGTCCAAAAATGGATCGCGAAAACCGGCAAAGAATTTCATTGGCCTGGTTATCAGTACATGGGCCCTGGCACCCATTTGGCCAAACTTCTGAAACGTGGGGATCCCGGGATCAATCGCTTGGACCAGATTGCTAAACAACACGACATTGATTACAGCCGTGCCAAGAATTTGCAAGATAAATGGAAAGCCGATACCAAAATGATCCAAGCCATTGATCGATTACCCGGCAAGAAAACGAAGACGGAACGGGTCGTCAAGAAAATCATGCAAGCCGAGAAACGTTTAAAATTGTAAATTTAATGACAAACCGTTACATGTTGAGTAATAAAAAATGAAAATGTCTCATTGGGGTTGTTGTTATTCTGTAGTTCTCTAGTCTTCTGTAGTTCTGTAGTCTCAAACAGGATGTAGTGAAAGAGGTAAAATCGACCACATTTGGAGAATCCTACAGAACCCATTGTGATGTAGACAAAATTATCCACGTGTTTTTGAACCGTTACATGTTGAGTGATAAAAAATGAAAATGTCAAAGCACTGTCTCTTTTTAAATAACAAAATCGTCCAAATCAAACGAACGATCCTCCCACAACATGTCAGTTAAAAAGTCAAACAAAGAGTCGTCCGATGTCGGCGATGACGGCAAGTCATCGAGCTCCTCCAGTAGATTGTCCAAAAATCCCCTCCCATCGTCCCACATGTCACAAGAAGAAAGGGACGATTCGTCGCATACAGAATGATCCAGGGGATGAAGGACCCCTGAATCCATGTCCATTATGGTACCAGGTTGATCCATAGAATCCTCAGGGCTGGGCGAGAGGGAGTTACAAAAGTCCTGCATAAAATCCTCCAGCGTCACGGTCAATTTTAGGGGGCCTAACGCTTTGATTTTTTCCAACGTTCTCTCTTGATCGCGGGATTGTTTCACTAAGGCGGAGGCCTCCCGGTTTTTCGCTAGATACTGCACCAACCACGCTTGCTTCTTTGGGGAGCGCCAGTATTCTCTTTGATACTCCCGGAGTCGTTCTGCATGGGTATTATAGTACTGTCTCAGCTTCTCAAGATATTTGGTCCGATTCCTCTCCCGATACCGTCGTCCCTGCTCGGCTATTCGGTCGGGGTGTCTGGCCTGGTACCGTCGTCTCTGCTCGACTACTCGCTCAGGATGTTTGGCCCGGTACCGACGTCTCTGCTCGGCTACTCGCTCAGGATGTCTGGCCCGGTACCTGGCTTGGGTTGCCCGTCGCCGCGCCAGTCGTTGTTGTTCTTTCCTCACTATCTCTGCAACTTTATTCTCGTTCAAGTCGGTGTCATCATCGCTGTCGCTGTCGTTTTGTGGGGAGCTCGTGGGGCCTCGGCGACCGCATTGGCAACTTACGAGAGGCCTCGGGCGAGGGGGGCGGTGCTGGCGGGGTTGTCTGGGGTCGTTTGAACTGATGATGCCAGTTCGTCCAGCAGAAGTCGAGGCCCTCGATGAACCAGGTGGTATTGAGTTGCGGGTAACAGCCCGGGTTCCAATGGGTTCGTACATAGGTGTGTCGCGCTGCCTGGGCTGCTCGGGCTGCTTGCCTCCGTTTCCTTCTCTCCTCCAACAGTTCCTCCCCAAACTCCCGAATGTCTTCGTCGTCGATACTCCACTCCTTAACTTCATCTGAAATTTGTTGGACTTGAAACTTCTCAAATATTTCTAACAGCTTCTCTGGACTAGAGACCATCTTGAGATGACTCACCTCGAGGGTCGATCTGTTTTATAGTCTCTCATTCGTTCCCGTGATGCACTATGGACCCCAACTAGAGAGGGGGGAGGGGGGTCCCCCCACCCCTTCCCACCCCTCCCTAGGGCACCCTGTGTCCGGGTAAGGTGATTGGTCCACCCCCTTCTCCCACGGGACCTTTTTTTCTCTATAAGAAACGAGCACCGATCACCACCAAGTTCATCTGATCATGACCTCGCAGCCAGAAGAAGAAGCCGAGGCGGCGGGGCCCAGTGGCCTCGCCACACATGACATCTTATCATTGCTTGGTCTGGAGATGTCCGATTCAGAGAAAGAAGAAGAAGAGTCATGCTCCAAAGAGATGGTGGACAGTGACGAGGATGACATTTGTGAAGAGGTGTTGGATCGCTTCGAACGGCAACATGCCTTTCAAACCCATCTCCTTCAACAAAGTGGTGGAGGGTTGGATGCCAGTGCGGAGGGCGCCTTCGAGTTTGAACTCCAACCCTATGTTAACCGTCGGAGCGCGCGAATGGGTGTTCATGAATGTCATTTCAACACCCGTTTACGCCAAACGGGGAACTTGATTCCAGATCAAAACATCACGGAAGCCCTACAAGAGGGGTTACGTCGAGCGGTGAATCAAGTGTTAGCCACCACACCTGACCTCCACGATCAAGATCGTCTCTACTTTACACTCACCTCTAATCGTCTTCATAATAATTTCCAGGGCTGGGAATTACGTGCGGGAGAATGGCGTGAAGACAGGGAGCGTGTGCAGGCCCTATTCAACCGTTTAGCACAAGCCTTGAACAGCAATGAACAATTTGAAATGGATGACTCCTTTCAATTATCCATTACTCAAGTCCAACATGCCCCTCAGGGAACGGGCAAACCCCGTCGTGGTAAACCAGGCCACCCCACCATGGAAATGTTAACGGCCAAGAAAAACTCGGTCATCCGCATCCAAAATGACGATAAACTCTGCTGTGCCAGAGCCCTCGTGGTCGCCAAAGCTCGCCTGGACCAGCACCCGAAATGGGAATCGATTCGAAAAGGAAGACCCCTCCAAAAAGAATTGGCTCTCTTGCTCCATCACGAAGCCAAGGTGCCCTTCGGCCCTTGCAGTTACGAAGCGTTGACGGCCTTCAGTAAAGCCCCGTCCCTGGCCGGTTGCCAGATCATCCTGGTGGATGCTCATCGATCCTTCCACATCACCACCTATGGAGACACCCAAGACAAACAATTGATCCTGTTGCACCACCAAGGCCACTACGATGTCATTACGCGTTTACCCGGATTTTTCGGGTCCAGTTACGTTTGTGCCTACTGTTGGAAACCCTATAACACCCAGGGGCGTCATCGATGCAACAACAAACGTCATTGCCGAGCCTGTTGCCAAAAAGAGTGCCCTGATTTTCTTCATGCTTACCCCCGAGGCCAGAAAGCCACACGACGTTGCCAACAATGTCATCGGGACTTTTTTGGAGACACCTGTTTCCAAATGCATCTCGTCAAGGACCATGCGGGCAAACCCGCCACCAGTCCTCAAACCACCATCTGTTTTCAGCGCCGTCGCTGTCCAACCTGTGGCAAGCAGGAAGTAGAATTACACAAGATTGAAAGACATCGGTGCTACTACATGGATTGTCCCTCCTGTCATGAGTACGTGGACGGTGAAACCCATCGATGTTTTATTCAAACAGCCCCCAAACCTCAAGACAAGAAGAGAAAGAGGAAACGGTCTGGAGGATCTCGCGCCAAACGTAGGGCGGGGGTGGATCTTCCAACCACACCAGAGGAGGAGGAAGACGATGGGCACGACCTGCCGCCCTTGCACGTGTTTTTTGATATTGAAGCCATGCAACCCCAGGAACAGCACATCGCTAATCTCGTCGTGGCCGAAACCGAAGACGACGACCAACCCGTGTGTTTCCCTGGCAACCATTGCGTCCGTGATTTTCTCGAATGGTTGGATACCTTGACACTCAACGATACCCGCCAAGTCAATGTCCTTGCCCATAACTTCCAAGGGTACGATGGCTACTTTGTCATTCATCAATACTATGGTGACAACCGATTGGTCGAGCAGCTCCGGAACGGGTGTAAACTCTTGCAAGTCCAACACGATCGTATCCGATTCATCGATTCACTCAGTTTCTTCCAGATGCCTCTATCAGCGTTTCCCAAAACCTTTGGATTGACAGAACTCTGCAAAGGGTACTTCCCACACAAGTTCAACCATCCAGACCGCCAAAACTACGTGGGACCCGTCCCGGCCCTCGATTACTACATGCCCGAAACCATGTCCCCCGAAGGCAAGCAAGCCTTGGGAACGTGGCATCAAGAGCAATGCGAGAAGGAGGTGGTCTTTGACTTCAAAAAAGAACTAATCGAGTACTGCAAATCGGATGTACGTCTCTTGAAAGAAGGATGCTTGACATTCAAACGGTTGTTTGAAACCCTGACGGGCTTCAATCCCTTCGAACACATCACCATTGCCTCTGCCTGTAACCGGGATTTACGCATGAACCGCATGATCCCCAACAGTCTTGCCAGTGAACCCGTCCGGGGATGGCGCAACTCCATCAACCACTCCACCGTGGCCCTGGAATGGTTAACCTGGTGTGCCCAACAACAGAACATTCAACATGCCCGCAATGCCGGCGAGTATCGCATCCCTGGCACCGACTTCCATGTCGACGGTTTCGATGTCAGTACCCACACCGTGTACGAATTTCACGGTTGTTTCTGGCACGGATGTCCTCGCTGTTACCCTAACCGTCACGAAACCCATCTACGCCACTATGAACGAACCATGCAAGATGTCTACGAGACCACCCAACAAAGGACCCAACAACTTAGAGAGCAAGGGTTCACTGTCGTGGAAATGTGGGAATGTGATTGGTCCCGTCTCAAAGACACCTCACCCGAGATCCGTACCTTTCTGGCACACCTTCAATTCACAGAACCCTTGAATCCACGCGACGCTTTCTGTGGAGGCCGCACCAATGCTGTCAAGCTGTACCATCATGTCACCCCCACTCAAAAGATCCATTACATCGATGTCACCTCCTTGTACCCATGGGTCAACAAGACGTCTGTCTACCCCAAAGGACATCCTCGTTTCATCTCCAACCCGGGTCACACCGACATCCATCAGTACTTTGGCCTGATCCAATGCCAAATTCTGCCTCCACGTCACCTCTACCATCCTGTCCTGCCTTACCGTCATGAGGAAAAACTCCTTTTTCCCCTCTGTGCCGCCTGTGTGAAAGAAGAGATGCCCAAGAGGCCATTAGAGAGATGCTTCGAATGTGTGCACACCGACCACCAACGTGCCCTGTCCGGGACATGGTGCAGCCCGGAATTGTCTAAAGCGGTGGACTTAGGGTACGAAGTCCAGTACATCTATGAGGTCTGGCATTTTGACGAGACGTGTGAAGGGCTCTTCAAAGACTACGTCAACACCTGGTTGAAAATCAAGCAAGAAGCCAGTGGGTGGCCCGACGGAGTAGAAACAGAAGAACAAAGACAGGCGTACATTGAAGATTATTACAAGCATGAGGGCATTCGCCTGGACTATGACAAGATCGAGAAGAATCCCGGGTTACGTACCCTAGCTAAAATGATGCTCAATTCCATGTGGGGCAAGTTTGGACAACGTCTTAACAAAACCCAAGTCCAACCCTTTGATGATCCTCAAGCCTTCCACCGTTTCTTGGACACCAGTACTTTGGACGTACGACATGTGTCTGTGATGAACGACGACATGGTCGAAGTGCATTACCAGTACCAAGACGAAGACATCCCCGTCTCACCTAACCTGAACATCTTCGTTGCCTGTTTCACTACCTGTTGGGCCCGCCTCCGTCTCTATGCAGCCTTGGAGAAATTGCAGGAACGAGTCCTCTACTACGACACCGACTCCGTCATCTACTACACAGACGAGGGACAACCCGACCCGGTCTTGGGTCATTACCTCGGCGACTTCACCAGCGAATTGAAGGGGAACGATTACATTGTGGAATTTGTGTCGGGCGGTCCCAAGAATTATGGCTACACCACAAAGAAAGGCAAAGTGGAGTGCAAGGTGCGGGGTTTCCGCCTCAACAGTGAGGGAAAAACCCAATTGAATTACAATGTCATGCGTCAGAATGTCTTGGACGAAATCCAGAAGCCACTCCTCAAACCACGCCAAACCCAAGTCGTCAAAAGCCACCAGATTGTCCGGGACCCTAAAAACTATCAGCTCTACACCTTCCCCGATTACAAACGTTACCAGCTCGTGTACGATAAGAGAGTCGTGGATCCTGTTACGTTTGGAACGTACCCGTACGGATACCGATGAGTGACGACTTCATTACCTGGCTCCTTTCCTAAAGAGTATACCCAGTGGAAATTGATGTTGTCTTTTGGTCAACCTTTCTTCGACAACCCATTCCTGTCATCTGTGACTGAGCCTTGCATACTTGCTTGCTTGCTTGCTTGCTGGCTTGGGAGCCGTCCAATCCTAGCAACGTCAAGATGTCTTTTGTGGTCGAAGCCCCTTGGACTCAGAGGCCGTGATGTCACCTTGACGTTCATCAAAAGGAACACTCATATTAAAAGGAACTAATAGGAATACTCATCACGGAATAGGAACACTCATCTTAAAAGGAACACTCATATAAAAAGGAATACTCGTATTATCAAAAGGAACTCATTAATAGGAACACTCATCTCAAAAGGAACTCATCATGGAAAAGGTCCACTCCAATGACTCCTCCTCCTCAATTGACTCCGTTATGTGTTCTTCCTCTTGAACCATCAAAAGAACGTGGGAGGAAATCTTTCCACAGAAGTCACATGCCAGCAATATGGGATTTTCACTATTTCATCGAATACTCCTCGAAAAGGAACCCTCATATCGGCTCCTCCATTGGTAAAGACGCCATGCTTCTGCTTCTTCCTCCTCTGGCGGAAAGGAACTCTCATCACCTGCATGCCATGGATTATATGACTTGTTCCAACATGTCTGCCATTAAAATATTTTTTTTCCAACATAGAAACGCCTTTTCTTTGACTGAAGGAGTAACCCCGC
This sequence comes from Siderastrea siderea, assembly GCA_964030785.1. Taxonomy (NCBI): domain Eukaryota; kingdom Metazoa; phylum Cnidaria; class Anthozoa; order Scleractinia; family Rhizangiidae; genus Siderastrea; species Siderastrea siderea. Next base: position 139,248 of record OZ034974.1, read on the forward strand.
TGCTCCAATTGGACTTTGGACTTTGAGCCCGCTTTTTCTCAGCGGTCTTTCCCTATCCGGCGCCCACGATCCATTTTTCCAACTGCTCAGCGGTTTCCCATCCCAAACCACGTCACTTCCGGTTTTTGGTCATGTGACTTCCGGTTCCGGTCATGTGACTTCCCCTTGAGCCCACGATCTATTTTCAGACTGCTCAGCGGTTTTCCAATTCAAAACACGTGACTTCCGGTTCCAGTGACGTCATTTCCGGTCCTGTGACTTCCCCTTGAGCCCACGATCCTTATGGACAGTCGTTTCCGTTACTAGGGGCAACCTAACCACCAATCAGAAGCCTCGCATCAAAACGAGGTAAAGTGCCCCAGATGGGCCCAGATTACTACTTTGGCCTGATCCAATGCCAAATTATGCCTCCACGTGACCTCTACCATCCTGTCCTGCCTTACCGTCATGAGGAAAAACTCCTTTTTCCCCTCTGTGCCGCCTGTGGGAAAGAAGAGATGCCCAAGAGGCCATTAGAGAGATGCTTCGAATGTGTGCACACCGACCACCAACGTGCCCTGTCCGGGACATGGTGCAGCCCGGAATTGTCTAAAGCGGTGGACTTAGGGTACGAAGTCCAGTACATCTATGAGGTCTGGCATTTTGACGAGACGTGTGAAGGGCTCTTCAAAGACTACGTCAACACCTGGTTGAAAATCAAGCAAGAAGCCAGTGGGTGGCCCGACGGAGTAGAAACAGAAGAACAAAGACAGGCGTACATTGAAGATTATTACAAGCATGAGGGCATTCGCCTGGACTATGACAAGATCGAGAAGAATCCCGGGTTACGTACCCTAGCTAAAATGATGCTCAATTCCATGTGGGGCAAGTTTGGACAACGTCTTAACAAAACCCAAGTCCAACCCTTTGATGATCCTCAAGCCTTCCACCGTTTCTTGGACACCAGTACTTTGGACGTACGACATGTGTCTGTGATGAACGACGACATGGTCGAAGTGCATTACCAGTACCAAGACGAAGACATCCCCTTCTCACCTAACCTGAACATCTTCGTTGCCTGTTTCACTACCTGTTGGGCCCGCCTCCGTCTCTATGCAGCCTTGGAGAAATTGCAGGAACGAGTCCTCTACTACGACACCGACTCCGTCATCTACTACACAGACGAGGGACAACCCGACCCGGTCTTGGGTCATTACCTCGGCGACTTCACCAGCGAATTGAAGGGGAACGATTACATTGTGGAATTTGTGTCGGGCGGTCCCAAGAATTATGGCTACACCACAAAGAAAGGCAAAGTGGAGTGCAAGGTGCGGGGTTTCCGCCTCAACAGTGAGGGAAAAACCCAATTGAATTACAATGTCATGCGTCAGAATTTCTTGGACGAAATCCAGAAGCCACTCCTCAAACCACGCCAAACCCAAGTCGTCAAAAGCCACCAGATTGTCCGGGACCCTAAAAACTATCAGCTCTACACCTTCCCCGATTACAAACGTTACCAGCTCGTGTACGATAAGAGAGTCGTGGATCCTGTTACGTTTGGAACGTACCCGTACGGATACCGATGAGTGACGACTTCATTACCTGGCTCCTTTCCTAAAGAGTATACCCAGTGGAAATTGATGTTGTCTTTTGGTCAACCTTTCTTCGACAACCCATCCCTGTCATCTGTGACTGTGCCTTGCATACTTGCTTGCTTGCTTGCTTGCTGGCTTGGGAGCCGTCCAATCCTAGCAACGTCAAGATGTCTTTTGTGGTCGAAGCCTCTTGGACTCAGAGGCCATGATGTCACCTTGACGTTCATCAAAAGGAACACTCATATTAAAAGGAACTAATAGGAATACTCATCACGGAATAGGAACACTCATCTTAAAAGGAACACTCATATAAAAAGGAATACTCGTATTATCAAAAGGAACTCATTAATAGGAACACTCATCTCAAAAGGAACTCATCATGGAATAGGTCCACTCCAATGACTCCTCCTCCTCAATTGACTCCGTTATGTGTTCTTCCTCTTGAACCATCAAAAGAACGTGGGAAGAAATCTTTCCACAGAAGTCACATGCCAGCAATGTGGGATTTTCACTATTTAATCGAATACTCCTCGAAAAGGAACCCTCATACCGGCTCCTCCATTGGTAAAGACGCCATGCTTCTGCTTCTTCCTCCTCTGGCGGAAAGGAACTCTCATCATCTGCATGCCATGGATTCTATGACTTGTTCCAACATGTCTGCCATTAAAATATTTTTTTCCAACATAGAAACGCCTTTTCTTTGACTGAAGGAGTACCCCCGCTTTTCTCAGCGGTTTTTCCCTATCCGGCGCCCACGATCCATTTTTCCAACTGCTCAGCGGTTTCCCATCCCAAACCACGTCACTTCCGGTTTTTGGTCATGTGACTTCCCCTTGAGCCCACGATCTATTTTTCAGACTGCTCAGCGGTTTTCCCATTCAAAACACGTGACTTCCAGTTCCAGTGACGTCATTTCCGGTCCTGTGACTTCCCCTTGAGCCCACGATCCTTATGGACAGTCGTTTCCGTTACTAGGGGCAACCTAACCACCAATCAGAAGCCTCGCATCAAAACGAGGTAAAGTGCCCCAGATGGGCCCAGATTACTACTCTCGTTTTATTTGTGTCGGTCAGAAAGATAAGGTTGGCATTTTTAGAGAAACTTCATGTTATGATCAGAAATCTTTTCAGTTTAGGAGAGGTAGTGTTTATTTCTTTGGTGAAGATAACCGGGAAGCACTTGTTAATTATTGATTTGAAATGGGAATCAGCAAGAAGTAGTTCTTAATTATTGATCAGAAACTTAACAAACTTGTTATTTGTGCAAACAACAACCTCATCCGTTAGGATGCTTGTCAAGTTAACAAACTCATAAAAATACGGCTTTTCCAAAATAGCTCTTGACAACAGATGAAAAAGTACGCCACAATTAAGGTGGTAAACCAAACCTTACTTGAGTTAAGAAAAACATTCGCAAAAGAATGCAATATGAATGTTAATTTTCAATTTTCAATTTTCTTATTTTCTAATTTCTTTTAAACTTCTACTTTCACACATTTTAGCAAACCTTAAAAAAACACTCTCAAAATATAACAAAAATACCGAAATTTTGACAAAAAATAAAAAACATGAAAAAAGAGGCTTAGATCGTCGAGGTTATAGAAATTAAATTCTGCTAAAACTCCTATCGCAAACAAGAAAAAGAACAAATGGTAAAAGTTTATTCTTTCAAAATAACTTTACAGGACATTAATGCTGAAATTGAAATTTATGAACAAAGAGCCTCCTTCTAAAATTTTGTAACTTTACAACTTGTATAATTATAACTTTACTTCATAAATTACGATTTCCATTGTTGCCTGTTATCACTTAACCGTTGGTAATTAATTCTGCATAATAATAATTGCTTCATAATACGCCAGAAATTAGGTACTAGAATTCAAACGAAAACTTCCAACAAAAATCTTTAACGCTGTCAAGGTTAGAAGAAATATTAACAAAGCCATAAATGTACCCTGTTTTTTGAACAATACAGTTGTTTCTCCATTTTAAAATTCGCTGAAATGTAAAACTATGAATGTTGTTTTGTTGGCGTTGGTCAAAGTGATATAGTTTGTATTTTTAGGGAAACGGAATCACTTCATTTCATGATTGGAAATTTTTTCAGTACAGCGATGGCATTTATTTTTTGTGGAGACAACCAAGAATTTGTACTTTAAAAAGACAATAAGCAAAGTGGTTTTTAATTATTGATTAGAAAACTTATAATTTGTATAAATAGGATCCCTACCGACAAAAGTGTTGTTAAATTTACAAACTCTTTGAAATACGGATTGCTTGGAAAATAGCTTAAACACTGGATTGGAAAGCGGGAAATCATTAATGTAGTTAAACTAAACTTAGGGTGTGTTAGCAGAAACTTTCGGAAAAGAAAGCAATATAAATGCTAATTAACTATTCTTTTTTAGTCTTGAAGGGTTGAAACTTTTTTATCCTCGTCACAGCTAATCTCAAAACAGCAGACTATGAAAATATTTTAAAATACCGAAGTTTTCATAAAGCACCATAAACAAACAAACAAACAAAGATGGTCAAGCTCGAAGAAAGCAGTGACGTCATGAAGAAGGTAATTAAAAATAGAAACTATAGTTCGTGATGTTAGTGGTTTTGAATAATTTTCAGAAGTATGCTACATGACATGCACTGGAATAGCTAAGTTATAAATAAAGAGCTTCCTTTCGATCAACGAAATTTTGCAGTGTTATAATTGGCACCGCATATAACAGTTTCCATTAAGCTACCTAATTTACCACAGTTAACTCTGGCACTTACATAATTGGCACACAATGTGAAAAAAAGTTATGGTATTAGCCCAAAGACGAAACATTGTACTTAGTCTGCCTCTTTGTAGACAAGCCCTCTTCATCATATGTTAATTCGTTTACTTCTACGACGTTATCTGACAGTAAGTTCCCATGTTGTACCACAATCTGCTGTAAAAAAGTGGTTATTGCTTGCATAATTGCCGATTCTACTGTGCCACAATAAATGCTACAATTTTTATCACGTATTTCATATTTAGTAATATTTCAATCGTTCGAAAGACCATTTCAGAAATTACAGAATATCGAATAAAGATATGTCTATGTATTTTCATGTAAATAAATACGGGAGCTCGTTGACCATAATTGATCTCTGATAGAGTTGTCAAGGCAAGAAAGGTCATTGGGCGCTTGACGGGAAACCCTACCGAGAAATCGTTTACTCATATATCAGCTCACCGTTATGTCAATCAGCGCTGTAATCAATATTTAAAATCGGTACTGGAGTCATCGCAAGCCAGAATAAAATCGCTTAGTAGTTGCAAGCTGATCCAATGATTATTGCTTGGTATAAGGTAAAGAGAAAATCTTAGAAACTTTTCTATCATACCCACCGCAGTGGAAGCCAAAGTTACGGCACCTACGAGTCCGTCCATGGGAACACGTAGTCACTGACCTACTCGAATGGAAAGGGTGTTTCCACAATGTGGCCTTTGAATATCAGTCGCCACGAAAATTAGAAAGGGGACGCGAGAAGACGTGCGCTCGTTTTCTCAAATCGTGCTTTCCCCACTATCTCGGAGCCTGGAACAGGCCTGTCAAAGATAAAGTAGTCATTCAGCCAACAAGGGATCGAACGGGATCTCCCATCGATGAAGTCATGTCCCACCATGAACTTCAGTCCTCTTCCCAAGAGTTTAAAGACTTTGCCGAAGGCTACCGCTTTACACTCAGGACCACAATCACAAGGTACTCTAAAGCAGGGGCCCTGCCAGAGAAAGCTGTACAGACAATTAAACGCAAACTATGGAAGGGAGGCAAGAGTAAACAAGACCCACACCTAACACTCCTTGGTTAGACCCATCCCCCTCCCCAGCCCCCTAAGTACAAGTACAGCAACAAAGAAACTGATCCCTGGATCCACGGACCAGAAAGGGATCATTACCAACAAAGAGGTGAAATGACAGAAACAGAAGTTTAATCGCACAAAACTGTAAGTTCGCCCACCCCCATCCCTCAAGAAAGGTGACTGTATCACAGTACAGAAGCCAAAAACAGAGTAGAGCCCGCCACAGATCAATCCAAACACCATTCAACCAAAGTCGTACGTCGTAGAGACGTCTGACACCACTCAATACTGGAAAGATTGCAGGTTTTTGTGCTAGGTCAATGTTACCTAATCACTCACAAGGAATCACAGACACCATTCAAACACCATTCACCAAGGTCTTACGCGGTGGAGACCTCCAACACCACCCAATACCGGAGAGATTGCAGGTTTTCAGTGCGCCAGATCAACGTTACCTAACCACTCACAAGTTACAACAACAACACAGTCTGGTAACCATTAGAGGAAACATCAGCGTCATTGCTCTCGACTAACCCGGAAAACATAAACGATTTCTACTGGGCGCATGAGCTCACATAGGAAAAAATCAGCCATGGCAGCCTACTTGTTTCGGCTTACATAGCTCCAAAGCTACAAGAAAACAAGGCCCCGACCAAAAGGATTGCACACTTCCATTCAACACCGTAGCAAAATAAGCAGAGACAACAAAGTTCAAAAACAAATTTGTTAGCGGAAAAAAAAAGTTCAAAAGAATACTCAGTTGTCTTTTTTGGTGGAAGGCGAAAAGTTCAATTTAGGCAAAAAAAAATTGGCGATAAAGTTCAAGCGATAAGTTCAAATTTGCCTTGTCGGTTCTGTTGTGAACTCGGTCGACACACCGCTTGAGTTCGCAGCTTTTCGCAGCGATTTCGACGCCAAATATAGTAGAGCTAGTGCTTTTTGGTTTTTTCTGTCCACGACCATGGTTTTTACGGCGGTCCGAACACATTTTGCCAGGAAAAACACCAGCATTTTCATGTTGATAGGCAGCTTGTCACGAAGAAATAAATAAGTAGTAAAGTTAACATCTGAAGATAACAGTAAACGCTTATGGCCTAGTGGACTAATCGCCGGCTAATGACGCCGTCGAGCCGGGTTTGGCTCTCAGCGAGGACATGAATTTTTTCTTTTTTCTTTTTTTTTTTTAATTTAGCAACTTGAATGAGAGTATTTTCACCAATTAATAAGTGCTACCAAAAAAAAGGGGGAGGGGTCTCCGCTTTTAGGCTTGGCAAAGTCTATATATTAGATAGATATAGCCAAGACCAAACGCGGAGCTCCACCGTTTTTTTTTCCGCTGGTACTTATTAATTTCTGAAAATATTCTCATTGAAGTCGGCTAAAAAAATTTCTGTCTGAGAGTCGAACCCTGTACCTTTCGCATCGGAACTAGCTCGTTACCATTGAGCTACGCTGACACGACAACGAAAGAAGCGTTAGTTTTGATACTTATACGACTGTTTATAGATCGAAGCTCGATCGAAATTAGCAACCGGTTCTTTTCCTGGGAAAATCTGTTCGGACCGACGCAAAAACCATGGTTGTGGACAGAAAAAACCAGAAGACACTAGCTCAGGTATATTTGCCGTCCCCGACCACTGCCAGATACTGCAAACTAAAGGAATGTGCCGACCGAATTCGCATCTGAACACCGTGACAAAGACGAAGTCGAAGGTAAATTTCGTATTTTGAGCTTTTCTCCTTCCACCAAAAAGACAATTGAGTATCCTTTTGAACTTTTTCTTTCCATTTCTAGATATTTAGAGATGTTTTAAAACTCTCGAACAATCGTTTTGCTAAATAAGCTTAAGCTTTTAAAGGAACCTCTTTTTCAAAAGCGATGATGGTCATGAGATTTCCCTCCAACAACCCCCCCCCCCAAAAAAAAAAACTGGGATATCGGTAACCGGGCTGAAAATCTTTCCCATATGAACACTCCAGCCCGGTTACCGGGCGAATCTTTTCCGTCAACAACGCATGATTTGTATAAGATCGCAGATTAAACAGAACGCAGCCTCTGACGAAGTTCTCAAACATGGCGGCCAGTTAGCAAGGTTGTTCGGCCTCAAATTCGAAGAGATTTGCCTTGTGTGCTATATTTCTCAAGATCAGAAGTATGGCATTTAGCTGTAGCAATAAAGCTACAAGACTTGACAAAGCTAAGATAGGTGAGATAGATTTTACTTTACTTGGAGCCACATTAATTTTTGTTTTCTTAATTTTGCGTCCGAACTTGTTCCCAGGGTCTTTGGGTTGTGCAGTACACCTTTAACGCCTTTTGCATCTCGGTAACCGAGCTGAAGTTTCCTACATGAACAGAAGACAAAATTCGTCTGCTAACCAGGCCAGCCAGGTTACCGGGCTCATATGAAGAGGCCCTTGGTCGCATAAGTGAAGCATGAGAAATTTGCATATACCTTATTCGTGTTTAATCAGCACAGAGTTTACGTCTCAAATTACGTCCTAGTTCGCGGAGTTTCCTTCGTATTTTCTTAGTTTCCTACACGAACAAACATTATTAAAAATCAAAAGTGATCAAAGAACTGAAATATGTCTACGCTGACCATTTATTAGAGCATTTCTTCTCATCACGAGTTGGCTCATAGAAGCCTCTGATTTAGGAAACATCTAAACAGGCCTGGCTTAGAGTTGATACTTTACCTACTTTTTTCTCAGGCAAAATCTCTCAAGTTTAGAGTCTGTACTTATAGCAAACCGAGACCGTCTCACAGCCGAATTAAATACGTTATATCAACAGGAGAAGGCTCGAACTCCACTGCGATTCTTATGGTTTTTCAAAGGGACACTACTGATTATTTTTAATCCGGACTTTCAGGTCCATACGAGCTCTCACGATACGCTTTGGTTATCTCACAATCCCACAAAGAAAAGAACAGGACCAAGAAATTCAGCAAAATGACAAAATCGGCAAAATTGCCTTCCCGATACTCGAACCAGGCAACAAGACACAAAATATCACAAAAGATGGTTTATTTTACTGATTTTCTTCTCTGATCTTTCTAGACGTCCTGCAATTCCTAAACAAACAAAATAAAGCTGTAAATGGTTTGAACTCAGGAGTCATATCATAAATGGTTTGAACCCAGGAGTCACATCATAATTCGGTAAATTGTGATCGTCCGGGTGAGAATTATAACATCTACTGACGATTCACAGTTCACTTGACTCTGATGATGACTTCCGCTCAGGTTGTCGAAACGTCAGTTCATGTCATCACAAACAGTCCTTCTCAGGACTACACTCACCCGGACGATCACAATTTACTGAATGATAACAAACAAAATAATTAACAATTATTCCACTTGCGAACGATGAATATGAAGAGATATTGCTACCATCGCCAGTGAAAAATTGTTTAATTGTTTTTCGATTTCCCACTCTTTGTTGATTTTTTGCCATGTTTTTGGGAAAATGTTTTGCTTCGCGGCAAAAACTTTTGAGCGCGCTTGACATGTTGACACCTCTTGACATGACAAGCTGTGAGCGGTGAACCGATCAGAAAACTAGAATTTAAAAAAATCAGTTTTTAAATTCTGATTGGTTCACTGCACACAGTTTATTGCCTTATAAGGAAATTGCATGCCATGCAAAGTGCTGCGACATTCAAAAGCTTTCGCCGTGAAGCAAACGTTTTATCCACCAGAAATCGGCGACTATCTTAACGGACAGGCTGCACGTACTTTTCAATCATTTTATCGGAGTCTACAGACAATGCGAAGAGCTATGTGTCATGGAGAATAACTGTGTCAGTCAACATTGGTCCACCAATGGCTTTTAGCTTCGTTTTAGCTTGCTTTTAGCTTTTCCTAGAGATCAATCTGCTGTTTTTTGTTTCAATGAGCAAAACTACCGCCGTGAACGGATGCCAGGACTTCAAAAAAAAAAGTTGTAATGAGAATTTTGCACAGTTATTAATTACACCTAGTACATTAAAATAAAAAAAAAATAAAATGTAAAGAGGGGGTCACTATGTCTGATTTCACGCTACAGGGCTTTAGTATATAGGTACTTTTGTTGTCTTTCGACAACAATAGTAAAAACCTATCCTTGTACCAGAGACACTCTTTACTTTAACAAAGGAATTACTAGCAATGAAATATAAGCATTATTCTTATGATAGAAGAACAGTGTTACAGTAAAACGCCTTACAACTGCCGTAACAATGAAACTAATGAAATATTAGGCAAATCGAGCGTCTGCGGAGTTCCAGTGAAACGCCTAAAATCTGACTGTAATAATGAATCAACCGGAATATTTCAAAATTAAATAATGAAAAATTCTACGAATTTGAGTATATCATGTTAAGTCGTATTTTCCTTAAATAAATAGAATAAAAAAAGGGGTCACTAAGATCGTTTGGGAGAAAACAACCATTTATTTCTCTAAACAGCCCAGCTTTCATAGAAAAGCTATCAAGTTCCTAACGTGCTCGTGCTCGTGCCCGCGCTAATCACGCAAAAAGTGGTGGGCTGCAAGAACGCGCAATGCAATTGAATGGAATCACCTTAAAAATTTTGTAGTCCGTACAGAAATACACGCCACTTAAAATTGACCAATCGCAATGTGCGTCCGAAATATATTGCCATTGGTACACAGTGTAGGCTCGTGCAGCTAAGGTCACACCTACCAATCACTCACGGAACATCTTGGCAGAAGCAAAACAATGAGCTGCTCCCCAAACAGACGCCCTAGCTAATGATCACCATAAGTTACGACTGAGAATTTTATAACTTCTTTTTCCTTTCCAGGTGACTGTCGACAAATTCGATACATAAAGTTTTATCCACCGCAAATCGGCCACTATCTTGAAGGACACGTATTTTTGAATCTTTCTATTGGAGTCCGCAGGCAATGCGAAGAAGAATGTCTCATGGAGAGTGGCTGTGTGTCAGTCAACATTGGCCCACCAATTGACGATAAAGTGGTTTGTGAATTGAGTGATTCTGACTATTTGCAGCATCCGGAAGATCTTAAACCAAGATACGGCTGGACCTTCAGAGGTACTGAGGTAAGATTTGAGAATATAAGAAGACGGTGAGGAAGAGAAGACGATGATGATGATGATGATGATGATGATGATGACGAACTTCACAGAATCCTTTTTTCCTTCAGAATCTTTGTAGCACTAGGCCTTGCTTGAACAACGGGAAATGCCTCATGGGATATACTGACAAGAATTACCTTTGTGTTTGCCAAGCTGGGTACTTAGGAGAAAACTGCGAACAAGGTAACACAGTTTAACTTTTTATTCATAAGCCCTTTCTTATAGGCAACAACTGAGTTTAGTTATTCCCGAGTATATAAAAAAAAAGATGTTTTTAAATGAATCAGCCTTGAAGCTGATTGTAATCTTCGACAATAAAAAAATTACAATCTTTAACAATTAAAATTGTGTAAAGTTATATGCATGCAATGAGCTGAGATAACATTTCCTCACAAGGTGACAAATGGAGTAATGTTAGAGCGATGTTTATATTGAAAGCCAGTTTAACTCGGTGTAAAAATAACAAAACCTTTTAACTTTTTCCACGGGTTGCTTCAGATATTGACGAGTGTGAAGCAGGAACTCACAACTGCAGTGCAGCAGCTGTGTGCAACAACACTAAAGGAGCATTCAATTGTACTTGCATACAAGGCTTCGTTGGTAACGGATACAAATGTGAAGGTGAACATCACCAAAATATTTTTCATAGCACTAAATTGCCTTTGAAGAAGATTGATGTTTGGAGGTATCCAACAAAAAATTTAAGCAAAATCCTTGATATGTCATTTATTGCCGGTTTCTCAGATTGCTTCGAAGCCTTTTAAAGGGATAACTGTGCAAGCTATCACATACTGATTGATCTGTTCGGATTCTTTAGCAGAACTTTTGAGCCACAGAAAATTATAGGCAACGGAAGTATATTTACAAAATTTACGAGCCGCTGCTGGCTTTCCGAAAATGATACTAGGCTTTTTTTCGCTCTCTTAACGACATATTTATCCCTCCCAAAACAAAAGGAACTTTTCCGTGTTAAAAAGGTGACATCTTGCCAAAGAAATCTCTAGTTTTCCATCGTAATTAGAACTGACTATCTCAGGCGATTTAGGCCTACCGAACAAATACTCCACAGAAACGAAATATCGGGTGTAACTGGATGTTGGCATATAGAGTTTTGTAGTTGGCTCCCTGGCTAGCGCTATATCGCCGGTTTGGGCCTAAATGATATGATTGGGTGGAACAGGAGTAAAGAACTGTATTATACCAGTGCAAACAAACAAAGAAACAAAAAACGTGCGGTACAAATGTCATGCCAATCTACAACTGATGCTGATGTTCAGTAACTTTGGAAGATTGAGCCAAAATACATGTCTTGGACAGCAGACGTCAAGTTCGAGCACAGTCTATTACAGCCAATTCATTACAAATCATGTCAGTGTTAACTACATCTTGAATCGTCTTTAGATATCGACGAGTGCGCAACAAGGACTCACAATTGCAGTTCTAATGCTGTCTGCAATAACACCAAAGGAGCATTCAACTGCGAGTGTAAACAAGGGCATGAGGGAGACGGACAGAATTGCACAGGTGGTGTTTTGTTCAGTTCCTTTTTTTTTTTTTATTCAAAACGGAAGTTATGTGCCTGTCTGGCTTTGAAAACCGCTGTTCTATATCTTGCCTTCATTTAACTTCATTTCAGATATTAACGAGTGTGAAGTAGGATCTCACAATTGCAGTGTTAATGCCGTGTGCAACAACACCAAGGGAGCATTCAACTGTTCTTGCAAAAGAGGTTTTCATGGTGATGGACACAACTGTACAGGTGAACGGGTTATTACATATTATTGAATTCTCAACCTCGGTCTATGAATTTCTAGCTTTGTTATTAGTTCAAACACACAGGTTATCAGCTAATACCCAAGCTTTTGGCTTATAAGGAAATTGAATGTTATGCCAAGTACTGCGAAATCAGATTTTTTTCCGAAAAGGATGGGAAAAAACTATGTCCAACTCATAACTATGGCTATTAGACGGATGATTGGGAGTTGTTTTGGCGCCTACTATTTCCGTAGCACAGATGTTTCTTGAGTGGCACCAAATGGTTTCAGAAGAGATGCTACAACTCCACTACTGGGGGAGGGGGGAGGTAATTATGTTCAACTCATATCTTTGGTTATGGGACAGTAAATGAAAATATTTTTGAACGAGAACTTTTTTAGTAGAGATCCCCAAATATTTACAAATGTTCCAAAGGGGTGCCAAAACAATTCCGCCATTGAGGGGTAGGGGAGGAGAGGGGTCCTTCCTATTCACGTTATAAAAATACAATAGTAACGTAGATTCCATTACAAACTCTGCAAAGGAATATCATTACATCTTTATCAGCTTATATTTTAACGTATTTAATGGCAGAAAACATAACCTATGGCTGATAACATAATTTCGAAGGGGCAGGAGGTTGCTTCTATGCCATTAAAGATGTTAAAACAATTACTAAAAGCCTACCCTGCAATTTTAGCTTTGATCAGAACATTACATGTCAGTTTCTCTGCGACAATCCATTCGGACCGGTTTGTGCGCTCACTATACTATTGAAACAATTTGGTGTCACCCAAGGAACATCTGTGCCAAATTTGGTGACTCAATGGATCCAAAGGATTTACTCCTTCTCTCGTGTGATTTTCAACTGGAATTTCCTGACTTATAACCCTGTTTAAGTTTAGTGGCCTGAAACTGGTATTCAGCCTCCTCGGCGGTCCAATCTTTGACTATAGCAAGGGACTCAACCTTTTCATTTTCCTTCACCCATCGATAATATTGGGCCAGTAATTTCTCAGGCATTTTCTCTAGAATAATTGTGTACAAAGATACTGCTTCTAAATCCGACGCTCGATTGTTTTCTTGAAAGTTAAACACTGCCCGCTCAAGCATGTCTGCAAATGTTTGTAATTCTTTGGGATTTTCTTCTCTGAGGGGTCTCATTTTGAGTACCTCTTCTACATGACACTGGATTTCCCGTCTATTTCCTCCGTACTTCCTCACTAACCTCGATTTGGCCCCTTCATAAACAGCCTCAGAATATCCCAAACCCTTAATCGTTTCTAAGGCTTCGCCTGCCAAACATGCCTTTAATCTCAACATTTTGAACTGAGCAGACAACGCAGTTGCATCCACGTAATGCGTAAACATTGAATTTCATTGTTGAAATTCAGTTTTGTTTCCACTAAATGTTGGAATGTGAATTCTTTGAAGATTTCTTTCCCCACTATCCCCATTTCTATTCGGCAAACTGGTCTTAGAATTAGCTAAGTAAACGTGTGGACTTACCGGCGGAATGCTCTGTGTAACTGAAGTTAGCACACGACGAGCGGCGCTAGCTTCCCTTTCAATTCTCTCGTTTAATTCATCCGCTTCGTCCCCAACTTAAAATTATTATTTGCATTTCAATGCTCTTTTGTTCCTGATACAAAGACCGTGATTCTTCCTGTATTTCGAAAGTTTTTTCTTAATCTTTTCCAAACGCTCCAAAATGGCTTTAATTTCTTCCATTTCTTGTTTTGACGCCAGTAACGCGACCAGCTAATTCCTTTAGCTGTTTTTCTTAATCATCGATTTCATTTTTCGTTTATCCGCTTTCAAACTTTCCACTTTCTTCCAGCTGGATCTTCTTCTTTGTCTGGCATGTTTCCACTGGTTTCCACTGGTTTCCACTCAGAATTCACAAAATTTCTTCAAAGAAATGCTTGTCACCTTTGACAAAAACAACAATTATCCACGGAACGAGCCACAAAACCTGGTCCTAAGTTGAACAGCAAATCGATTTCCCTCCAAATTTCCGGCTTCTAATCCACTTTCTGTTCACCATCCGGCTCGAAGGACCAAAATAAATGTTTCTCCTTAGGTTCGTAGTCCAAAAGTTCGAAAAAGTCCCAAATTCCCATTCACGAAATCCAGAGAAAGATGAAAACACAACCACAATATTTTCTTTGGGTGTCGAAGGCGCTTCTCCCTAAATCCGGGGACTTTTATCTTACAACTGCCAAAATGTCAACAACGTCATTCAACTTGTGCGCGAAACTTATAGCTTCCGGTGAAATAGATTTCCGGTGAGATCTAACAACATACTTTTTCTTTACTAAATGGGGATTGGAAAATAATCCGGAGCAGATTTGATACTGTAATAAGTGAACAAATTTTCTCCGTGAAATGTCCTTGTCTTTCTGCCGGACAGCGAAGCAGTAAGCTACCAAGAAGGGAAGGCCGGAAAATTGCAAAAAGGAAGTGAAAAATGTCATCCACAAATAAATGGGTCGTTTTCCAAGTAAACACAAGTTAACCCTATTTTGCCTGGGCTTTTTTTGAGTTTCTGAGCCTGGGGGGAGGGGAGAGGCACAAAATGCAAATTTTCTATGTCAATTCTTTTTACGACGAAAGCTTTGATACTGTAATAAGTGAACAAATTTTCTATGTCAAATGTCCTTGTCTGGCTGCCGGACAGCGGAGTAGCAAGCTACCAAGAAGGGAAGGCCGGAAAATTGCAAAGAAGGAAGTGAAAAATGTCATCCAAAAATAAATGGCTCGTTTTCCAAGTAAAGATAGGTTAACCCTATTTTGCCTGGGCTTTTTTTGAGTTTCTGAGCCTTAACACGTTTGTAACACTTAACACGTTTGTAGCACGTCATTAGCTTAACAGATTGGGCTTATGACATGTCAATTATGACGTGTCGTGACGTCACAATAACGTCACAAACCTGCCATTTTGAATTTGAGGCTGCCATCTTGATTCCCAAACCTGCAGTCATACAGCTGACAATGACGTCACCGAAAAATGTGTGATTTTGTTCTAAGAAACAAGCACACAAAAGTAAAAAATTATCTTCTTCTTACAAACGAAGGGGGAAAACCTGAAAAAAGACTGAAAAAAGACAGAAAATGGTCAAAATACACTTCCGCGAAGACGGTTGCTATGGAAACGTCAATCATCATAGACATGTCATTGACATGTCATTGACACAGGAAAATTTTCTCTGATAAATTTTAGGAAAAGTCACGAGATTTTGTGACTATTCCTCCAACCGTTTAAAAGTTATGATTCGTTAAAGTCAGCACGGGCACAATGTGCCCCCCCCCCCCAGGCAGAATATGGTTAAATGATATCATCTGGCACGCTAGCAGTACTTTTATTGTAACATGCCGCTAAGAATGTGAAGCAGAAAAATACAGTGAGTACGCATGGACCATGGCAAACGGAGGTTCGTAGTGTTAAATGCTTTCAAAAGGAGAAAAATTGTCTGAAACGGCTAATTCACTTGGTTCTGAGGTGCGATAAAAGCACCAAACAACGCGCACGCGAAGGAAACGAGAACTAATTTTCCACAAGTCTTGGACAAATTTTCTCTCATGATCTGGCTACACGGGCAAATTTCGCATAGGCCAGTTTTCACTTGTCATATGAAAATTTGACAATTTTTTTTCATCTACATGAGAAAATAACATTTGTTATAGAAAACGTTTCAACGCAAATTTGTTCGCGTGCATGGGGCTTGTAAATTGTCAAAGGTAATAATATCGCTTTCGCGCTGATGTGTTTCAGCTGCAGTCGTGGGTTGAGATAACATTGGATAACATTTCTTCATAAGGCGACAATAAGTGTCGGTAAAGGTGCAGTTCTTTCCTCCCCTTTTTTTCTCCAAAACGGAGTTCATGTACCTGCCTGGCTCTGAAAGCCGCAAATCTAATCTTGTCTGCATTCAATCCCATTTCAGATGTTAACGAGGGTGCAACAGGAACACACAATTGTAGTGTTTATGCCGCGTGCAATAACACCAAGGGGGCATTCAACTGTTCTTGCAAACGAGGTTTTCATGGTGATGGACACAACTGTACAGGTGAACGGGTTAAAACTAATTATTAAATTATTAAATGTGTTTTTACCTTCGTGAAATAAAGTTATTATTATTGTTATTATTATTATTATTATTATTAGTATTATCCTCAGTGTCGGTTCTTGAATTCTCGCTTTCTCGTGTCTTATAAACGCCGCTAACAGCGTACTACCCTGCGTTTTGCCTGCATGAAGGAAACTGTAAAGCTCGCCCAAACTGTGCTCAACCATCTCTAAATTCTTAGGAATAATTGATTGCTAGTTACATACTTAATTTCACTTTAATTATATTTCACCGACTAATACCAACAACTGAGTTTAGAAACAACTGCCCTCTCCTCCACAGAGGACTCCTGTTAGTAAACACCAGTGAAAGAAAAATACAGGAGCGGGAGCCCAGCCTCGGCGCGTTTTTTTCTAAGCGTGCAGTCAAGGCGCGACTGTAGGGGGCCTCTGCGGAAGAGAGAGCACCAACTGAGTTTGGCAACAACTAAGTTTAGTTTTTCTCGAGTTTGGCAACAACTAAGTTTAGTTTTTCTCGAGTTCTAAAGCCGGTTTAAAATCGTCAAAATAGTTACTTTTTCACTTGTTAACAATAAAATTTTTAGGACCGATTTCACTCAACGTTCGAGCAATAAGTGCAAAAAATATTTACTAAAAACTACTCACAGCACGGTAACATTTTCAATGCTATTTGAAACACCTCACTTTAATTCACTTCTCCAAGTGACCCCCCGATTAAATTCTCAAGCATTCTCGAGAAAATTAATGTCAAATCTCGTAAAAATATGCTAAAAACGGGCGCCATTTTGTTTTGAGCTGACATGAAGCGTCTTTTTAATTGAAATATGGATAATTTTAAATCCAATTTTCTCTCGCGGGGTCAGCCTGGGAGCAAAAGTGTCGATAAGTTCTTCTTATCTGTTCTTAGATGGCTTTAAATACCTGCGTTCTAGTGGATATTCATTAGAAACAAGAACTGATGACAAGTGTTTCTTTTCTTTGGATAAAATTGATGAACTAGTTGTGAGGTGTTTGGCTCGCTCGTATAGACACTTAACAATACCAAGCTTTACTGACTGAGGATGGTGTGAGTCATAGGCTAAATACTGATCAGTGCGAGTGGGTTTCCTGTAGATACTGGTAGTAAGGAAGCCACCTGATTCCCTTCCGACTGACGTGTTTGAGAAAGATAGTAGTGTTGTCCTTCACAATCTCCATGGTATAGCGAATGATAGGCTATTGATTGTTAAGGTGTTGTAGAAAAGCGTCGATGTTGTCTTGATCTAATATCGCAAATGTGTCAATTTACATATCGCTTTTAGATCTTAGGTTTACAGAGTGCAGTTGCTATCGCCTGTTCCTCAAATTCGTTCATAATTAACCACACCGACTGGGCTCCCGATTGCTGCTCCGGAGAAAGGGTTGAGCGGTTAGCAAGATCGGGAGCATTCTCTAGTTTGCGCAATGCAGCCTGTGCGGCACGTTGGTGAAAAAGGGATTCTACGTCGAAAGATACTAGAATTTCGTTGTTCCGTACTTTCCCTTGAATAATGGCGGACACGAAATGAGTAGAGCTCCCTACCTGTCAAAGGAGGCAGGTTGTCAGCTGAGTAACCAGACAAATCATAGCAAAGGTGTTGACACATGTTGTAATGGGTCTCAAATATGGCGTGCTTGTGTATCTTAGGTAGGCGGTAGATCCTAGTTAGCTGTTTGTGATTAGCTCTGACCTTGACACAGGCGATTTTGATCGACGCCCACCCGGTTTCAACCTAAATAGCTTTTCAGTTAGTTTTGGGCTCAGTTGGTAAGATGGGTCTTTGTTAAGGAGCTGATATGGACCCGATATGGACATGTTCTTACCAGAGAAAGGACTGAATTTCCCAATAACACCAAATAATATCCCAGCCACTGAAATTGTCAGCAAAGTTGAGTCAACAATAAGGACGCTTGAGTCAGAAACAGCAGACAATAACAAGAGCCGTGATCAACATCCCTTAACAGGCTAAGCGATGCACCTAAGCCTAACATCGCGGAGGAAATGAAGGAGTCCCTTAAGAACTTTAAAAAGTGGACCTTATCATGATTCTACGAGCAGAAAGAGATAGTGTTAGCGCAGTCTTACATATGAAAACACTGATCGAGACAGGTCCATATCAACTCCTCAACAAAGACCCAACAGACTGACTGAGCCAAAAACTAACGGAAAAGAAGAGCTAGTTAATTTATTTGATTGAATATGATGTTTTTTTCCTTTTCCCGTCCAGCCATCATGGGCTATTTTTCTGAAAAACCTGGAGAATCGTGTTCGCAGATTAAGGCGATCGAAGGTGATCGGGCTGTCAGTGGAAAGTACTGGTTGAATGCCACAGGTTCCATTTTTCAGGTAAGGATTATTTCCGGCCCTGTTTATCCTATTTGCTTCCATGCCTCCGATTACCTTCCTTAAAAGACCAGGCTTTTGCACTTAGTGTTCTCGATAATCAGCCAATGCAGTAGGATGAGATCTTGGCATCTTGGCAATCATGCCTAAACGAGAACGATCGGATGAGTCTCCCTTTAACTTTTAACACCAAAAACCACGGACCGGTACTTGTTGTTAAAAATTTACATAACTAGAGACTTCTACTACATGGATAAAACGCCACCAAAAAAAAAACAGAAGTAGGCAAAATAAAAATAGCGGAAAAGAGCACGAAACTTTTAAAGAAAAAGACCTTTATTGGAAGAAGCACTCGTCTTTCTATGCTTGTAAGCGCCGTTTAGACGATTGGGAAGCTAACCGCCTTTAAATGACGAGCAACTTGAAAATGCCAGTTTTTCCAAAAACCCTGTAATAATTTGAAATAGGTTAACATTCCATTCTAAGTTCGTTTCCTACTGGTTCATTTCTGTCAGGTTTATTTCTGGTGATAATTATACTCGAGTAGGCCTGCTTCTATTTACGGTAAAGTTAATTTTTGACAAGTTTTATTTCTGTTCACAAGTCATTTTTTTTGTTTTTTATCAGTGATGTGATAAAATAGGGAAGATAACTGCTTTGCTTGTCCAACTGTAGCTAACTGTTAACGTGGTGATTGCCTCACATTTCTACATCTTTTTCTCCTTGCGCCGTTTTCCTTTATACGCTCGCCGTTGGCAAATGTGATTGCCAGCGGTCGCTGGCGATTTTCTATCCTTCTTTGCGGAGGCGAAAATCGCTGCAAAACTCGCCGTCTCGGGAACGGGTATACTTGGCGATTTTCGCTGGGGATCAAAATTCGCTGCGACGAGTGTATAAAATCGCCTACTTTATCTCGATAGCTAATCCTAAACTGCTTTTTACCCAAATAATTACCCTTTTTGTCTAAGTACCTAAGAGCGGTTTGCTGTAAGAACCGACTAACCGTGTGCAAGATAGAAAAAGCCGATTTTCTCGAAATCTGCCAGAATCAAGGCTTTGGTGAACTAGTTCTGAAAACATAAGTTTCGGGTCGTTTAGATTTTTATTTATTTTTTAGTGAATATTCTCGTATTTTGCCCCTCGCAGCAGTCAAATTAACGCCAAAATCGGGACTTTTCCGGAAGCTCCTGTTCAAATATTAAAAGCGTCCTGAAAAAGATTAACCCGGAGAGTCAGAAGATCTTATTTTCTCTGTTTATTAGCAGCGTCAAAGTTTCATGAAAAGTGAACTTGGATTTTTTACGAAAGTTTATACCCAACAACGGTCTTTAGCGACAACCCAATTTAGGCCAAATTCAAGGCTCAAAAGAGCACTCTGGTTCATGGCTTTGCACAACGAGACTACACTCCGGGAAAGAAAAATCACTTCAACTAAACATCGCCGAAAATCATTTTGGGACAAATGAAACGGCAAATTTTGAGAGTGCTTTGAAAACAGGCGACTTGAGTGATACGAGCGACCCTTTGAACTTTCATGTCAACGGAAATCAACACACAGCAGCTCTTAAAATGTGACTCTCCTTCACCAGAATACGAGTTTGCTTGTTTTTCTAGAATGTTTTCAAATAGAGGAAACTAGGATTTTGAATTTGGAGGCCTTTGTTCCCAACACTGAGCGATGTTGGGCAATTTAGAGAAGCTGATGTTATGAAATTCACCTACTCTGTTTATCACCGAATTATGCAGTCAAAGTCTGTTTACAACGTGAATGCAGAATCAATAACGAAGTAAAAAACCGATACATGAAATGTTTTGGAGATAACTCTTACCTAAGTGAGCTTTTCCTGGCTGGAAGCTGCAACTTTCATAGCAAAACACATAGCGAGATCGCCGAGCCACGTTGCACGTAAGTTGTCAAATGTTTCTACAGTGCGGCCGAGGTTCCCTATGTTAACGATTAACCAGATTCTAGGCCCGCATAGCGTGCAGTCGGAAACAACACTACGGTGACAAACGCTTGCGCTGGATAGGAAAAAAGTAGGGGGAAAAAGGAAAAAGAGAGCTTTGTTTACATATATACTCATTATTATTTATATTTTTTTACGTCCAAACCGGTGACACGTACTACTAAGCACGTTTTCCCAATGTCGGTGGCCTTTAGGGTTAGAACCTTATAGTGCTGCCCGCGTGCAGACGTTTCATTTGTCCCAAAATGTTTTTTTGCCGATGTTTAGTTGAAGTGATTGTTCTTTCCCGGAATATAGTCTCGTTGTGTAAAGCCATGTACCAGAGTGCTTTTTTGAGCCTTGAATTTAGCTAAATTGGGTTGTCTGTAACGACCGTTGTTGGGTATAAATTTTAAAATTTCGTAAAAAATTCAAGTTCGCTTTTCATGAAACTTTGACACTGCTAATAAACAGAGGAAATAAGATATTTTGACTCCCCGGGTTAATCTTTTTTAGGACGCTTTCAAGGGGCAAAATACGAAAATATTCACTAAAAAATAAATAAAAATATAAACGACCCGAAACTTATATTTTTAGAACTAGTTCACCAAAGCCTTTATGCTGGCAGATTTTGAGAAAATCGGATTTTTCTATCCTGCATACCCTTAGTCGGTTCTTACAGCAAACCGCTCTTAATAACTACTTTGCAAGTCGTTGAGGACGAAGTCTACAAATCATGCTTTCACGTCCATGCTTTGACCCCTGCTGCTAACATCACTTTTAATTACTCTTTTTTCTTCGTGGTAGGTATATTGTCATATGGAATCAGCTGACCGAGCTTGGACTCTTGTCGCTCGCTTTTCAAACACTGACAGCAAAAACTGGATGGAGGACAGTGGTCACTGGTGGTATGACAACAATGTTGCCTCTGGAGAAACAGCTGATCCATCGAGCAATGCTGACATGATTTCAACAACATTCTGGATGTTCAGCGGCAGCGACTTCAAGATCACGCGCAGTGATGACCCTCAGCACACCGCCTTGTTGCAGACCACAGATGGCTGTCTGGGTGGACAGACATTCAGGGCAAAAATCACAAGTTTTGGTGACTTCAGGCATGGCAACACTTGGGAGCCAATTGACAGTGGTTGCCTGGGAAATTGCACGGTTCATTACGACGGAGAGTACGAAATAACCAAAGGCTTTGCACAGGCGAATTGTAGTGGAAGCTTTTTGGACGCAGTTAAGGTCGGCTTCTGGTGTGAGCAAGAGTGGGATGGGTCCGTGGTGATGTTTGGTGGAGGAGGGGGTCCATGTGGTCGTACTTCTCATGGGCTTGGAATAACAGGAGCAGTAATAGCTTCCTTTGTTGAAGGTAGCAAAAAGGAAGCCGACTTTGGTGACTCGCCATTCTCAGCAGACATTACAAAGGCTTACTCTTTAAACCTGTGGATACGTTAAGGCAATTTTTCCCAGCCTGGTCTTGTTCCAAACATCTCCCCCTCCACAAGACAAGGCCCCTGACCTGTTTCTTAAACATCTTTTGAACATCATCCGGTCGTTATTTGAGGAAATTGAGTGATATTACAACGGGAAACCTGGGCCAGTCTGAATAAATAACCTCAAGTGGCCGGTAGTCAATCATGTAATAATATATTTTTCAAATAAGTACAAATTTAAAGGCAATAACTCATCAGCACCCCTGGGGGAGGGGGGTACTTAACAAAGTTTTATGCGGGGAGGCTCCACCCTGAGGTCCAACCCCTTACCCTTTCATATACCATTTTTGACCGAAAAGGTACCCCTTTCGTATACCTTCCATTGAAAAATGGTACCCCTTTTACACACCTACTTAAGAACGCTGCATCCCATTTCCAGACCCTTGGAATGCAGTTAATGGCAGAACGATATTAAGGGAGAACAGTATTACCAGAAGAGATTTTAACCAAAAATCGATATTATTATCTACTCCAAATATTTTAATTAAAGACCCTTTTAAATACCTAAATGACAGATTTCCCTACCCTTTCCTATACTTCAGCTCGTGAAATCCCTACCCTTTTATATACCTTAAGCCTGAAAAAGGTACCCCTTTCGGACGGAGCCTCGCCGTATAGGCCATTATAGGGAGTCCCCCCCCCCGGGATCAGCACTAGGCATGCGTGCCTCGCCTTGTGCTTTTGGTTTAGGCGTATGCTAGTTTCGAGTTAATCACACGGTGGGAACATCCCTCTTTTTATTCCTGTGCTTATTCCACCAGGTACTTGACTTATGATACGTGAAATACTTTTAACTCACAACGAAAATTCGTCGTAGAATGCATAACTAAGTTAAAGGGGTAGTCGTGGTGGAAAGGAGGGGTATAGAACAATTAATAAGGAATAGCCAGTCCATTATCGTTGTCATACTTGTGCATGGTGCGTACAAAGCCACCATTTTTGTGCAAAATTGGTTGGAAGCTCAAAATACTGCAGGGGGGGGGGGGGGTTGGGGTATCTTTGACGAGATAGCATCTCGTCCGGGGCGAGAATGGGGACTACTAATACTCATAAGTGTTGGAAATGAGCAACTGGCCCATTCAATCCCTTGGACTCGACACTTACGTACTTCAATTTAGTCAATCCGATAGACCATCTTTACCTCTCTACTGATCCGCTTTCGGAAACCATTAACTGCAAAACAAAACAGCGAACAAGTCGTGACTTCCTTATATTTTCATTAGAAGTTGTTTCCAAAGAATTGTGAAAATATAACGAGAAAAGTGCTCGTGGAAAGGACGCATATTGTTTGTCAATTGTTTCCGCATAAGTGATAGGATTGGCTTGCATCTCAGGGCAAATGATGACAAGGCGTGATATTTTTCTACCATTGTCTACCGAGACGTCTAATATTGAAAGAAAAGTATATCCGTCTTTTAAGGGTAGAGTTTGTTCACATTGAACCTAAAACATAAACAAAAGGTGTTAAGTTAAACAAGGTTAAAAACTGCTTCTTCACTGAAGTTGTTTGCTGAGGTTTTGGACTTCAGAGTTAGCGTTTATCTGAAATCTGACGCATTTAAATTCAGTCTGCTTTTCGATTCAGGTATTTGTTACTATTTTCGATTCATGGGACCTATTACCCAAACAGGTTTAGTTCATCTTTGGAGACTAAGCACTCTACCTCTAAAAAATTTGCTTCTTCCCTCGTACTTGTTTGGCTTGGAACTATCAAATGAATATTATTACCCAAAATAATGGACTATCAAAAAAGCAAATAGAGTCAGTTAATAATTGAATTTGAGTCCAACATTGCTTTTAGCGAAAGAAAGAAGACCTTAGTAGAGGTATATGTTTCGACGCAGACCGCTACAATCTGTTGAAATATACAACGAACGTGGTTGATGCCACATATGAATGGGCTTATATAGCATAAGGTGAGTAGGGAGTGGTTCAGATATAGCCATTTGTGTATTTCATCAAGCACTTCACTGCAAGTATTTCCTATTTAAAAAATAGAGTTTTTTCTGTCGAAGGCACTATCGTATGATAGGTTGCCCGAAGAAATTTGATGTTCACAACAAATATTAGCCCGAGAACGTAGTTCGAGGCCTTATATGAAGTTTGAACATCAAATTTCCGAGGGAACCTATCACACATAGGGCCTGAGACAGAAGACCTCTTTTGTTTTTATTGAACAACACTAAATTTTGAGCGAAAGTTGCCCAGACGGGCACTATTCGCTAATAGGCGCCCGCTGAGGAGAGACACTATCGCTTCACGTGATCGATTTCGACCATTGGGAGCACGCCAAAATTTAGCGTTGCACTATAATTTCTCTTAGTAATAGCCGAGCAGAAATAGGAACACAGAAGCGCGAGGAATTCTTTTGTTCTCTTCTTACGCATGTCAAGTTTCCACACGGTCGGAGACTTTTTCACGCGCTAAGTGTTTCTCTACTTGCTTAGCTCTCACTGAATGAAAATACGGTCTTTCCATACACAAATAAAAGAACCCTTTTAGCTACCAGGCAGCACGTGACTAATAAAGACAAAACAACCTAGATTTTCGGTTGAAAGGAAATATGTAAGAAAAGAGTGAAAAACATAGGAAAAACAAATTTAAACGAAAGTAAATGTTGCATATATGTAGAAAAGTAAAATGATCGCTCCTCGTGTAAATTCTGAAATTGTAGAGTACTCTAGAAAGGTGCAGCCTGACAGCAAAATCTCATTTTTGTCAGTTAGTTGAGCAGGATACTTCTTAATTAATATTTTTAATCAAAAGAACTGCAGTTGCTATAAAAGAACGTTTATAGTAAACTAAATAAAGTTCAGCACTTCTTGCAGTCTGCTATTGCATTCTTACAACGTTTTCTCACGAACATGCGTAAGCCTTGTACTGCTACAAGTTTCAAGAAGTCCTTCAAGACATGGGAAACCGAAAGTGACGTTAATATGTTCAGCTTGATTATACTATATAACGCCAGCCCTCTCGTGTGTTCTCCCGAGAGGAAAGGGGAATTTATCGTTTTAGTATGTTAACGTGTTGCGGAAATGTATGAAATTCCGTGCATATCTACTGTTTTTAGCTATTTTTAGGTACATGAAAAAGGTGCAATGTTTGTTATAGGTATATGGAAGCGGTACCATTTCGAGTTAGAGTATCGGGGCGAAGCCCCTCGTACGAGACTTTCTTGACTATCCCCTCAGTCCGCTATGTGCTTTGAGCAAAATAGAGCTTTGACAGCATATGCATGTTTAATCAAGTAACTAAAACTCACTTTTGCTATGAGAGCGATTACTTTTCCCTCGAGGGCTAGTACACATAAACATATACACTTTTCCTTGATCTTTAATTCTGGGAAGATGGCTCGCAAGTACACACACTCTCAATAGGTTGGAAAGACAAAATTTATACTAATTTATCTGTTGAAAGT
This sequence comes from Siderastrea siderea, assembly GCA_964030785.1. Taxonomy (NCBI): domain Eukaryota; kingdom Metazoa; phylum Cnidaria; class Anthozoa; order Scleractinia; family Rhizangiidae; genus Siderastrea; species Siderastrea siderea. Next base: position 164,826 of record OZ034974.1, read on the forward strand.
CGTCCTGCCGTGTAACAAATCATGAGATTCCAATGAAAACTTTGAACATAGATTGTTCCCTTTTAGAAGATAACTCTTCCCTTACACAAGAGGTGTTATTTACCTTATTTACTTCAATCGAAGAAGCACTTTAATACCTCAAACATTTATTTCTTTTTTTTTTCTGCAGCGACACAATATTTCCGAAGCTGTTTTGTTTTGCTTACTTGACTTGTCGAGCGCTGATAAGTGCGTCGTAGTCGTGTCGTCCATCGATTAAATATTAAAATTAACACGATTAACGTGATTTTCAATTACCTTCAAATTAATACATTCGTTTCATTCACTTTTCGTAAATTTCCCAGTCCCCCTTCCTCTTTCGTCTCCATAAAAACATTCTTAACCCTTTCAGCCCCACCACTGATCAGCATCAAATTTCTCCTTATCATATCAGTGCATTATAAAGCATACAGGTCATGAGAATTAGGGAAATGATCACCGCCAAAACATCGTTGTGATGTTTGCTCAATTCTCCCAACTACAAGTCATTAAATGTAATGACTACGGAGACCAGTAAGTATAGAATTGTCTACTGATGCTGATGTAGAGGTATTTTTGGATTGCTTGAAACCCGGAAAAAAACACAGCATTTACTTGGAGACTCTTCTTGAAAAAACATAATGACCCATGGGAAAAGATAATACCTTTTACAGCTGTAGTTTTTGTTTCGTTAATTTTTGTTTTTTTTTTAGTGAACTGATTTCCTGGAAAGTTTTTCTTCAATTCAGTCTTTGTAATCGAAAACAAGTTCAATATTCTTTTTTAATCTTAATAATTTACAAACAAACAGTACAAAAAAGGAATACCTCGTTGCAAATCGTCAACTGTACTGGGTTTCACTACAGCAATCGTATGAACACTGGGAGCTTCTTAGGCAAAAAAATCAATTTTTCAAAGCCGTACAAGAAAGAATTTACAGCTTGGCATGAAATTTTTGCTCAGTTTTTTTTATGTTCAGAGCAAACGCATACGTTTTTGTGGTTTAATAATTGATATTTTCCAAGTGGAATTTAGTATTTCTAGTTCCAATAGATGTCATTAATTTGAACTCCAGCATATCTAAAAGTAACAGTGAATTTTAATTAACATGAAATATTAATCGTCAAGAAATTAATTCAAACAATGTCAACCAAAACATAAAGGTTGTTTTCATCGCGAGATTTTCTGATTTTAAAATTGCCTAGAGATTAATTTACTTGGTACTGAAATTTTACGGTGGAGAAGTTCTTTCTAGAAAATTTTTTTAATGGTTGACTATTTCTGAAGCTCTCAGAAATTTCGATGACTTTTGATCAAAACATTAGTCTTGAATTAAGATCAAATACTTTCACTCGTAAAGACGTGGTCCAATAGGGAGATATTGAAAACTTGCGCATTTTCGAGGCTATTTGTAGCAATTTTTAGCCTACAAGGAAAAATACAAGACTGGCAACTTAAAGACAGAACATAAAAAAGTAAGCCCAAAGTCTTAAAGCTAAAATCAATATCATTGCCATCCGAAGCTTAAGCATGGTTGCCACAGAGAATAGTGTACAAAACAGCCTCACTTTTCCCTGACTTTTCCATAATAAAAATTAAGTTTCCTTGCACAGATAGTAGCGATTTGAGATTTAAATCTTTGATGACGCACAATTACCGAAACTCTCAATAGGCTGCAAAAACACATAAAATTTACAATCTGCTGAAAGTCGGCGTGCCAAGTAAAACAACGACTTTAATGCAAACTATTAAAGATAGCTTCGAATTCTCCCCTAAGATAACTTTCCCATTAAGAGGTTTTAGCAATTTTATTTACTCTTTTCTAAGAAACACTCGAATACTTGATTTATTCTTTTTTTCTGTGTGGCAACAAAATCTTATAGAAACTGTCTTATTTTTAGCCGCCTTGCCGAACAGTGATAAAAGAGAAGTGGGTTGCAGTCGACTTGTGCATCGATTAACGTGATTTTCAGTTACCTTCAAATTAATATATTATTTTCATTCAATCTCCCTAAGCTTACCCCGTTCTCCTTCCTCTTTCAAATTCTAAAAAAAAAAAACATTGTTAACCCTCAGGAAAGCCCGGCCCTAATAGTTATAAGCATCAATTTTTTTATCATATCAGTGCATTATAACACACAGGTCAAGGGAATAAAGGAAATGATTACAAAGAAAAATTGTTTGATTTTTGCACAGATTCTTACAACTAGAAGTGGTCAACAAAATATATTGAGACCAGTTTATAGAACTGCATAATGACGCTGGTGCAGAGGTATTTTTTGGAGTGCGTGAAACCTCGAAAAGATAATAAATAAAAAAAAATTGCAACGTAACAAAAACACAGCATTCTACTTGGAATCCCTTCTTGAAAAAAATACAATGACCATGGGAAAATATACTACCTTTTACAGTTGTGGTTTTTGTTTCGATACTTTTTGCTGATTCCTAGTTAAGTGACTCTTAGAGAGACTTTATTCCGTTCTTTGTAATAAACGTAAACAAACACTTAAAAAAAGAAATAGCTCGTTGGAAATTGTCAACTGTACTAGGTTTCACTAGCACAATCTTACGAACACTTAGCGCTCCTTTTCCAACGAATGGACCTGGCAAACATCTTCTTCTAGTTGCAAGGTAAGAATATAACTGCTTTGCATGACATTTTTGCACGGGTTTTTACTTCTATATTTAGAGCAAACGTATCCTTGGGGGTTTATCAGATGCAGTGCATACATTTTGGCGGTTTAATAAGATTGATATTTTCCAGGTGGAATTTAGTATTTGCAGTTCCAATAAGTCAGTAATTTACACTCCAACGTATCTAAAGGTAACAGTGAAGTTTAAGCAATATAAAAATATTAATCGTCACGGAACTATTTCAAACAATCTTACCCACAACATAACGGTTGTTTTCTTTGGGAGATTCTCTGATTTGGTAATTGTTAAAAGGCATTTACTCGGTAATTTCTACGTTGGAGTAGTGCTTTCTAGAAAATATTTTTGATGATTGACTATTTCTAGCGCTCTTAGACGTTTGGTTGACTTTTGGTCAAAACACCTTCTCTCGTAAAGAGCCACCAATGATTAGTTTACAATGAAAAATCCAAAACTGGCAACTTAAAGATAGAACTTCAAAAGTTAGCCCAAAGCTTTAAAGTTGCAATCAATATCCTTATTTTCCGAAACCTCTGAGCATGGTTGCATGGTTGCAACCCTTTCCATATATAATGAAAATTAAAATTTCTTGCCCAAACAAATACAAAGCACAGATGGTATCGATTTGAAAATTAATTCTTAGACGACGCACCAGTACCCAAACTCTCAATAGGCTGCAAAAACACATTAAAATTTATACTGTCGTGTTGAAAGTCGCCATACCAAGTAAAAAATTACTTTAATTCCAACTAATTAAGGTAGTTTCTCCCCTTTGGATGAAAACTCTCCCATTAAATAAGAGGTTTTAACAACTTTAAAATCGTTTCTAAGAAAAATCGTTCTAAGAAACATTTGAATTTCTCAACAAATTTTTTTTTTCTGTGCGGCAACAAAATGAACTGTCTTCTTTTACTCGGCATGTCGAACACTGATAAAATTGACGTGGGCCGTAGTCGATTTGTACATCAATTAAGTATTAAGATTAACTTGTTTAAAGTGATTTTCAATTATCTTCAAATTGATACATTCTTTTCATTTAATTTCCCTAAAATTGGATTTCCATTGGTCTCCATTTACTTGGAAACCCTACTCGAAAAAAATACAATGACCCATGGGAAAAGATAATACCTTTTACAGCTGTAGTTTTTGTTTCGTTAATTTTTGCTTATTCCAAGTTAACTGATTTCCTGGAAAGTTTTTCTTCAATTCAGTCTTTGTAATCGAAAACATTAATTTACACACAAACAGTACAAAAAAGGAATACCTCGTTGCAAATCGTCAACTGTACTGGGTTTCACTACAGCAATCTTATGAACACTGGGAGTTTCTTAGGCAAAAAAATCAATTTTTCAAAGCCGTACAAGAAAGAATTTACAGCTTGGCATGAAATTTTTGCACAGTTTTTTTAATGTTCAGAGCAAACGCATACGTTTTTGTGGTTTAATAATTGATATTTTCCAAGTGGAATTCAGTATTTCTAGTTCCAACAGATGTCATTAATTTGAACTCCAGCATCTCTAAAATTAACACTGAATTTTAATTAACATGAAATATTAATCGTCAAGAAATTAATTCAAACAATGCCACCCACAACATCAAGGTTGTTTTCATCGCGAGATTTTCTGATTTTAAAATTGCCTAGAGATTAATTTACTTGGTACTGAAATTTTACGGTGGAGAAGTTCTTTCTAGAAATTTTTTTAATGGTTGATTATTTCTGAAGCTGTCAGAAATTTCGATGACTTTTGATCAAAACATTAGTCTTGAATTTAGATGAAATAGTTTCACTCGTAAAGACGTGGTCCAGTAGGGAGATACTGAAAACTTGCGCATTTTCGAGGCTATTTGTAGCAATTTTTAGCTTACAAGGAAAAATACAAGACTGGCAACTTAAAGACAGAACATAAAAAAGTAAGCCCAAAGTCTTAAAGCTAAAATCAATATCATTGCCATCCGAAGCTTAAGCATGGTTGCCACAGAGAATAGTGTACAAAGCAGCCTGACTTTTCCCTGACTTTTCCATAATAAAAATTAAGTTTCCTTGCACAGATAGTAGCGATTTGAGATTTAAATCTTTGATGACGCACAATTACCGAAACTCTCAATAGGCTGCAAAAACATAAAATTTACAATCTGCTGAAAGTCGGCGTGCCAAGTAAAACAACGACTTTAATGCAAACTATTAAAGATAGCTCCTCCCCTAAGATAACTTTCCCACTAAGAGGTTTTAACGATTTTATTTACTTTTTTCTAAGAAACATTAAATTCGAATACTTGATTTATTCTTTTTTTCTTTGTGGCAACAAAATCTTATAGAAACTGTCTTATTTTTAGTCGCCTTGCCGAACAGTGATAAAAGAGAAGTGGGTCACAGTCGACTTGTGCATCGATTAACGTGATTTTCAGTTACCTTCAAATTAATATATTATTTTCATTCAATCTCCCTAAGCTTACCCCGTTCTCCTTCCTCTTTCAAATTCTAAAAAAAAAAAACATTCTTTACCATCAGGAAAGCCCGGCCCTAATAGTTATCATCATCAATTTTTTTTATCATATCAGTGCATTATAACACACAGGTCAAGGGAATAAAGGAAATGACTACAAAGAAAAATTGTTTGATTTTTGCAAAAATTCTTACAACTAGAAGTGGTCAACAAAATATATTGAGACCAGTATATAGAACTGCATAATGGCGCTGGTGCAAAGGTATTTTTTGGAGTGCGTGAAACCTCGAAAAGATAATAAATAAATAAAAATTGCAACGTAACAAAAACATAGCATTCTACTTGGAATCCCTTCTTGAAAAAAACACAATGACCATGGGAAAATATACTATCTTTTACAGTGGTGGTTTTTGTTTCGGTACTTTTTGCTCATTCCTAGTTAAGTAACTCTTAGAGAGACTTTACTCCGTTCTTTGTAATAAATGTAAACAAACACTTAAAAAAAGAAATAGCTCGTTGGAAATCGTCAACTGTACTAGGTTTCACTAGCACAATCTTACGAACACTTAGCGCTCCTTTTCCAACGAATGGACCTGGCAAACATCTTCTAGTTGCAAGGTAAGAATATAACTGCTTTGCATGACATTTTTGCACGGGTTTTTACTTCTATATTTAGAGCAAACGTATTCTTGGGGGTTTATCAGATGCAGTCCATACATTTTTGCGGTTTAATAAGATTGATATTTTCCAGGTGGAATTTAGTATTTGTAGTTCCAATAAGTCAGTAATTTACACTCCAACGTATCTAAAGGTAACAGTGAAGTTTAAGTAATATAAAAATATTAATCATCACGGAATTATTTCAAACAATCTTACCCACAACATAACGGTTGTTTTCTTTGGGAGATTCTCTGATTTGGTAATTGTTAAAAGGCATTTACTCGGTAATTTCTACGTTGGGGTAGTGCTTTCTAGCAAATATTTTTGATGGATTGACTATTTCTAGCGCTCTTAGACGTTTGGTTGACTTTTGGTCAAAACACCTTCGCTCGTAAAGAACATTTTCGAGAGAAGAGCCACCAATGATTAGTTTACAATAAAAATCCAAAACTGGCAACTTAAAGATAGAACTTGAAAAGTTAGCCCAAAACTTTAAAGTTGCAATCAATATCCTTATTTTCCGAAACCTCTGAGCATGGTTGCAACTGAGAACAATTTACGAAACAGCCAGACTTTTCCCCGACCCTTTCCATATATAATGAAAATTAAAATTTCTTGCCCAAACAAATAAAAAGCACAGATAGTATCGACTTGAGATTTAATTGTTAGACGACGCACCAGTACCCAAACTCTTAATAGGCTGCAAAAACACATTGCAATTTATACTCTCGCGTTGAAAGTCGCCATACCGAGTAAAACAATTACTTTAATTCCAACTAATTCAGGTAGTTTCTCCCCTTTGGATGAAAAATCTGCCATTAAATAAGAGGTTTTAACAACTTTAAAATCGTTTCTAAGAAAAATCGTTCTAAGAAACATTTGAATTTCTCAAACATTTTTTTTCTGTGCGGCAACAAAATGAACTGTCTTCTTTTACTTGGTGTGTCGAACACTGATAAAATTGAAGTGGGCCGTAGTCGGTTTGTACATCAATTAAGTTTTAAGATTAACTTGTTTAAAGTGATTTTCAATTACCTTCAAATTGATATATTCTTTTCATTCAATTTCCTTAAAATTAATGGCCTGGTTGCTCTGCCTCTTGCGAATTCTAAAAAAACACATTCTTAATCCTTAAAGCCCTCATAGTGTTCATCATCAAATTTCTTTTCATTATATCAGTGTACTGTAGCACACAGGTCATGGGAATTAAGGGAATGATCACAAAGAAAAATTGGTTTTATGTTTGCACAAAATATAACAACTAGAAGGGACAACAAAATGTATGGAGACCAGTATATAGAACCGCATAATGGCGCTGGTTTAGAGGTCTATTTGGAGTGCGTAAAACCTCGAAAAGATAATTTAAAAAAAAAATGCAAAATAACAGAAACACGCTTGGAACCCAGGGAGGATACTCCGGATTTCAAGTAACGGGGAGGTTTGAATGGGGGCATAAATTTAAAAACCCAAAAAGCAAAACCCTGAAAAAATCCCCTGAACCAAAATAAAAGGCAAAAAAATCCCATGTTGAATTTTGGAGCCTTACTAGTAACCAGAAGGAATTAAATGACAATAACGAAGAACAACAATGAATGAATGTTCGTGTTTGTTTTTCTATTTATCATACTATCTCCCGTAAACTTTCCCACATCTAGTAGTCATTCCTACAAACTGCCCAGAAAAATACTTGCCAAAACTTCCTTACCCCAAAAAAATCCCAAAATGGTGAATTTGAAACCCAAAAAAATCCTTCGCACCTCTCCTTCACTTAAAATCCGGTGACCCCCCTCCCCCTCCCCCCTCCCCCTCCCCCTTTCCTCCCTGGGACTTGGAATTTTCTCTCCAAAACTTCAATGACCCATGGGAAAAGATACTACCTTCTACAGCTGTAGTTTTTGCGATTTACGAATTAGTTAAATAATACCTGGAGAGTTTTTCTTTAATTCGTTCTTTGCACTCGAAAACATTTGGTTTTTTTGGATCGTAACATGTACAAATAAACAGTGTATAACAGGAGTAGCTTAATGCAAATCGTCAACTGTACTAGGTTTCACCGCTACAATCTCACGAACACGGAGAGCTACTTTGTCAAAGAATAGATTTGGCAGAGGTTGGCAAGGTAAAAGGTACTGCTTTGCATGACATTTTTTGCCAGTTTTGCACTAGTGTTAATAGTTAGAGCGAACGTTTTCTTGGGTTTAGCGGATTCAATTTAGAAAAAAATCGTATTATATGCCAACGTTTTTGTGGTGAGAAAGAGTGATATTTTCTGCGGGAGGTTTGGTATTTGTTGCTGTGGTAACTCAGCAATTTACAGGCCAGCTTGTTGAAAAGTAGCAGTGAATTTTAGCTAAGATGATATATTATTCGCCCCGGAATTATTTAAAAAAATCACACCCACCACATTAAGGTTGTTTTCAACTTTCGTTGCGCGGTTCTTAATTTGGTAATTGATAAGAGATATTTACTTGATAATTTCTAAGGTGAGGTAGGTCCTTCTGGAAAATAAGTCTGAAAATAAGACCAGATACCTTCGAAGAAATGGTCTAATAGGAAGATATTTTTTCAATAGAAGAGCAAAACATAATTAGACTGGCAACTGAAAGATAGGATTAACTTGAAAAAGTTAGCCAAATGTTTTAAAGGTGCAATGAAGATCACTGTTATCCGTCCAAGCATGGTTGCCACAGAGACCACTTTTCAAAACTGCTTGATCCTGCCCTGAATGTTGAATGATAAAAATTAAATTTAACTGACCACAGAAATACAAATCACAGGTAGTAGCGGCCTTCCCCCTAAAAGCGATCCAAAAGAAATATGCAGGGCCTTAACCTGGTTGATGTTTGGGAACACTCAAAACTGGAGTACAATGTCGGCTAAGGAGCAGGATTTTTATGTCCGGTAGATGGAGTGGCCAAGAAGCCTGTGATCGTAGAATAACAATTTTTTAGGAATTGTTAAAAAAAGAGAGAGAGATGTGTTTATTTTCTACAGGAAAAAATGAAGCATGGTGGAAACATGTGTTTCACGCTCATCCTTCAGTTCATTACGCTGTCGAAGTCCGATCAGAATCTGGAACTAGGTAAGGCATAAATCGGTCGGGAGGCGTGGCACGTGTACAGGCGTGTTAAATCTTTAGTTTAAACCCAGCGATAACAAAAATCTAAAAGTTCTCTCTATAAAATTGCAAGGAAAACTAACCGTGTTTGACAGGGTATTGGCTACAGTCAGAGTTTCACCCGACGCAGTCGCTGCTTATAATAACGTCCGGCTGATAGTGGAGGGAGTGTCCGAGGTGACCCGTCTTGGGAGAACTGTATTCCAATAGTAAAGGTTCCTTGTTTCTCTATTTCTCTTAGACTTATGTCGTTAATTGGAATTTGGACCGGCTGGCGCTTTTGACGGCAAGCGACTGATAAATCACGTGATACGAACGGTCGCCATCGTCCAGCGAGACTTCTGTGGGGCGCTTTGCTTCATGGAACACAAATGTGTCAGCTACAATATATATTGAAGAAACAAGTGAATCCCCTATCAAGTGTGAATTGAATAATTCGACCCACATTGAACACTCTGCCGATCTCAAGCCATGGAATAACTTCAATTACCGTGGTGCAAAGGTGAGTGAAGTGTAAATTCTCCTCAATTAAACTGCAATACGTTGCATGCATTTTTAATGTCTTTATATCGAATGATTGTCATCAGCAATCAAGTTTGAATTGAACATAATTGTAAACTTAACTTATCCTTATGACCTAGAGCTATGAATTTTTTTTACCTTGCAGCAAAGGAAAATGAATTCTTTTTTACTCCAATTACCTAATTTTTCATTTATTACTAACCACGAGAATTTATTTTTTTTAATTATCATTAATACATTCCTCATTAAGGAAACGAAGAACAATGAATTCTACTTACAGTCACCACTATAATACTTAATTACAAAGTACAAGTACATTATCATACGATACAGGGAACTAGGTAAATGAATCATGAAAGAAAGCATAAGACAAGAGAAAGTGATATTAAATAGTTGCAGACAGCAGTAAAGTGTAAAACAACTGATGCTGCTTTTAGCTCGCAGACAAGTAGAGGGCCCAAGAGGCTTAGGAAAAGGAGGTTGACATACTTAAGGTTAAGGAGGTGTTTGAAATCGTGATCAGCGGGGCAAGCATTTCCATTTCGTCAAGAATTTGGCTCTTGGAAGAGTTTGTTTTTTAAGTAGTGCGTAGTGTTTTAGTTCTCGACTCCAATCTGGGAACTTTGGAAAGCTTTGTTTGATAGTTGTTCAAGAGATTCTCCTTCGTTTGTGGCATCACCGTTTTTTACGCTTTTTCATGTCAACTTCGGCAACCTACAGTGGTATTCAGGACATCTTTGATAAACACCAGGTAATCTAGAAAATTCAGTAGTATTTCGGACCGTTTTGGGTGGTCCTTTTGGGCATGTTTACCAAAGTCTTTGCGTTGTCAGGACTCGAAATTAACTTTGTGGAGTACTGGCCCATTGACCACCCCAGTCAGATTTCAACTGGCCATAATGTAAGTTTTACTGGCCACACGTAGGAACAACTCAGTCTTAATGACAAACGTTTCTATTAACTAGTTTGTAATAAGAATAACTTCTAAACAGTTATGAAAGAGACTGACTAACATGGCTTCAGGACCAACCCAGTCAACATGGTGGAGATACGATTCATGCTTGTTTTTTAATTTGTAGCACCATAACTTGAAAACGTTTTTCGTTTTAAACGTTCACTTAGTAAGGTACACAAATAATTCAAAATTAATCAAGTAAATTTTTTAAAAAATTTTCTCCAGGCCAAAATGGCCAGTTGTTCCAAATTTCTGCTGGCCAAAGTGTTATTTCTACAGGCCAATGGCCAGCAGACCACTGTTAGTGTCGAGCCCTGGTTGTGTTCGGAAGTCTTCGAGCAATCCTAAGAAAACTTAATTCGAATCACAGTTCTTTATGATTTGCACCCTCGCAAGTGCAAATTCATAATCAACTTGTCTGCTCTCAGCCAAATTGTATGGAGGAGGACTTGTTTTCATGCATTACATGTAATGACATTGAAATATTCTCTCAAAAAGAGTTCTTCCTACTTTAGAATCCCTGTGGGCACAACCCGTGCAAGAACAACGCCACTTGCCAAGCGGGTTTCACAGACGAAGGATATAGATGTTTATGTGTGCCAGGGTTCAAGGGTCACGATTGTAATGATGGTAAGTTTAATTTTTCTCTATTCACTTCAAATTGTCCTCTTGCTGTGCAGACATTTCAATTATAGACAGTTGCCTTTTTAGACTTTCTCTAAATGCTGTTCGATAAGCAATGCACCCAAGAAACGGTGAGTTTGAATAGCCTATGCCTCCACATTTAGTATTAAATTCAGAGAAGGCAAAAGACAAGTTTGTATTAATATCAACTCAAAATAGTGGTCCATTTTTGTTTAAAACTACTCTAACAGTGCACTTAAACAGTAGATAACTGTTTTTGGCCACGGATGGTCTGGTAAAAATCAGTTTAACCTGATTATTCTTTTTCGTCTTTTGAGAGTTTACTTCATATCTTCTGCTTTTTTTAATTCGGGGGGGGGGGGGAGCAAAAAACGCTCAATAATCGTTTCTCTTTTTCTAGATATCGACGAGTGTTCTGCAGGACACAAATGTGATGTGAATGTTGTGTGTAACAATACCAAAGGATCCTATAATTGCACTTGTAACGAAGGATACTATGGAGACGGGCGGAATTTTACTCGTAATTAGTCGGTGGTATTTTTTACCTGGACAATTATGTTTACTCTTCGAAGTATAATAAACAAGACACCATCATCTTTTTTCCAGATATCGACGAGTGTTCTGGAGAACATAAGTGTGATGTTAATGCTGTGTGTAATAATACCAAAGGATCTTACAACTGCAGTTGTAAGGAAGGATATTATACGGACGGACGGAATTGTAGAGGTAATCCTTTGATAACCTTAATTTTATTTAATATATCTATCTCCTCATCAAACCGTTTGACTGAAAAAGTATTTGGCGTTTTATTTCAGACATCGGCGAATGTTCTGCAAGACATAAGTGTGATGTCAATGCTGTGTGTCATAGTACTGAAGAATCGTACAATTGCACTTGTAAGGAAGGGTATTAAGGAGATGGAGGAAATTGCACTGGTAATCCCTTGATTAGTTTAAATTTATTTATCATAGCTATCTTCTAATCAGATGATTTGACTCAAAAAGTACTTGGCGTTTTATTTCAGACATCGACGAGTGTTCTACAGGACAGAAGTGTGATGTCGATGCTCTGTGTAATAATACCAAGGGATCTTACAACTGCACTTGTAAGGAAGGATATTATGGAGACCGAAATAATTGCACAGGTTATTAATTGGCGATCGTTTCTAACCAGAAAATTGCATTGGCTCACCGGATTTTAAGCATGACTCAGTAAATGTTTCTTTTCCCAGATATCGATGAGTGTTCTGCAGGACACGTGTGATGTGAATGCTGTGTGTCGTAATACCAAAGGATCCTATAATTCCACTTGTAAAGGAGGATACTATGGAGACGGACGGAAATGTACAGGTAATCCTGCCATTAGCTTAAATTAATTTAAGATATCTATCGTCTCATCAAACCGTTTGATTAAAAAAGTCTTTGGCGTTTTATTTCAGACATCGACGAGTGTTCTGCAGGACACAAGTGTGATGCCAATGCTCTGTGTAATAATACCAAGGGATCTTACAACTGCACTTGTAAGGAAGGATATTATGGAGACGGAAGTAATTGCACAGGTTATTAATTGCACAGTAATTTTCAGAGTTATTTTAACTCCAAAACTGGAGTTAAAATTCTAGGTTAAAATAACCCCTTTTGGGGGTTATTTTAACTCCTTAATTCAACTCCAATTTCGGGGTAATAATAACTCCAGTGGGGGAGTCACTTTAACTCTACAAAAGGAGTTATTTAAACTCCATACGGGAGTTACTATAACTCCAAAAGTGGAGTAAAAACTTTAGGTTAAAAATAACTCCTTTTTGGGGGTCATTTTAACTCCCAAATTTAACTCCAATTTCGGAGTTATAATAGCTCCAACGAGGGAGTCACTTTAACTCTACTCCATCAAAGACTAGAGTTATTTTACCTCCATAATCAGAGTTGTAGTTACTCTGAAATCAGAGTAAAATTAACTCCGGTACATTCACCCTATTAGTTTCTTAGATAAAAAGCAACATCACACAAATTGACTGTCACTATAAAAAGTACAACATTTTTAATTCAATCCTATTTCATTTTCTTAGATGAACAATAGTTTCTTGCAGAATTTGAATTAATAGTAACATTAATGTCAATTTCCAAGACACTATAATCATATAAGTATATAATTATATAAAATGAAAATAAAGCATATACAAGTATGTATAAATAAAACATGATTTCAAGATATATATATATTAAATTCTCTTAAAATTTTTCTGTATTTTATATTTCCAAGAAATCTCATAAATGTAGTTGTTCTTCAATATTACTACCTCCATCTGCATGCATCCATGGAGCATAAAAAGAACTTTGTAATTAAGGCTGGATGGTTTTGTGAAATACGCTTTAGAAAGACTGATGTCCTTTAGAATCTCTGATTATTCAATCTACAGAAAATACGTGGTTAAATAAAACCTTTTCAAATTGTTTCAAATTTTGACTGAAAAACCGGAAGAACTCTGGTGAAGCCCTAATGAACAATCTTCCCAGGTAAGAAAGTCAAAACTTTATGAATTCGAATTTGAAGAAAGTTGGAATTCAAATGACAATATAGGAAAATTCAACAACACTATCTTTTGTTTAAAATTATAACTGGCTCAAAATTCAATTTTCTTAAATTATTATCTGGAACAGGAACAAAAATTTCTTTTGTGTGCTTTAAAACCATTTTAAACTTTTTCCCCCTTAAGGAGCATTCAGGGTTTTAAGTCACTATAAATACTGGTATACACCTAATTGCAATAATGTTGTCATAGAACAATGAAAAAAAGAGAACAGAACAAAGCCAAATACGAATTCATTAGCCATGGAAATTACATTGTCAGATACATGTATGTATCAATTGAGTTGATAAGACAACAGTATTGCAATTAGATTACGTACAGCTAAAATGAAAATAAAGAAAGTAAAGTACAAGTGATTTACAATTAAAACATGATTTTAAAATATATATTAACAATTCTCTTAGAGTGATTTGAATTAACCCGTTAAATAGATACTAAACTATTACGCACTATTACACACTAATTCCATTGTTTTCTTTTGTTCAGCTTTCACTATTAGACACTAATTGTTAGATATTGCTTCATGGGTTAAGTAAAATCACTCTAACTTTTTTCTGTATTTTATATTTCGAAAAAACCTCAAAATTAATGTGATTGTTCTTCAATATCACTACCTTCAGCTGCATGTATGCAGGCATGTATGGAGCATAAAGAACTTTATAAGTAAGGCTGCAACAAACAGGATACAATAATTTTTAAAATGTGCCTTCAGAAACACCAATGTGCTATATCACCTCCAATTATTAATCTGCAGAGATGCATGGTTACAGATTTCATTTTTGCCCCTTGTGATATAAACAAATATCAGCTACAGTGGTTACTAATCACATGATCACCCATGTGAATTTTGGCAAATTCAATTAAAATTTTAAATTGATTGTACTAAATTTTGACTTAAAAACACTGGTCGGGAGCCAAATGATGAACAATCTTCCCAGGTAAGAAAGTCAAAATGTTATGAATTCAAATTTGAAGAAAGCTGGAATTGAAATGAGAATAAAGAAAAATTCAGTGCATGTTTGTTCAAACACAACTCCACTTTTCTTTAAAATTATAACCATAAGTCCGTGAAGTATGATCATCTGGGGGAGTGTACTCCTGAGAAGGACTGGTTGTGGTGACATTGACTGACATTGATATCATCAGAGCCAGCTGGCTTGACCCTGATGATGAATTCGCTCAGGTTGTCGAAACGTCAGTCAATGTCACCACAAACATTCCTTCTCGGGACTACACTCACCCGGACAATCATACTTTACCAACTTATGATATGACTCATGGGTCCAAACCTTTTAATAAAATTACAACCGGCTTAAATTGTAATTTCATTTAAGGCCCACCTTTACCCAAAAGACCTTGCGCACCGCGGTTGCTGTTTATGAATTTCATGTAACACGAAATTGTTTCTGAGCAGGTTTTCTTTGAAAATCCGTTTCCTTCAGAGTCCTCTTGTTGAAATTCGTCCCTAAGCATGCAGGAGTTTATTCTTCAATTATCAAGCTGTTGTTTCCAGGAATTATTTTGTGACTGTGCTGGCCAAACGGTTTTTTTTTTTCACTCCTACTTTGTCCAATATGTTGCTGCCAAAGTTACCTCGCAGTTGAAGATGCTGTATGGTTATCCCGATGGAGCATATTGTCAGTATTCGTCTCAGAGGAATTTGTGTTATGAAGCAAAAAAAAAACAAAAACAAAAACAAAAAACAGAGATTTAATGAATCTCTTGTAGTGATCTGATTGTATTGGATGTGGGACCTTCGCAAGTAAGTTTGATTCGTACGATTCGATTTTATTCGCGGGATGTAAACAAAACGGCTCGCGACTGTGTAATAAATGAATGGTTTTGCAGAACTGTTTGCTTTTTCTTCCTGTGTCTATCGTCGTATGATTGAATTCAATAATAGTTTTCTTAGTTAGGTTCAGGTAGATTTGATCGAAGATTAGTACATATGTATGGCTGGCTTTCAAAGGTTACAACTGTAATGCAGGAGTCACCCGACAAGTGCTATTTTGCGAGCGATAATCAGTGAGTTGCTATCCAGTTGTATACGCTGTTTAGAGGTATTCCCCTTCAGACCAACCTCTATAATGACTTGGAAAGACCTTCAAAATCACTGTTACTTTATAAGACAATAAGATTGCAATTTGCAAACAAAAACAATTGAATGTCGAAGTAAATGTTAGTCGCTTGCTGGCACTTAGAAATGCAAACATAAACTGAGTTCTCGCTTTCTATTTCACTGAAACTTTCATGTGACGAACTACACATAATTCCAACGTTTTGGGGAGTAAATGCATTTCATGGAAGCCAAAAGACTTGTACTGTAGATTGAGGTCGTTCATGTAGATTGGTGCAAATCGCTACAAGTTCGCTGTATCGATTTGTTTTAAATATATGTGACGATTTTCTCGCTTGCAGAAATATTCTGGCAACCAATGGGATCGCGAGAAGGACAATAAAGCCATTTGAAAACAACACAAATGGTCGCAAGGAGGTGGGCCATACTTGTCCAATACTCCGACAAATTTATGCATAGCATTGTTAAATTTCTTATTGTTTTGCCTGATTCTTTATTGTTATGCTTTTGTACAGTATTGTTATGTGAAGTGAATACAATACAATGCCATGCATAAATTTGTCGGAGTATTGGACAACCCTCAGGTGGGCCTTAAAGTATAAGGACTGGTAAAATTGTTCATCATATTACCAACACAGCTTTCATGAATTGACATCCACCAAAAGTCAAAGTTGGCTTCTTGAACCTGCACCTACACACATGAACGCAATTCCTAAATGACCACCACAGCCAATTAATAAATAAAATGAATGAATTTTAGTCAAAAACATGTTATCATCCATTTCCTCAAATGCTTGACATCTGCAGAGAAGCAGGCCCTTTGATGTGGTCAACAACAACATAGTTTCCAAGAGTCTACAAAACTTTGTTACAAAAACACAATGATATCATTCACGTTTTCTTGCAATGTAAATTAGTCTTTATCGAGTAAAAAAAGGCTAAAACATGGAGGTCATTTAAGGTTGTTTACCTTCCAATAATATCTTTCAAACAAGAATATTTCCACCAAAGAATTGTTGAACTCTTTACATTTAAATGCTACAGTTTTCAATGGCAATCCCCAGACTTTATATTGCTAACAATTATTGCAACTAAACTGTGTCAAAAGAACTGAACACGAAGAGGCAGGCATACAGCTTTACAGCTAACCGTTTGTATTCACCTCAAGCTCCCTAGCTAGTAACATCTCCTTTGAATGACAAACTGGAAGGGAAGCCTTTAGGCTGAGAGTAAATTGAGGTTCCAAGCGTAACCTTACCGGCAAAACGTCCATATTTCCTACGTTTGGCCTATTGCAAATTCAACAATCCGCCAAAACAGTCGTTGATCCACTGTTGTTAATATGTTCACAACGTTGATTTCATTTGTTCAAGTTTCGATCCAAAAATCCACATGCAAGGCTCCAAAACATTTCTTGGCACGTAATCCAAAGCAAAAGATGCAATCGTCCACCTTTGTTTTAACTTCAGAGATGCTTTTTTTGTCCTCAAACTACGAACAAATGCTAGCTAAATGTATCTTGCTTCCGTCGAGCAACCGTCACTTTCAAAATGGCATGGCGCCTGCTCTAATGTTACAAAGATCACATGACTCAATATTGACAACTGCTGACCAGTGAATGCAGGCGCATTGATTTCGGACTCTTGAATTGAAATATTAGAATTCACGCCATTTTACCCAGGAACTTACCAAACTTTTGATTTCAGTGGATGAATTACCACAATATCTTTTGATTTATTTCCAAAAAATGCGTTCATAATTAAATTGAGATCGAAGTTTATCATAGAAATGAAACGCGAGTCCCTGCACTCCGCCTTCAACCCTAACCCCCAAAATAAAATGTACCTCTTGTAGCAGAGTAAAAAATACAATAATAAAGTAATGACTCTGATAGGGAGTTATCCCAACTCCTCCAAAACGACTCCAACAAAGTCACTCCAGAATTACTCTTTAAAAGGAGTTAAATAAGTCCACGAAAATAACTCCCAAAAGATAGTTATTTTAACCCTTGTTAGAGAGTTAAAATCACTCCACAATTACTCCCTAAGGAGAGTTGAACTAACTCCTCCAAAATGACCCCAAAAAAGGAGCTATTTTAACTCTCCTTGCAGAGTTAAACTGAAATTTAACTCCAAAGAGAGAGTTAAATTTAACTCCAGAGGAGTACAATTTAAATCCAGATTGGAGTTATAATAACTCCCACCAGCGTAACTCCAATTTAGGGGTTAACTTAACTCCCCTAAAGAATATGGTAACTCCTTTTTGGAGTTAAAATAACTCCTTTTGGAGTTAAAATAACTCCCAAAAAAATAACTCCACCTTAAGAAGTTAGTTTAACTCCACTACAGGTGTTAAAATAACTCTTTGAAAATTACTGTGTGGCGATCGTTTCTAACCAGAAAATTGCATTGGCTCACCGGATTTTAAGCATGACTCAGTAAGTGTTTCTTTTTTCCAGATAATGACGAGTGTTCTGCAGGACATAAGTGTGATGTCAATGCTGTGTGTAATAATACCAAAGGATCCTACGATTGCAACTGTAACGAAGGTTATTATGGAGACGGAAAAAGCTGCACAGGTTATTTTTTTGTCGCTATTGTAGTTTTTGTTGTTGTTTTTGTGCTTTTGTTGTTTGTTTGTTTTTGTCATAACAGGCTTATTTCTCGTTTGACGCTTTACCTCAAGAAAATGTCGTTTTAGCTCACGGAGTTCGTACACGGAGCGAGTTATTGATGAAGGTTTACATTACCCCTGCACAAAGGAGTTTTTACGGTCACGACTCTTTCTATAAAGTGCGGTAATTTCGCAATAATGTACGTGCTGTTGTAATTTTACTACTAATTTAATGACAGCTCATAAAATAAAATAAATATTGCAGTAAGTTACGTTCAGAGTGTGTAGGTATTAATGTTATTGCATTTTGTTCTGGAATTACTGTGTTCCATAACTTTGGCCACAGATACTTCATAGCACTCGGCGTCCCTTGTCTTGTCTGAGGTCACTTGTCTTTCCGCTTATCCCACAGGCAGCCCAGACGCGTTGCATGTGGAGTTCATTTAAAAATAGAAAGGGATGAAAATATATGTAATAGCACGAAATAAATCTTTACTTCACGAAATAAATCTTGTTTACTTCTGCTTATTGTGCCCTGTTTAATTAATTTCCGGTTAATCTTGCACCGCGCTCTTACGCAATCGCCTGATAGCGTCGCTGCTTATATCAGCCGTTAAGCCTAAGGTTTGCAGAGATTTATTATGGACTAAAAGAATCGAGATATGTTGAAATAAAGCCTGTCTACCTTCAGCTCAATACTTCAGCTTTTTTCAATCGGAGGTAGCTTCCACTAAAGAAGAATTAAAGGTTGCTGACCCGGCCAACGAACCATATTCACGCGAAGCGCAATAAATTCCCGAATAATGGACTGATCCGCTCCAAATTGCGATCAGCTGAACCAGGGATTACGTGGTTTTCTGTATATTGAGCGCTGGCTCTCAAAATCCATTGCAACTGCCCGAGAATCCCTCATTTGAAATTATGAATATATGAAATTCACATTTATGAAACGTTTATAAACATTTATTTATAAACATAAACATTATTTATAAACATTATTTATAAACATTTATAAACGTTTATTCACATTTATAAATGAAATTCTCATTTATCTACCTAAACTTGACCATTTCGCTCCGCCAGGAACCGTAACATCGACGGGTAGGCTACGGGATTTGAATACTTCAGCTTAGCGACCGCGTCTGCTCGACAAAATAGCACTGGCCACGGGAGGGACGTTACTATTACCACTTGAATCGAATGTGCTTTTGGAATGTCCCTCCCGTGGCTAGTGCTATTTTGTCGAGCTTAACGGCTGATATAAGCAGCGACGCTATCAAGCGATGTGCGTAAGAGAGCGGTGCAAGATTAACCGGAAATTAATTAAACAGGACACAATAAGCAGAAGTAAACAAGATTTATTTCGTGAAGTAAAGATTTATTTCGTGAAGTAAAGATTTATTTCGTGCTATTACATATATTTTCACCCTTTTCTATTTTTAAATGAACTCCACATACACACGTCTGGGCTGCCTGTGCTTATCCCTCTACGCGAGGAGTTTAAAATATCTTCGCTCAATTAGGAAACTGAAAATTCGTTTGTTTACAGTTTGGAATGTTTTTCTAGTGTATCGTTGCTTTTTCGGTTGACAAGGTAAGCGGCATATTACGTCGTATCACAGTGTTTTCGATGTTATCTTGGTTCAGTTGAATGAGTGGATTCCTGTCTTGTTGAAATGCTGTTAAAAATAACATAATGAGACTCAGCCAACTCAAGAAAGCAGAACCTGCTTTCAAAGATCAGGAAAAACATTGTGCGTGGATTTGTAACTAATGGTGAGCCTATCTTAAACGACCTTTGTAATTGTTAGCAGTATTTCAGGAATTAAATCTGTAATTTGCATATAATTCTACCCGCTCAGATCACTAAACAGTAAAAATTTA
>OZ034974.1:2095000-2352000 GCA_964030785.1 Siderastrea siderea
TGGCTGGTATCAGTACATACAACGAATCTAATTCGGGGGCGATGCTTGTATTGGTGATTTTCACGTAGGGTTGAGCCAGGTTGAGAGCAGCTAGTTGTTGTCGTTTCGCTTGATCGTCCACGTCCATTTTGGTTATATCCATCATGACGTCCATGTTTTGTTTTTCTATTTCGTACGCAATGGCAATCCATGCTTCTTTCAAATTGTAGTAATACCCTGGCGGTAAATGGATTTGTTTGGTCACTTGAATGGGAGCCGTTCCATCCGCACGTTTTGGTATGTATTTCACATCTGTTTTCATCCAATGTTTTTGACTATCTTCTTGCGTCCAATTCTGCTTGGTTTGATCTTCCAATTGTTGATTAAACCCCGGGTGTGAGATATGAACCAAAGCCGCTTCCCAATCATCTTCTACCAAATAATATAAATGAGGAAGTCTGGCCGTAAATTTTTGTCCCGTGCCTTGTGCTTGATCACTGATAAGGGTGATGTAAAAACTCATCGTGATTACTCCCTAACCCTGGGTTTACCCTTTTATACCTACCCCCGTTCCAAAAATTGGACTTTGGACTTGGAGCCCGCGTTTTCTCAGCGGTTTTAACCCACCTTGAGCCCGCGATCCTATTTTCACATTGCTCAGCGGTTTCCCATTCTAAAACACGTGACTTCCGGTTGCATGAGCCTGCGATCCTTTTTTTTCCACTGGTCAGCGGTTTCCCCTCTTAAAAACACGTGACTTCCGGTTCCGGTCATGACGTCATCCTTACATCAAAACGAGGCCAAGTGGTCCATGTGAGCCCAATTTACTACTAACATGTACGGAAAACCCTTACCAGTTTTTAGCAACGTAGGTCCCCTCTCTGAAGAGAAATAAAGCTACTTATTTGAGTACTTCAAACCGTCCGCTTTCAACTGCGATGAAAACCCTTGTTCTTGATAATAGCTTAAGCTCTCTGGCTTTGCTGTCACATTCCTTATGGATAGTTTGCTGGTTAGAGGTTACGATTACTAATACATGGAAATCTATTTGTTTTGGCCTGTTGTAAAGCCCCGTGCACACTAATGCCTTTTTGGTTGAAAATGGCTGCTTTTTTGGCGTTTTCTACCAACCCTCCGCAATAAGAAGTTCGAAACGGAGATTTTTATCGATAAAAGGGGAGGTTTTGAAAATGCTCACCAAAGTAGAAACTTTTGAAAACGGAGGTCTACCCTTTTGGTGTGGACGGAAAAAAGGAGCTTTCGGAAAGCACAGACGCCTCATCTAATTATGCACACGCCGTAAATATCGCAGGTGCCACTAAAGTATGCATACAAGTCAGCGAGAAGGATTGAAAACAGCCTCATCTTTCGGCATGACTTTCAGACCCGTTTTTTCATTCCCACGGGCGGACGCAGAGGGCAGCTGTAACGTGAATGTTATCAGCTGTCATTTAATGGTTGCATTTTAAGGTTTTATACACAAACTCAGAAGTTAGAGCGCACAGTGGCTGTATTTATTAATTAAATCTCTGCCCAAATGCAATGACCCAAGCAGTAAAACAACCTCACTAAGTACTGAGCCATTTTAAATTAACCGAAACTTCGCTTTCTTAAAGTGGAAGTAAAAAGAAAACAAGTGCTCGAAAACCTAAAGAAGCTTCAGTAGCCATGACCAAAATTGAAAAGCCGTTAAAACGACAAAAGCTATGTCCTCAAATAACAAACGTTAATTGACACCCTTGAAGTATGCACTTATTGAGTTAGAGAGTGCTAGAACAATACCCAATACAGAAAACTAAAAATTTTGATTAATAAATGAACTTTGGTTCTTCTCTATGGATCGACTGTTATGCTCAAAGACATTACATTGTGAAATCCAAATTCCTTATCCAAATTGTTTGCAGTCATATTTGTTGCAATTCTCATGGGTATATTGCTTTACATTTAATAGTGTCATATATATTAACCGTTCAGAGATGTCAGCATTGTAAATTCTGTTCTTTACTGCACAAATAGTTCAATCCGTTATACAACAATAGTTGAAAAAAGGTGACAGTATAAATTCGAATATATCTTTCTCGGGCTGCATCCGCCAACGAATCCTGGGTAATACGTGCAAGATAACCGTCACGAATATAAAGCTATTAAATAAATATCAGCTTATTAAGAAGCCCACGTTGAAAACCGTCACGAATTATAGGATCGTATAACTGTAGTTGCTGCAATCATTGTACTTGGTGTAGTTGTTGAGGTTGTTGTAATTGCCGTAGTTCCTGTAGCCGGTGTAGCTCCCGTAGCTCCTATAGTTGGTGTAGCTGCTGTTGCTCCCGGAGTTCTTTTAGTACCTGTAGTCGGAATTGTTGCTGTAGTTCTTGTAGTTACTGTACACGGTATAGTTTCTGTAGTTCCTGAAGTCGGCGTACTTCCTGTTCTGCCTGTAGTTGGTGTAGTTGCTATAACTGGTGTATTCGATGTAGTTGCTGTAGTTGTTGTGCTCATTTTAGTCGGTGTAGTTGTTATAGTTCTTCTAGTCCCTGTAGTTGCTGTAGTCGGTTTAGTTCCCGTATTTGCTTTAGTTCTTATACTTCTCGCAGTTGCTCTAGTTGCTGCGATTGAAGTAGTGGAAGTAATTGCTGTTGTTGATGCTGTTGCTTTAGTTACTGTAGTTTTTATAGTTGCTGTACTTGTTGCAGTTGTTGTAGTTGCTGTAGCGGATGTTGTTGCTGTAGTTCCTTTTGTTTTTGGAGCTGCTGCAGTTACTGTATACGGTGTTTTTGCTGAAATCCCTGTAGTTGCTGCAGTCATTGTTGTAGTTCCTGTAGTCAGTGTAGTTCTTGCAGTTCCTGTGGATGTTGTAGTTTCTGTAGGTCTTGTGGTTGGTGTAGCTCTTGTAGTTGGAGTAGCTGCTGTAGTTCCTGGAGTCGCTTTAGTCAGTGTACTTCCTGTAGCTCTTGTTGCTGTTGTTGTTGCTGTTGTTGTCGTTGCTGTAGTCGGTGTAGTTCCTGTAGCTTTGGCTACTGTTGTTGTCGTTGCTGTAGTTGGTGTAGTTCCTGTAGCTTTGGTTACTGTTGTTGTCGTTGCTGTAGTTGGTGTAGTTCCTGTAGCTTTGGTTACTGTTGTTGTCGTTGGTATAGTTCCTGTAGCTTTGGTTACTGTTGTTGTCGTTGCTCTGGTTGCTGTAGTTGGTGTAGTTCCTGTAGCTTTGGTTACTGTTGTTGTCGTTGCTGTAGTCGGTGTAGTGTCTTTAGCTTTGGTTGCTGTTGTTGTCGTTGCTGTAGTTGGTGTAGTTCCTGCAGTTGTTGTCAATGCCGTAGCTCCTGTACTTCCGGTAGTCAATGCAGTTGCTGTAATTGCTGTAGTTGTTGTTGTTGCAAAAGCTCCTGGAGTTGCTGTAGGTCTTGCAGTTGCTGTAGTCGGTGTTGCTATCGCAGTTGCTGTAGTTGCCGTAATTATTTTAGTTGCTGTAGTTTTTGTAGTTGCTGTAGTTTCTGTCGTTCCTGTATCTGCTGTAGTTGCCGTAGTTGTTGTAGTTGCTGTTGTTCTTGTAGTCGCTGTAGTTCTTCTTGTTGCTCTAGCTGTTGTAGTTGCCGTAGTTCTTGTAGTTGCTTTAGTTTCGGTACTTCCTGTAGCTGCTTTAGTTACCAAAGTTGGTGTAGCTACTGTAGTTGTTGTGGTTCCTTTAGTCAGTGTAATTGCCGTAGTTCTACCAGTTGCAGTAGTTGTTGTAGTTAATTTAGTTCCTGTAGTTCCTATAATTGCTGTAGCTGGTTTTGACTGTGTATTCAGCGCGTTTGCTGTAGTTGTTTTAGTTCCTTCAGTTCCTGTACTTCCTGTATTTGCTGTAATTGCTGCATTTGTTGTAGTCGGCGTAGTTGCCGTAGTTCCTGTAGGTCCTGTATCTGCTGTAGTTGGTGTAATCTCTGTACTTCCTGTTGTTCCTCTAATTGCTGCAATTGATGTAGTTGGTCTGGTTGCCTTGGTTGCTGTAGTCTGTGAAGTTGCTGTAGTTCCTGTACCTACTGTGGTTCCTATAGTTGCTGTAGTTGTGGTTGTTCCTGTAGCTGCCGTAGTTGTTGTAGTTCCTGCAGTTGTTGTAGTTGGTGTAGCCACTGTAGTTGTCATAGTTGCTGTAGTCGGTGTAGTTTCTGTTGTTGCTGTGGTTGGTGTACCAACTGTTGTTTCTGTAATTGCTGCACTTGTAGTTGCTGCAGTTGCTGTAGTTGCTGTAGTTGCTGTAGTTGCTGCAGTTGCTGTAGTTGCTGTAGTTGCTGTAGCTGTTGTAGTTGGTGTAGCCACTGTAGTTGTCGTAGTTGCTGTAGTTGGTGTACCAAGTGTTGTTTCTGTTATTGCTGTACTTGTAGTTGCTGTAGTTGTGGTAGTTTTTGTAGTCGCTGTTGCAGTTTTTGTAGCCGGTGTAGCTGCTGTTGTTGCTGTAGTTGTTGTAATTATTGTAGTTCCTGTAGTTGCTGCATTTACTGTAGTTGATGTAGTCGGTTTAGTTGCTGTATTGGGTATAGATGCTGTAGTTGTCGTAGTTGATGTAGTTGCTGTAGCTTTTGTAGTCGGTTTAGTTGCCGTATTTGGTACAGTTGCTGCAGTTGGTTTAGCCACTGCACTTGTCGTAGTTTTCGTAGTAACTGTTGTACTTTTATTATTCGGTGTACCTGTTGTAGTTGCTGTAGTTGTTGTAATTGTTGTAGCTCCTGTAGCATGTGCAGTTACTGCAGTTGGTGTAGTTGCTTTTGTCGGTTTAGTTGCTGTATTTGGTGTAGTTGCTGTAGTTGTCGCAGTTGCTTCATTCGGTGTACATGTTACAGTTGTTGTGAGAGTTGCCGTACTTCCTGTAGTTGTTGTAGTTGCTGTAGTCGGTTTAGTTGTTGAAGTT
This sequence comes from Siderastrea siderea, assembly GCA_964030785.1. Taxonomy (NCBI): domain Eukaryota; kingdom Metazoa; phylum Cnidaria; class Anthozoa; order Scleractinia; family Rhizangiidae; genus Siderastrea; species Siderastrea siderea. Next base: position 2,099,865 of record OZ034974.1, read on the forward strand.
GTTGTAATGTCTGTAGGTGGTGGTGTTGCTGTGGTTGGTATAGTATCTGTAGTTCCTGTGGATCCTTTAGTTCGTATATCTGCCGCAGTTACTATACTTGTTGTAGTTGCTATTCTTCTTGTGTTTGCTTCAGTTGCTGTAGTTCTTGTAGTTACTGCAGATCCTGTTGTTTCTTTAGTAGCCATAGTGCTTGTAGTTGCTGTTGTTGTTATAATTGCTGTGGCTAGTGTAGCTCCTGTAATTGCGTAAGCAGTTTGTTATTTTAAAAATCCCTATAGCGAGGGATAATCAAGGTATTATAAAATCTCCTTCAAATGGCATAAGCGAAACACTGTTGTTGTTGTTTTTGTTGAAACACCGTTGCGAAACTTGTTTTTGTTTTTTGGAGGGTGGGGGGTGGGGCTGGAGGGGGGGGGGGGGGGTTGGACTAGGTGTTGCCCGTTTTCTCCAACGCTTATATTTGGGGGTTACAGGTGAAATAGGAGAAGTGGTGTTAGTCGATGCCTTTATGAAAGTTATTGCTGTGAAAACTCAGGCAAGCCTCTAGATAAGTGTTTTATTCACCTGTACACGTTTTGCCATCTCCTGTGAATCCCACCTTACAGGAACAAAGGTAAGACCCTTCATTGTTCTGGCAGTTGGCATTTACGTCACAAACAGAGGGAGAGACACTGCACTCGTTGACATCTATGGATTGAAAACAAAATTATTAAAAACAACAACAACATTCCATAGAACGGATTTAAAGTGTATGACACCGTTTCTAAAAAGTATCATTCCATGATACTGGCGTAGTTTCCTTACCGGGAAAGGAGTCGCGAATCTTGAGAGAGAGGACGAACAAACGAATAAATGAAAGAAAGAAAGAAAGAAAGAAAGAAAGAAAGAAAGAAAGAAAGAAAGAAAGAAAGAAAGAAAGAAAGGAGTGAATGAAGGAATGAATGAATGAATGAACCAACCAACCAACCAACCAACCAACCAACCAACCAACAAATTTTGAAAGGGATAGTCAATTTTCACTCTCTTGGAGTGCGTAAACATTACTACTGCAAAGTTTTTGAATATATAGCAATAAAACAAAATGAGACTAACCCTCTGTGGTCATATTGCAGTGCGCAAGAACAGTCTTGCCAAGTATGATGTAATCAAACCAGTAATTGCCGCTGACCGCTTGTCCTCCTTCACTCGCCTTTATTTCTTTACATGTTTCTGCGGGCAACTCAGGAATGGAACCGAGGGGGACTGAAAAGAAGAAAAGCAGTGAATTTACTCCTTTGGCTCTGTAACAAATAGCTAACGAGTTTGTATGAGGAAGGGAAAACCGTCTTAGTCAGGAATTAAATCTTATCAAGAAAACTCGTGTACTCTCAATCCGGTTAAAGGGCGAGTTTCTCTCCCGCTCTAACCCCAGCAGGACCCCTATATATACTCCTAAAAGTGACAGCGGTGCTCCAAGTAAATAAAAAACTAAGTTAAGGGCTCGTTTTTGCTCTCTTCTGTACTGAAAATAGGCAGAATGAGAATGATCAGAATTGTTGAAACCAAAAAACAAAAAAAACGATTGCTCCAGAGATGGACTGATAGCTGACTTCTGGTTTTTTCCTCAGGCTCGTCAGAAGATTTTGAATTTGTTACAGTTACGCTGTCGTTATGGTCAGCCATTTTGTTATTGCCAAGTGACTGACAACTTTTTCGTTATGCTCATTCTCTTCATTCTGCTCTAAATAGCAAAAAATAGCAAAAACGATTGCTCCATAGATGGACTGATTGGTTTTTTCCTCAGGCTCCTCGGAAGATTTTGAATTTGTTACAGTTACGCTGTCGTTATGGTCAGCCATTTTGTTATTGCCAAGTGATTGACAACTTTTTCGTTATGCTCATTCTCTTCATTCTGCTCTAAATAGCAGAGTACATGGAATAGCACAATCTACCATTCTAACGATCCCGAAATATGAACACGTAATAAAAAAACGAGCTTAAAAGCCGTTTCAATTATTCTCACTTCAGAATGGTTTCCAAAAAGTCGGGCCCTGTGGCTGCCAGAATCTCGTTTTTAACTTGTGATTACATAAGAAGTGAACGAGTTTACGATTCTTGGAACAAACTGCACTCGTTCGCGGGATGTCTCACTCGTGCGCGAAGAGAAATTTTGGCTTGGTCTCTAACTGGACTGGAACGCTTTGCCCGACTGAGCTACACGAGCAAACGTTGTGAAAATTGTGAAGATTTAATTAGGTGGTCAAAGGTTTTAATGTTGCGTCACAAATGAAGAATGCTGCCATCCATTTGAAGACTCGGCCAGGGCCTTAGGGGGGTGGGTATCAGCGGTTTTCACGAATGGGATCACGAAGCGTTATTATTCCCCCACTTCGTTTGGCTCAATCACCATTTTATCACACCCCCAAAGTGTCAGGAAATTTGGCATACTAATATTGCAGCGCACTTCAAAAACAGATGACCATGCAAATAATTTACAAGCTCATTATCAGCTTGAGTGAACCCTTGCTGTTATTTTAATCACGTGAATGGGATATGCATATACAGTGAAACCTCGATTTAACGAAGTGCCAAGGGACTGGGAAAATTGGTTATGTTCGTTATATCGAGGTTTCGTTATAGTGAGGTTCTTTTCTATACATTACACTATTACTGGGCTAAAAATATCGTTCGTTATACCGAGGATTTCGTAATATAGAGGTTCGTTAAATCGAGGTTCCACATGTAGTGTATTTTATTAGGGCGAATAACTAGTAATTCTAGCCCAATTCGAGCCTTGAGCATTCACGAGTTAGCTCTGAGGAGCTTCAAGACAAACAAATCCTGGAAAGTAACATTTTTCAGTAATACCTTTTCCGGTTCCACCCTATAAAAGATACCGTGATAACTACAGCGATGGTCATTTTAGATTTCAATTCTCTCAGCCATACCAAACAACAAGTTTTAACAAAAAAGGTATGGCGTTTGCCGTTTGAAATCTGTGTGAAAAACCTGTCTTAGGAAGAAAGATATTCCGTTTTGAATTCACCGCTTAGAACAGTAAACTTAAATTTTGGAATTCAAAAAGGGGAAAAGATTGGAGCTTTGAAATTATATTCGTACTGGTGAAGACGTACTTTATGTGGTTATCAATGAATCCTATGAATCTGGTAAGTCACAACACCAGTTTACCTCTATTCTTGGCTCGTCGGTAATAATATCTGTCTGGATCAGGAATGAAATCCTCCGGTCTGGCTTCCTTCGTTCTGTTATTGAACTCACACATGCCGACAGAGATCACAAAGTTGAAACTTTGACAACGATCGTCTTTTTGGCAGGCTGACACGCACTCATGTCCAAGTTCGGCCATCATCGTGTGATAGACGTGGTGCCGTAACATCCATCCGAATATGGATGCCTCTGATCCACATTGCTGAGTTAATGCGCATACTCTGTAGAGCATCTGACCCAAGACAAAAAGAACTGAGCCAAGGAATATGTGTCTCATGCCTGTTTACAGGAAGCTGGATTCTGTAGAAAAAAAAAAAAAGAAAAATCTCCGTTAAAAAAACAGGTTTCAGAATTTTCAATGCTTGTGAATACATTTATCAATAATCGATAACAATAACTTTTCTAAAAGTTGTGGTAAATCCGTCCCGTTGCGAGTTGTTTAAGTACTGCAACGGGACAACTGAAAACTGGTTCTAAGCGCAGGGGAAAAAATGTACACATGTAATGAACGTGATTACTTCATAAATAAATATATCCATTCCTTTTTCTATGTTTATGTCCCATAAGCCTTGTTATGAAGAGCCAAATTTTGATCTCTCAAAAAAGCCTATTGCTGCCTATAAAAGCTGGGCGACGCAACACCAGAAAACAGAAACAATGTCTGGTTTCAAATAACAAACTAAAAGAGGACACAGTTTTCAAGTCAATTCTTTGTTCACTGTTGCAGATGTGTCAAGGTTACTCCGGACCTTCGCGGATGTCCTCGGGGAAAAAGTTCGCATGCCCGCCATTTTAAAGGAAAACACGGCAAATTATATATTGTTGGAAAGCTTAATAAATGTAGATTTGGGAAAAAAATATAAATTGCCGGTTTCTTCAATTCCGCAAAAGAAAATCGCAATCAACTGCGAAAATGACCATGTGTCATTCAATTGAATTAATAGGGTATCAAATCCAAGCGCATTGGCAAAATAACTGCACAGTGTTAATCCGAAAGGATCAATCATCAAAAGTGTGTCAGCATTTTTCGATATTCTAACTGGCTAATTTGTAAGTAATCTGTCAAGTTCGAGAAGCAAAGAGTGCCCCATGGGCATTGCATTGAAGATCGCCACGGGAGAAATATTATAAATTTCAAAAATCCCGACACACTTTTGTTTCACAACATCTAAGAAACGTTTAGGCCAAATTTCACAGAAATCTGCCGAGTTTTAGTACCCTATTAATTCATTTGTTTGCCGGAATGACGAATGGTCATTTTCACGGACATTTTTGCAATTTTCTTTTGTGGAATTAAAAAAAATGGCAGTTCATATTATTTTCTGAAATCTACATTTATTAAGCTTTCCAACAATATATAATTTGCCGTGCTTTCCTTTAAAATGGCGCGCATACGAACTTTTTCCCGGAGGACACGGGAGGACACCCGCGAAGGTCCGGAGTAACCTTAAGTTAACATAATTACATCTATGAAAGCATTCTTTTAGCTGAAGGAGGTCTTACACAGTAATCATTTTCTACATTGAATGAAATCTTATTATCTAAAAAGGCCGACCTCTTACTTAAACTCGTACGGTTTTAGATTGCCAAACTGGTAGAGAAGGATAACAAAGGATTGCTCGTCGACTTTAAGGCGTCAATTGGACCTGTACTACGCGGATTCAGTTCAGTAACAGATTTGAATGAAGAATTATTGTTAAATGGGGAGAAAGCTAAATCGGCATTCAGGAGATAGATAATCGGATTAACAAGTGGACTATAGGTGCACCATCCCTTAAACTAATATGTTGCATGTCAAGATGTAAACTTCTTTCAAGTAGTTTTAAAAGGAATTGTGTTTTTGCAGTAGATAGATAGTCACCTTTATTTAAAATACACTAGAATGACCCTTTCAGGAGCAAAAGGGTCTGCTATCAATAGAAGCCTGATAATCACAACTTACAACAACAACAACAACAACAAAACTGTACAACGTATACTTTCTAATTGAAAACAAAGTCCTTTGAAAGCTGAAAAATACTACTTAGGACTATAAGAGCTATGCAGTAAAACGTGGACCTTTCAACAGCTGAAAAGTAAGATCTCAACCGGGCGCTAAGACTGGACGCTGGAAAGCTAAATTCCTTAAAATGTGTGTAAAAAGGAACACATTACTTAGCAAAAAGTAAAAGCTCTCTTACCAATAACATGTGGTTTCTCCCCAGTTCAGTTTGAAATTACGACAGGTTGTTATTACGTTTCTGCTATTATCTGAGTATACGGATAGTCCACCTTGCATTCAACCCAGTCAGTAGAACTCTAAGCGCTGTTTGGCTTGTTTACTATATGCTAAGTTCCCCAAAACACCTTTCACAACTGTTATTCTGTCACGTTTCTAATAAATTATTTAAAATTAACTGAGAACTCTGCTTAACCGTTTTGACTCCTTGCGAAATATGGAAGTCACTTTCAATTCATTCCATTCATCTAACTCCATTTGTGTCTATCATGTTTTATTACGGTATTCTCTTTCTGAAAAGTGCCAAGTGAAAGAAGTCGTACCACACATATTTACAATGACATGTTTACAAACATATCATAATAGGAAATGATACATAATTACTACTATGGTTACTTCATTTGTAAGAAAGTATAAAAAAATTCACAGCAAGTCCCGTACATGTTCAATAATTTGAATTTCAGCATTGTTTATCTGTTGTACCAAATAACTCCGTCAGCATAAAGTCATAAAACACAACAAAAATTTCGTGTTTTTTTTTTATATTTTCAGAAACTTTTTAAACTGATTTTCTCTAAATTCTGTTAGCCAGGAAATTGTGTATCGGTCACCACATGCAGAAGTTTGCCACTTACTTTAGGATTTATGTATACAACTATCAAAACAACTTCTCTGTTCGTCCACACGTTGTTACGAACGTCGTATGTTAATGAATTTGTTCAGTTTCTTGTGTTATGAAGCAGTATTTTCATTCCTTTACCGAGTACTTTGTTGAGTATCGATGAGAAGCCTTCGGTTGGGTACTAATTCAAGGTTTCGTGATGCCACACACAAATTTGGCACACCATGCTTTTATTATGTCAGTATGGCCACAAACCGTAAAATGCCAGTTGTAAGCCCCCAAAGGTCAACCTTTTTTTTTTTGTTCTGTGGACTGAACAACAATTCAATTGCTTGTGTGGGTTTAGGAGTTAATACTTTTGTTCTAAGGGCCGGCTGATTGTGGCTTGACGTGCAGGGTTTTGGGATAAAATCTTCCCTAACATGTCATAAACATGCAATCGGAACAAATCTTCATAGAATTATGGATTTATTTTCACTTGTACTTTCAAAGTTTTTTTTTTTTGATAAATTGGGCTCGTTGTAAAAACTATAATGGAAATCTTTAAAAATACGAGTGATAATTTATCCTTAATTCTACTCAGCCACAAGCGAGTACGTATACAAATGTGAAATTTGCAAACTACTGCAAGTACCTTGTAGAACAGACACTTTAATTACGGCATTTCCTTACTGTCTCATCACTTTGAAGTTCTTTTTGTCCTCCATGAACTGACTTAATTATCGAATTTACTGTTACGTTTAGCTTGGAGATCATTACTGCAAATGGAAAACGTATCTTGTCGAGATAATGCTGCTGTGAATATCGTGTAATCCCCGAGATCTCGTTTGTGGGAAGGTTAGTAAGCAACCCGATCTTTTCTACTGTATGTATTTTGGACCGTAGTCTTTTTTATAGATCCGATATGCTGCGTTCACTTTATAGCATGGTTTTATCCATGTTTCTTAGCAAGGTTGGTTTTGTCCATCCTATCTTTCAGGACTTTGGGAGACATCAACACGACACTTGGACTCTCGACCTTTCCGATACACGTGATCCAGTGGGCGTGCGTCCTCGTTTAGGGCTTTTCGGGTATTTTTAAGGCATTTTCGCCATCTTGCTATGCCCTACTGATGAGCTCTAAGAAGAGAGAAACAGCTGTCTACTTCTGCAACCCTGCTCTGTTGAAGTTCTATCAGTGTCGTGTTGATGTCTTGCAAAGTCAAATCTTTCTACGTAGTCAGATTAGCCTTGCTGCTATGTTTGTCAGCTGATCTTTTCAGCCTGGCGGGGAGGAGGTTGGTGTGTGTAACTTTGAACGTTTATAACGTTTTAGATATATACGCTCTACAAGCAAAAGCCACCAAACTTTATTATTTTTCCTACATTTACCTGGCAACAATCTGGCATGACATCATTGTTCAGAAAATCTGGTGTCGTCATAACAACAGTAATGCCGTCAAAGGTTTGAATTTTACTAATTAAGTGTTCTTTTATTGTTTTATATCATTACTTTTTGGATAGTTTTAATAGCTTTTAAAAGTTTTAAAAAAGGAAAGAAAACAATATAAGATGGCGAAAAAAAATTGCCACCGCTTTTGAAATTCATATTATGAATAAACGTAATTTCCACGTCCAGTGACGTCATCAGGTCATGTCGCGGGCTTCAAAGGAAACATTTTTGGACCTTCTATGTACTTTCCAAGTTTAATTTTTTTTGTCAGTACTTTAACTCAGTGTTAAGGAGGGGCACTTTGTACCCTCCCCATTCTTAGAAACTCCAAAAAAACCCTTTGTTAATATAATTAAAATGAAAATTTTTTAACTTAATTCTTCACTTTTACACTTCAAATCGTTTTGCTACAAATCGTTTTAATAAACAGTTCCGTAGTAAAATTCGCGGTCTCAGTAGATTTCATTTGAAGGGTCATTCTTTAGCTAGGATTTTATCCATAAATTCAAAAACTAGAACCACCTCGTACAAGATAACAAATAGTACCACAGGAATTAAAGTACTGATCAGTACCTTTAATGAGTGGCCATATAGTCTCTGCCTTAACATATTGAGCTAAGCAGGAAAACTGCGCCTAGGCTAAATACTAAACCATTAATTAACCTGAACGTGGCTTTCTTGAAGTGAAAGTAAAAAGAAAATAAGCCTTGGGGAAACCTAAAAAACTTTGGCGACTGCCCCCTGTATTTGACATGTTTTTATTAACGGGGAACCATTCCTTGGGTTTTGACCAATTTTGACATACAACATGTCATTTTAAAACTAAATAAACTGACTTTAAGAATAAGTTATCAGTTTGTTTTTATTTCATTTAATTAGTTAATTAACGCTTATTAATTAGAGTAAAAGTTTCAAACAACACACTTTTACTGACAGAATACGAAACGTCATTTCACACCTTTAAGTGTATATGTATTGAGTCACAGAGTGCTAAAACAAGACCCAATATGGCAAAACCAGCAATTTTGATTTATGGATCGATCGTAATGCTTGGAGATTATACTGTGAAAGCTAAAATTGATTAATGTCATATTTGTTACGACTCTTATCTATATCGGTGTATTGCTTTACTTTTGACGGCGATATACAGCGTCGCCCTCTATTTTCAATATTGACCGTTGGGAGATCTCAGCGGTGTAGATTATGTTACTTATTGAGTGCGCAAATACTTCAATACTCATACAGGGGTACTGAGAATAGGTGATAGGATAGAATCGAAAATATCTTGCTTGAACTGCATTCGCCAATGAATGCTGTACAACGCAGTATCTAAAGCTTTATTTGCTTGGATAACCTGCAAGAATAAAGAAACGTCGTTTTGACGGCATCACCAGTGTTAGATAGGTCGTTTTAAGGGATAACTTCGTAAGAACGATGGTCGCAAGTCCTATAGCCCAAGAAGACAGCCTCGTTTCCTTCGTGACCCAACCACTCTCTCCCAGAAAAAATAAACCGTTTTGAACAGAATTATCGCTGTCTGGAAGTCAAGTTGCCACCGTTAGTTTCCTAGCAAACCTACATTTCTTAAAATTAAACAGCAGAATCGTTTCCTCTCTTGTTTGCCAGGTATTTTGACTTTAGAGAGTCGAGTCTTTCAGAAATTGGCGACTGCGAAAGATTGATCTGTGTTCAGTCAATTTGGATTAGCGGCAAAAAAGCGAATTCAATTATTTAAGCCTTCAGGAATTAAGGGCCCTTCCAAGGAGAACTCTCTACGTTAATTCTACTAAAACGTTTTCCTCATTTTAAAATTAAAAAAGTTATGGTTGTCGGCCAACTGGTAGTCAGTTTTCGGACATCCTTTCAGTCGCACATGTTTATTATCGTCCTACAAATCAGCCGACTGAAGGAGTCTATGTTCAAAAGAAAAATCAAAACGGATTTAGCAGCCAGACCACTTTCGACTCCCGTTGATGCTGCACCTAGCTCATCTCACCTCCCCACTACGAATAAAATATAGTGGATATAGTGGGTAAGCCACATGAATTTTTTATAACGACAAGCAAGGGCAGCTGAAGCTCTACATACTTCAGGTTTAGAGATAAATCGTCAAATTAGGATAATTGTTTTATCATTCAACAAAACAATGTGTTTATGCATTTAACCAGCACGCTTGTTTCACAATTATTTATTCCTACACCAAGTGCGCGCTTTCATTTCGTTCAAAACTTTAAAATTCGGCACAAAAAATACAAAATTAGTAAATTCCGCTTTCGCCAATAATTAATTGCTTTAAAACGAATACATCAAGTGATTTGCCAAAAAGTGCAACGTTCAAAAGGAAGATCCACACTTTTTTCTTCAAATCTTTTTATTCAAAAATCGCAGGAGTTCCGCACTTTAATGGCTTACTTGCCCGCATTTGAGTTTGAACCCTGAACAGGTGACTCAACTGCGCACGAGCAGAATTATTCGCAGCAAAACAACTTCGAACCGTAATGCGCATGAGCAGACAATTATTCGTAGGCAGTGATTTGCAGTGACGTAATGGTCTCTCGGCCAATTAAAACGCCGGATAAAATAATGTGAATGATAATAGTTTTAATATTTTAAATATTGAAATAGTTACCCTATTGAACTCGATTTCGCAAATATCGTGAATTGTCAGTGTCTCGCAGATCAATTATTTGCCTCTGCCTTCGGCATCGGCAAATAATTGATGTGTTCGCCACTAACAAATCACGATATTTTGCTCAACCTCGTCCAATAATTGTTTATTATATCCGAGGCTGCTCCCTTTTTGAAAGTTAGGTTTATTTAACGACGGCGTTGTTGAACCCCCTCCCACTTTATAGCGTGACAAAGATAATTTAAATGTGATGACTGACAACGTAGGATTCATTTCCTGTTTCAAATATAGATCAAATTTTCTTCTGTCGGTTCTCTATAAAGCTAAAGTTTTTTTATGACAGTAGTCAAATTACAGACCTCGACGTCGAAGGTTTTTTTAATTTTGCTGTTGATGTTGATGATGTTGCTGTGATTCCACATAAATGTGACGCCTCAGTCTTTCTGTTCACTTGGTTAGTACATTCATTCTCAAGTAAATTTGCTGAGAGTTATGGAGCACCAACTAAAACGCAAGACGACCTTTAAAAAATGTGAGTCGAGCACATACCTCTGCAGCCAGCAAGCTCCACTCTTATTGATATTTAACCATACCAAGCTGTTGGTCGAAAACGGATGTAGCGTGCCTCGATTGCTGGGTTTAGATCATGATACGCAACAGAGTTCCGATCTATGTTTCCATTAAACTCCTAAACCAATGAGAGGAGAAATTGTAGAGCATTTTATTTCAATATATTATCTTAAAAAGTTTACATGCACTAGTAAGTAAGTAGGTAAAGTCTTTATTTAACGAGGGTAGCACTTAAATAGCATAAAAAATACTAACAAACCAGTGGCCCTCTACTGGCCAGTGACCCTCTCCACTCGGGCTCCACTTTGTAAATAATTGTAATGACTAAACAATAATGTGAGCTTATGAATATATGAAATTCATATATTTGAACTGCGGAATGAAGAAATAAATGTAAAGAAGATCCTCGCAGTTATTATCCCGGCAAGCCTGATTTTTTCTTTTCGCAACTGCATAAGTTGCGTTAATAACTGCGAGGATCTTCTTTACATTTAATAATGCGAGCATGTCTTATTCCTCTATATGATTCCCTTATAGAGATATCAGTATATCAGATAAAACTTTTGTACTTAATAAAAGAAAGATATTGATGAAAGAATAACATGACGTTTCGACGATCCTCCCTTGCAGACGACAGAAAATACAAGCGGTTTTAACAAAATACTTTCACCTTATCAGTGGACTGTCCTTGTTCCCTGTAGTACTGGAAGTTCACGCCATCGTCACTGTACTGCAGCTTGTACTTGGTTATCCACTGGTTGTGAGGACCATAGGGCCACTGACTGCCGTAATGTCGTCCTTGCGTTGCCACACGTGTTACAGTAGTGAGTTGATTACCCAGATCAACCTGCAGCCATTGATTGACATCATTAGTGGCAGATGCCCAAGCTCCTGCTTTAATTGAAGTTTCTTGAAAGTTTAGTCTTCCCTGGATGGCGGCGTGATTGACATCATTTTCTGAAGAGGCGCTGATTTGTGAGTCAGAGATGGCACTGCTTTCCATGCCGAGAGCTTCCCGACATTCTGAAAATGAAAACAAACCTTTTTACGTTGAAGGAGACTTCCAGCAATGTTCTCCTTACTAAAAAATTTGTTCGTCCCTGAGTACTTTCTTTGTCTTTGCAAAGGTATGTCATGCAACAAACCAAGATTACAATATTTATTCATTTAAATATTTATTTTGTATATGACGACTTCATTGCTTTTCCCCTATGTGTGGATATAGGAAATGTTTGATGCCATAATTTTGATGACAACAGCATCAGGTAACTTGAAGCACTCCATTGTACGTTCCAAATAGATTTGTTCCTTGATCAAAATGATGAAAATAATCGTGAAAGCCACTACTCTTCTGTTGTATACTATGTTGATCTTTTGATCCGTTAAAAACGAAAAGTCTCAAGTTATTATATACTGACTCAGGTGGATTTCACTTTTTTAGAGCCCTTTAAAACGGCATGCTGTCGTGTGTGCTAGCTCTTTGACATCTGGCTGATTGGAATTCTTGGCCCGGTATTTTGCTAGATTTGTTAAAATCCTCTAAAAGAATGTTGTTAGGATATGTAAAGCCGTGATCACACGAATGAATATAACTGCTCGCCGTTAGCTTGTAAGCGAAAGTTTACTTCAACTCCGACATAAAGTGCATGAAAGATCCAACTCACTTGGAGATTTGTAGTCCCTCTGTATCAAGAGCTGTGGTTTTTGTAGTTGTGTTCAGCGCATTTTCTGTAGTTGAATTATGCATTCCTCGAGCTAAACGGTTGTACTTCCATAGCCTTATGGCTTTACAGGCAAACAACAGATATTTGAATCTGCATGGAATCGAACTAACATCTACTTGACTTAATATTGTGTAACTGGTGGCTGTTCACAGTTCATGTATTGATTCTCAACTTTATAATAAACTGACACACACAAGACATTGCTTTAATTTTACCCTTCAATAAATAGCTGATGGAACAATATATATGTTAAATCAACAGCGCACTATAAGAGCATTGGATCTTGATCTAATTAATTGAGACGAATAGTCAGATAAGCCACCCTCTAACATTTTTATGGATATACGTTTTATTCACCTGTACACGTTTTGCCATCTCCTGTGAATCCCACCTTACAGGAACAAAGAAAAGACCCTTCATTATTCTGGCAGTTGGCATTGACGTCACAGACGGAGGGAGAGACACTGCACTCGTTAATATCTATGGATTGAAAACATATTTATTAGCAAACAAACATAACTAGAGAGGTGAAGGTGACAACAAAAAAACCTGTTGACCTGGCGAAAAAGCCAGCTTTGCTAGAATTGTTAATAGTCTCTAAAATAATGTTGTTAGAATCTGTAAAGCCGTGATCTCATGGCTGAAGATAGCTGCTCGCCGTTAGTTTGTAAGCTAAAGTTTTCTTCAACTCCGACATAAAGTGCATGTAAGATCCAAGCCACTTTGAGATTTGTAGTCTCTCTGTATCAAGAGCTATGGTTTTTGTAGCTGTGTTCAGCGCATTTTCTGTAGATGAATTTTGCGTTCCTTGAACTTAACGGTTGTACCTGACCACAGCCTTATCGCTTTACAGGCAAACAACGGCTATGGAATCTGATGGAACTAACATCTACTCGGCTAATGGCAGGCTATTCACAGTTCCATCATTTTTTTTTCAGTGAGTTAAGAATATCTAGGGGAATATACACAATGCAGAAGAAATCCATGATTATGCATAGCCACCACGGAAACTTGTCATAAATTGTTCCTGTTTTCACACCATATTCATTCGCAAAGATTTTATAGTCTTCTATAACAATTTACAAGACAGTCGTTGAGTTCGCGTGCATGAAAACAATAAAGTTCTTTCAGTGTCTCGACGGAAGAGAAGAACCCTTTGGTTAGCGTGCTATTGGCAAATATATTTGTGTATTGATTCTCAACTTAATAATGAACTGATACACAAGACATTGCCTTGATTTTACCCTTCAATGAATAGCTGATAGAACACTATATATCAAATCAACAACGCACTATAAGAGCATTGGATTTTGACCTAATTAAATGAGACGAAACGTTAGATTAGCCACTCTCTAAAATTGTTATAGATATACGTTTAATCACCTGTACACGTTTTCCCATCTCCTGTGAATCCCACCTTACAGGAACAAAGAAAAGACCCTTCATTATTCTGGCAGTTGGCATTGACATCAGAGACGGAGGGAGAGACACTGCACTCGTTAGTATCTATGGATTGAAGACATAATTATTAGCAAACAAACATAACTAGAGAGGTGAAGGTGACAACCAAGAAAAATCTGTTGGCTGAGACTGTTGACCTTGCCAAAGAGCCAGCTGAGTTGGCTTTTTGGCCCGGTGTTTTATATTGAAGGAGAAGGTCACTCCAGAAACGGTGTATTTTTTGAAAGCACCAATAAAAAGATAACACTATGTTGAGTTACTAGCCGTGGTTTTATCTTCTAAAGTGCATCCGATCCCACTGAAATTCCTCTCCACAGAGGGCCAAAATTCAATACGGCGCGCCGCCATTTTGAATCGTACTTAGCAGCCTAGCCGCTAATCCGTGACGTCAAATCATACAACGAGACCAACTGTCGGGTAACGTGGGATCGTTTTCATAGCCCACGTTACCCGACTGCTGGTCTCACTGTAATGAACTGACTCACCTAAGACATTGCTTTCACCCTGTTAAGACCGGGGGAGAGGGGGCTTTTGAGGCCCGCCTCAACTTTGAAGTTGTGTATTTTCGTAACCGTTTATGTTATTGCCACTAAATTTTGTTACTATTCCTAAAGCTTAACTGGCAACGTTTTGGCATGAGTGTGTTGTGTCCACAAACTTGACGTTGCCATGATAACTGCTTTGTGACACTCGAACAAGAAACAACAAAAACATAACTAGAGGGGTGAAGGTGACAACAAAGAAAAACTGTTGACCTGTTGACTGCTGACAGAGGTAGCAACAAAGAAAATTAAAATTTGGCACGTATATTTTTATCAATAGGTTGGCTCGTACTGCATTTGTCGATAACAAACACCCGACAGTACTTTAATTTTACTCTTTAATAAATAACTGATGGCACTATATATGGTACACGATATACTAGAAAAGCATTGAGTCTTGACATCTTATTTGAGATGAAAAGTCAGATAAGCCACAAAAGAAGATGACTAGAAAGGTCAAGGTAACAACGAGAACAACAACAACAACAAATGTCGTTTGACATTACCGAATTAGCAACGCAGAAAATTAATACTTGGCACGTACATTTTTGATTGCATGCATGCCTAGAAAAACATGGCCATCGAACACTACTGGTACAGTACTTGAAGAACAATTGGTGTTTTAAGACTCCCTTATACAAATACTTATGGATGATTGTCTTACCGACGGTCAAAAATGAGTTGCTCGTGGACAACAAAACTTCTGCATTTGTTTTCGATAAGAAAAAGTATATTTTCTTTTTGAAAAGAGAAAAAACTACTTTGTTGTCGACAAGTCTATCTTTGACAGCTTGTGATCGACACTGGTTCATTAGCAGTACTGACCAGGCTGTGAAGGCCTTTTGGTGGAAGTTCTGACGCGTTAGCCACTTCAGCGCCCCCAGGAAATCCACATTGACTCGGCAGCGAAAAATTACGATATTTTACTTGCCCATTTTAAGTGATTTAATTGAATTGCATTGCGCATCCCTACTGTGCACAATTTCTTGAGTCATTAGCGTGCACCAGGGCGAGTGCACGCTTAGAGCTGTCCACCGAAATAAGTGGTCGAATTTTTCCTAAACGAGCACGGTGTCTTATCTCGTTTATAGCATAATTTTTGGCTCATTATAGTCATTAACTTTGTGGTAACACAGTTCTTAAAAATTTCTCCGACAGAAAAAAATAAAATTCACAAAACAAAAACAAACCAAAAAACATCGCTAAACGCGAAGCTGCCTTAACTACTGTGGGAGAAAAAAGTCGTGACTTGGAAAATATGAAGGCGAGAAACGTTTCCAGTCTAAATATCGTTTGATGCAAATCTACCACGTTGTTTTAAATTTGCCTTTTCCCTCATTGCCCACTCCCACCAAATGTAGCAATGACTGATCAAATAATCGCTAGTTTAATAAACGATTTCTCAAACAATTATCGGTTAACTTGAGTTGGTAGCTTGTGAACAATCAGAGATAGTCTAAAAACATTGTTCCACAACGTTAATTTCGAGGGAATCACCTCAACTTACCAGTACACGTTTTTCCATCTCCAATAAACCCAGCATCACACGAACAAAGATACGAGTAGAGGGTATTGTGACAAATGCCATGGAAAACGTCGCAGACTGCGACGGAGGCATTGCATTCGTTGGTATCTGAAACCACCCGGAGAACTTTGTAAGGAGCTATAAAGTAAAGGACCTTAGTATAGACACAATTTGAACTATCTGGCCTCGCCCTCTACCAAGAAAAAAACATTTGTATATCAAATGCCCTTCCCAGTGGAAAAGCGATAGGGAAGGACGAAAGAGCCCAAATGTCGTGTACTGACCGTTTTCCACTACCCCAAAGGAAAAAATACAAAACCTGTTTGTTGTTTTCTGTTTCTGTTTTGCGTTTGTTTTCACGTGCTCTGTTTCTTGAACGCCTTTCGAGTGTTCCTTGTGTTGATCTTAAATTTCGCGTTTCTCGTTTCTTGTTTGGCATTTTTCGGTGTTTCAGTTTACGCTTATCGCGTATCTGGCTCCCTTTCTGTTTGTTCCGTTGTATTTTTTTTGAGGAGGGGGAGGACTGAAGTGGGGGGAGGGGGATGTGGGAGGTGGAGTGACACTGTGCGACATAATATGCCACGGAATATCACAGTCACGAAAACGCTGGACAAAGTTCAAATAAATCATTGCTAATGAGGTAGGCATTGGCTGATAGGTAAACTTAAAACTTTAATTATGATAAATAAATTTTGGAAATAAAAGCGACATATTTTAAATATTGTTTACCTTCTGTCTCCATGTTGCAGTAAAGCTGAATCACCAGTCCTGGTTTAATAGAATCAAGCCAGTATGTCCCGCTGTCCGCTTGTCCTCCTTCACTCGCCTTGATTTCTTTGCACGACTTTGCAGGCAACTCAGGAATGGAACCAAGTAGAACTGTCAAGTTAAAAGAGTGTCAGTTTCTAGGCAAAAAATACTAACGATTCTAGTAAACAATAAAATCAAACAAAACAAAACGAAATATGTTTCTTTTCCTCTCCGACGTACCACAACTGTTTCTAAAGAAATTAAGACGACTTCCGCTCAACGTTCGAGCAGTAAGTGCAAGAATTAAGTTACCAAAAAAAACTTGCAGCACTGTCACATTTTGAGAACAGATAAGAAGAACTTATCGTTACTTTTGCTCCCAAGCTGACCCCGCGAGAGAAAATTGGATTTGAAGTTATCCATATTTCAATTAAAAAGACGCTTCTTGTCAGTTCAAAACAAAATGGCGCCCGTTTTTAGCATACTTTTACGAGATTTGAAATTAATTTTCTTGAGAATGCTTGAGAATTTCATCGTGGGGTCACTTGGGCAAGTGAACTAGAGTGAGATGTTTCAAATAACATTTAAAACGTTACCGTGCTATGAGTAGTTTTTTGGTAAATATTTTTTGCACTTATTGCTCGAACGTTGAGCGGAATCCGTCTTAATCATTTTATTATAAGGGCAGAGAATAATTTTAATTACGTTTGCTCTGCAACCTGTGTAGAAGTTTGTAAGCAGAAGGTGGGTCTATTCTTAAAAGCAAATAGTTTTCACAGCTTGCAACTTACTTAAAAACCTCTTAACTCGACACACGACCACTGGACTAATTCTTCACTTCAGCACTCTACTAAACACACTGACTACGAAAAATTCTTTGATGGGCTGTTATTAGCTGCTAAGTACGATACAGTACAAGACAATACAATAGTTTAGTTATCCACGTAACACTGAGGAGCTTACAAAACCTCGTTAAAACGCGTACGTACACAATAAGCTATACTATATACAAACAAACAAACAATAAAACTATAATACATTGGTTCCTAATGAAAAACTACCCCTCCCAATGGTGTATAAACCCTTAAAAATGATGTATAATAATTTGTAGATATAGACAAAAACGAACTAAAGTTCATAAGATTCGGGGCGGTTATCGAAGAGTGTCTAAAATGTTTCGACGTGCTTAAAGAACACTTGGCAATTTTCTTAATAATCTGTGTTAACATGTGATTTATGCCCAGGAATATTGCTGGGGATACGTTAAGTACGCATTGTAAGAGCTCTTGGAGGGCCCAGCTGCATAAAGCAACTTAATTAAGGTGTTTCGATACAGTTTTTTGGGGACCATACCTAACTTTTTGAATCGGCTCTTAGACAGTCTTCTCCTTGTCAGATCAACGTGAAATTTGCAATACTTGTTGGTTTTGGATTGAACTTTTGCGTGGTTTACATTTTGTAAAAATCGATTTTTCCATGACAACGATAAACAAAAATCCTCGAAAACAGTAAAATTGAAATTTTGTACGATCTAGATTTCGCTTTGAAAAGCAAATACCAGCATCATAAACTGTGGTGTATGGCAAACAAAATATACAAGAACAAAAAAATTCTGTATGTTTGTTTTGAAGTATATTGCAAAAACATTTTCAACCTTAGTTTTTGCCTAGTAATAGTAAATGCACCGAAAAATAATCAACGCTTTGATTAAATGGCTAGTAAATACTGGTAAAATGTGTCTTTTACTTACTACTTTACGCCTAGAAAGTTTTGTTGAGACTGGTGTTCGCGATCTCGAGAACGACCTGTTTTTGTAAGATTATTCGCGTAATAATTTTGTGGTAATTTTTTAATTTGAGCGCTTTTCCGAAAATCTTAAGAACGGCTCGATAGATTTTTTTAAAACATTAAACATGCGTGCTTGACGATGTGACCAATTTTAGTTTGGAATCTTATTAACATTGATTCAATGGAACACTTTTAGATTTAACGTTAAAGAGGATGTATTAACCGACGGAAAGGCTTGCGTTACATATAAACAGTTGGCAAGTAAATGCTAATATATTCAAAGTAATGCGCAATGCATTCTTCCTTGATTTTTACTTTTCGTTGTAATCTACAGTGCAACAAAGAGCAAAGAAACCAGATAAAAATCACGAAGCAATGAATGGAACCACCTCCCACCCTTAAAACTGAAACTTTTTGTGGGCTTTTCGTTTCATCTGTGGGGTACATCTAGTTAACGAGCACCCGATCCTTCCACTCAGCAATACTGGAACAAAAAGAACACGCAAACGCGCGCAAAAAATCTCCTACTGAGTGGAAACGCGGCGCCCGGACGCGGAAGTGGAACATCTTCTAGCTCACACCACGGGAATCATTTTTCCATGCTGCAGCCGACTTTCGCGAACGAAAGGAATCACAGGTAGCCCAACCTCCTAAGGGAGCCGTCAACATGACATTGCGTAACAGCGTTATATTTATAAGAGTTTGTATGCGAATAAAACGATCGTACAAAATAGTTCAAAATAGGAGAAAGAGATTTAATTGATAAAATCGACTTACCTGCCCTCTCCTGTGTATAACTTGTGTTTCTATGGCATTCGGAAGCGTTTCAAAGCGATTCCAGTGGGTTTTAGGTTCTCTGTTTTCTTCTCCATATATAATTATTTTATTAAATCTCTTTCCCCTATTTTGAACTATTTTTTACGATCGTTATATTCCCATACAAACTTTTATAAATTTAACACTGTTATGAAATGTCACGTTGACCGCTCCCTTAGCGGCTTGGGCTACCTGTGAAGGAGTTTGAAAAAGAGAAGTAAAATATTTGGATAATTTTATTAATTGCTTCGGGTTGGTGAACTTGCCTGTTTTCTTGTTGCTTTTAAAATAATATCTGTTGAAGTCAGGGACGAAATCCTCAGGTCTGGCTTCCTTGTTGCGGTTGTTCATCTCACAAACGTCTTGATTGATGACTTAATTGAAACTTTGACATCTGAGGTCATCGTTACAGGCTTGAAGACACTCTGCTGGAGAAGGTACCTTTATCTTCTTAAATACATGTCCCTTGAGCATCTTACCAAAGATGGAGTATTCACCTTGGTCACACCGCTGAGAAACTGCTTGGCAAAAAATCTGACATAGCACTGATGCAGGTATGACGTAGAATGGCTCTCCTAGGTCCATATTGTGTTGCTGTGACTCTGTAGGATATCAATTTTTTAGGAAAGTATTAGAATAAACGCCTCGATTTGCCAGGATTGGCTAGCAGTGGCAGATCTGGAGTGGCGTCAGGGGTCCTGAAACCCTCTCTCCCTCCTCCAAACTTACATTTTTTGACTTGGAAATAATGAAATGCATTCAAAATGGCAAATCAAAGCGTAGATCAAGTTTGCCCTTCTTATCGATTGTTTTGAACTTGCTAAGTGAGCTATCATTTTCTGGATGAACTACAAGTTGCAATTTCGACTTCTTATTCTGATCGCATGACCTCTCTTATCGAAAACTCCTCGATCCGCCCTTGCAAGGTGTTAGGGAGTTTGGAGGTTTCTATGTGTATTCCAACTGAAGAGCTACCACGAAAGAGCTTTTTCCTTGGATTGCCGCTCTGGCATTTATGAAAAAGCTGAGTTTTCTGGTATTACAGTTCGAATATTTCTTTAAAAAGTGTCATCCCTTACCTCCCACTACTACGACGTCACGACGAGGACAAAATTTGCGCGTTTTTTCAAAAAGATAGCCGGGTTTCCTTCTCCTGAGATTAAAACTGTCTTTGTTCCCTGTTAATCTATACCTGGAAGGATATTCAAATTATTAAGTGTATCTTAATAATGAAAGACTCATATCTGCAATTGCTACTTGGAAAAGAAAAATAAACATTTCAACCAATATTTCTGTTTTACCGCACTGCCTAAAACTGTTAATTCTAATAAACACTTTGCATTGTGTGGAGCCAGATACCACCAAAATCCCATTGTATTCCTCTCTGGTCGTTCCTTACCGCTTGCCACAGAGGTGACGGCATTTACGACCGGGATTACTCTCAAGGTTGCCATTGCATAGTAGCATCGACAGAAGAATGTGAGGGTGGGGGACAGGGGGGTTTAAACCTCCCGCCATCAGTACCCTTTAATCCCGGTTCCTGCCCTGTATTTGTTGTTTTCCGCCTCTTTATTTTTAGATTGCGAAAAATTGCGCAGTATTGCGTTATTTTTCCCTTTTTCTCCCGCTTCCCACCCCCTCTTCTCCCGCCTCCCGTACACCTCCCCTCTTTTCTCCCGGTCTCCTGTCCCCTGCCCCCGCCCCCCCCCCCCCCCCCCCCCCACAGAAGAATTTGGGTTGTGAGTGCGTTGTATCGTGGGGAAAATTATGCTTGTCCTTCGAACGGGCGAGTAAATCGAATGTAAGGTATCGTATCCAGATTTAATGGCAAGTTTGTCATTTGGTTAGACTCCTTCGCAGCCGTTTTTAGGGTCGTCAAGGATCACGCAACGCTCCTCAGGGGCGTTGCGTGACGACCCTAAAAACGGCTGCGAAGAAGACTATCATTTGGTAAGTTGTTAGACAAATAATTCGCAGTAGGTAATTGGTAACTTGCCCAGAAGGTAGCCAGGAAGAGAATCGAGAACGGAGCTAATAATCGCTTGGCCGTCATATGCAGATTTCAAAATTTCCAAATTCCGAATTTTAAGATTTTTGAATAAAGGTTGAACAAAACTGACCAGGCGAGCGTTTCTCCGAAAAACAAGCCTTGATATATTTTCGAACCCTAAAACCATTTGTAACTGAAAATATTAACCACTCATTGTACAAAGCTGTTATTTTAACATAGTTCGAAGATAAGCAATGATAGAAACAGATACAGTATGAATTATTGTGCCCGAAATCGGCCGGAAAAGTATCGGGACTTTCGAGACAAGCACACCAAAAGAGTTCTAAGAAAAAGTTGCGGGACTCGAAGCAATGATGAATGCGATTTCACTGCTTGTTAAAGAAACTTACTAAGAATATATTCTTTAACTTGGGATAACAAAAGCAACTGTTTGTTTACATTTTCTTTCAACAATGAACCACGGGAAATGGCGTTTTGCACTGAAAGGAAAACTTTTCTTTGGCTTTCATGACAGTGGCGGAAACTGAAGTATTTGATCGACAAATTCCCTCTTTCTTTTGATGAGAAAAGCTGATTATTTTTGTGCTATGTTTGAATCGTTTTACTTTTTTGAGAAAACGCAGATATTCCTTAAAAGACTTTCTATCATCTATACTGGCATTTTTAGAATTTACCTTTGCATTACGCATGGCTGAATTGAATTCATTTTACCCTAAAAGATAGAAGTGATGATTTCTGATTTCAGTGCAGCTTTTACGAAGTAAATTTCTCTTGAAATCCGAAATACATGATGCTCGACGGTGATATGTTGCTCAGATAATCACAGAGTTAACACCGTAGATTTGCTGACAAAAATGGACCCTTTTAGTATAATTCGTTTTTGTTTTCAACAAATATTTTTTTTACCCAGTATGGATTCTTTCGAGATATTAGTTAACTCAACGGCGCTGTAACGTTACGAAACGGGTTTGAGATTTTACAATGCAATACAGCATCAAGCAAGTTCTGGATTGGCATATTGTAGGAAGACAAGGACATTCTATTCAGCTTACTTGGTTTGAAAGAATCCATGTTTCGACCCCAAAATGGATTGTTTATCTGTCACAATATCTCACCTGCTCTCTCTAGTGTGACGTCACACTGAAGATTGTTGCGCGCGTTTTCCAAAGATAGCTTTCTTCAAGTGAAAGTACTGATTTTTTTAACCCTACAGCAAAGTTTGTTACTATTTAAGTGTATCCTGGTATGAAATTACCAATATTTGCACTTACTTCTGACAAAAAAAAATAATAATAATATATATTTAGTAACAGTCAAAGCACATGATAAATATAATTCTTTAACTGTCAAATATATCGAGAGTTAAAACTAAGAAAACCTTAAACAGTAACAGAAGTAAATATTTGTTCAAATTTTCTTCAAATATTGTCGTCTCATATTTATGTGGACGACTAAACTGAAGGATTAAGAGCGCATAAAATAAGTTTTGATGTGTTGATGAGTGAAACTAATAACTTTTTTAGTTATATTTGTTGTAGTTGTTGTTGTTTTGAGTCTCAACTAAAGGACTATAACCGTTTTGAACTAACTTTGTTAGAATATATGCATTGTTGAAATGAATTAATTTTGCCTTAAACAATATGAAGGGAAAATTCACATTTTGTAGCAGCTTTGCGCCCTGCAAAATTAGGTTTCAAATCCAAAATGTGTACAATGACGGATGTTGTTGCCTTCACGATCTTAGAGTTCACGCTGCTGCGTTGCTAAGACATCCGTTTTGTTTAATTCGTTTCTGTTGTTATTATTTTTAACTCAGTAGGGTTATTGTCTTTCGAGATATTCACCCCTTAGGAACATATCATATCATTGCGTTTATAAATATCCCTTAATTTGATCAATGCAATACGCCACCAAACAAGTGAACACAAATTTGCCATGGAATAATTTCGACTTCAAAATGTTTTTATTTGTCGCATTTCTTGCGCCTGACTCGTGAATGAAATTACACAGTAGTTTTTCAAGGGTTTGAATGACTCCCTTACTGAAGTTACGTTGACTCCTGACATGTGGAGTAACTGCATTTGACAGTTCCAAAAAGGAGTAAAATTTATTGTGATAGAGGAGTTAAGTCACTACTTGGCGGTATTTCAACTCAGGTTTGAAATATTAACAACTGATTTCTCATTACAATAGCTGTAGGTGATCGAGCAATGAGGTATCGAAAATAAAAAATAATCTTCAATTGCCTTTCCTGCCACCCAAGGTTTGCCACAATAATCAATTTTTCTCATTGTTTTCCTGTGTCCACCCAGCATGGGGGGTAAAGTCCAATATTCCTCCCCTCCCCCCCCTGTAGTGCAACCAACGGATTTTAATCATAGCTGGGAGCATCATCAAAATTCCCCTCTATGTTTCTGGCGTGTATTCCTTACAGTACAAACCGCAGGGACTCATTAAGTTTTTTTGCAGGTGAAGAAAGACAGTGTGCTAGAATTCCTGTCCAAAGGCACAAAACGATGAAAGACGTCGGAGACAAGACTCAGTTTGAGCTCTCCTCGACGAAAACTTCACTGCTGCTGGCTAACATTTTATTACTGCTTCTCCACAACCAAAATACACTGCATGTAGTACCTTTCTAGATAGAGGAGCCCCCCACCCCCACCCCCGCTGAAGAAGTCAGTTTTCTTAGTCTCTGCCCATAAATATTGAATCCGACGCATGAAAAAGATTTATTTACGTATCGAAATCCATTTGCTTCTATTATAAGTTCAAAATGGATAACTTTGCCATAACTGAAATTATGAATATATGAAATTCATATATTTGAACTGCGGAATGAAGAAATAAATGTAAAGAAGATCCTCGCAGTTATTAACGCAACTTATGCAGTTGCGAAAAGAAAGCCTGAAAAAATCAGGCTTGCCGGGATTCGAACCCTGACCTCTGCGATACCGGTGCAGCGCTCTAACCAATTGAGCTAACAAGCCAACTGGGAGCTGGTCATTAAATTGGTTCGTAATATACCCGGGAAAGACGAAGATGAAATTATGAATATATGAAATTCATATATTTGAACTGCGGAATGAAGAAATGAATGTAAAGAAGATCCTCGCAGTTATTAACGCAACTTATGCAGTTGCGAAAAGAAAGCCTGAAAAAATCAGGCTTGTCGGGATTCGAACCCTGACCTCTGCGATACCGGTGCAGCGCTCTAACCAATTGAGCTAACAAGCCAACTGGGAGCTGATCATTACATTTATTTCTTCATTCCGCAGTTCAAATATATGAATTTCATATATTCATAATTTCATATTCATCTTTCCCGGATATATTACGAACCAATTTAATGACCAGCTCCCAGTTGGCTTGTTAGCTCAATTGTTTAGAACGCTGCACCGGTATCGCGGAGGTCAGGGTTCGAATCCCGGCAAGCCTGATTTTTTCAGGCTTTCTTTTCGCAACTGCATACGTTGCGTTAATAACTGCGAGGATCTTCTTTACATTTATTTTGCCATAACTTATACCCTTTTGTTGAGTGAAAATGCACGTGTCCTACAGCCCATGATCGGTTCTTTTGCCCAATCCATTCCCACCATGCGCCCTTGTTTTGCACCTTTGCTCTTAAAGGATCGAAAGGAATAAGAGGTAAAAGCCTTTTGGGAACACCAATTGGTTCAAAAGATTAAGCTTCGTAACCATTAGATTCCAATGGTTTCAAACTCATGCCTTTATTGTACTTATAAAAACACATTGTAATGTAGTGGATTCAATATTGTAATGTAATACGTGCAATTCCTGACTGCCACTGTAATTTAGTCTTTAGACTGCCACTGATCGGGTGAGGTAATAAATCAAACAATCAATCTACAATCAAAGGTTACAAGTAATTAAATCCTGTAAATCTAAGGGTTCTCTCCTAGGGTACCTTCGTATAGCTTCTAAATTATAGCGTATTACAAAACATTTTATGCATCCGCGTAATTACCCTACTAGAATTAGGTAACAAAACCTCGATAAATGGGCAGGACATTGATCATTCACTGCTGTGCAAAGTTCACCTAACTATACCTTACAATAACTTAGCACGCCTACCCTCTACCTACGTAGACTCTCAATATTTCAAAAGCCGTTATTTAGTTATTTTGCTTTCAAATGCTATCGTGGTCATAAATGGCAAGGCGGCAAACTGAACTTGTAATCTTTCATTTGAACGTCTTAGTTAGTCAAATAAATCAAGAAATACTTCTGCCTGTCTTTAACATGAAAATGAAACAATGAATCAGTATACAGTCAACCCTAACCTTACGGACACCTCGCTGTTACGGACACCCCGTTATTACGGACAGCAGCTGAAATCCAGGAGAATGAGAAATTACTGAAAATTACAGCTCTAGCTACTATGGAATTTCTCTATTATAGGCACCAAATTTTGGTCTCGATAGAGTCCGTTGTAACAAGAGTTGACTGTAAACATGAAACGTGTTTGCTGATCTTTTACTAGCATGATTTTGCAATTCCACTCAGAAAACACAAAGTTATCATTCAAGCTGTTCTTTGGTATTACATTCGTTATTTTTGTTTTGCTTGGTCATGCTTGGTTTGTCCTTAGTTCGACCTTGTCCTTGAAGACGTATTTGTACTTAGTTGGTCGGGTTTCACAAAAGTAGCCCGGGAAAAATCTACGCGTCAAAAGTTGTGAAAAGCAGACTTTGCTCGGTATATCCCGGTCATGCTCTGACTGATTATCCCTGGCGCTCCGGGAACGTGGACTGCCTTGCTTGACATTAGTTGATCTTTCATAGGCGATATTGTTCTGTCATGGTTGGCTTTGGCATTGGCATTGCTCGATTTTGCAAAGCACCATTCGGTCGATGTTGTTCGGTCATGGTCCATAGTTTTCAGTTTTCTCCGTATTGCTCGATCTTGGTCAGTATTTTTAGGACATGTTTGACGTTGTTCGCTTTTTCTCAGTATTTTGCGATCTTGGTCGGTATTGTTCGGTCACAGTCGGCATGTAGATTTTGATGGGTATTGTACTGTGGATATTGTTGGGTCATGGTCGGCATCCCTTGGCCCATTTCAGAATTAGCCGTTTTTGGTATGGTTTCGTCGGGTGGTGTTCTTTGGCCTCTTTTTTTTTTTTTTTTTTTGCTGTGTCTAATTGTTGCAAACCACACTCGCATCCTCGCCATGGCCGCAGTTTTGTATTCCCCACCCAATATGTGGACAGTCGAATATTGATGATTCTCCTCCTTGACAGCCAACATCATCCATCCAGACAGGACCTGAACCATGTCCGTATGCAGCACTGTGAGGCGCGGAGGAAGCGTTATGGAAACCAAGTTGGCGACACACCACGTGGGCATCATTGATATCCCAAAAATCGTCGCACACTGTTCCCCACTGCCCTTTGAAGTAAAGTTCAACACGGCCATAGTCAGCTGCACCACCCGCCAGACGAATATTAGTAGGACCATACGAACACTGGACACTGGCGTCTTTGCTGTGGGTACACCCATTGTTTCCCCATCCTTGGTGATGGCAATCAAAGAGATGAGACTCGTTTCCTAAGCAGGCCACAGCCCTCATCCAAACTGGACCGGATCCCTGACCATGATAAGCACCACTAAAGGCCTGAGAAGCCAGATTTGGGAAGCCAAATTGCCTGCACACCACGTTGGCATCGTTTATATCCCAGCCATCATCACAAGTTGTTCCCCACTGATCATTATAAAAAATTTCAACTCTTCCTGTAGATGGCGTACCACCTTGTAGACGAAGGGAGCCAGGAGTTATTGCTGATGATCATTTGGAGAAAACATAAAAAGGTGAGAACACCAGGAAACTGGGATATTTTTCCCGTATTTAACATAAGCTGGCCAGCTTATGTTAAATACGGGAAAAATATCCCAGTTTCCTGGTGTTCACCCATGGGTGTCTTAACTAAGTCCTAAACCTTGTGGGGGAGATAGCATAATATATAGATTTAGCCAAGCCTAAAAGCGGAGCCTCCAAGGAATAAACTGGTGCTCGTTCTTCAAAAATAGTCCTGAAACTTTTCGCTCCGAAATATATTTTGGGGCTTTCTTTGGCTCGTTCCCTTTCGAAGTGTTTCTCAAAAAGACCAAAAGTGTTCCGAATTGTCCTCCAATATTTTGAGGACCTGTTCTGTAAAACCAAGCTCAAAAGGTCATTCTAGAGGCTGAGCACAGGTTGATTTTTTTTTCGGGCATCAAACTGAACACATATTTTACTCAGGAGCAGTTTTGCTTGGTTTTTTAAATTGTTTCCATATCCTGTCATTAACTGTCAAGGCTTGTCAAATCTCCTTGGATTATTGGCTGTTGGCTTGAATGAACTTGAAACGGCGCTCATGTACAACAACAAAATAAAACTTATTCTGGCGTAAATGGGTTATCTTCATCGCGTTCGGATGTTCACTTAACAAATAACATGAACTGCCCCTATTAGTCTGGTCAAAATTTATACCATCAAGATTGAAAACAAGCAAACACCAAACACGCTTTAAATTAGGGCATAAGTTTTGCGGATGCGAAGTAAGCCTATTTAAAGTTAGGCGCTTTGAGGAACGCAAAAAACTTGTTTTTCGGAAGCTTTTCGGATAAAATAGTCTTAAACCGACAACTGCTTCGCTTAAAAGATTATTACTATTGAAAAGTTCTAGGACAGGAAAATCGACAATTGCACAAACCGATCCGACAGTTAAAATTGAAAGCAATTATTCGCCGTAAGTGATGCTTGTGCAGTTGCCTTGCGACTGTGCTTTGACCTACTGTTATGAATAAACAAACACAAAATAATAAACAGAGAAATCATTTTTGAAAAAGTGTATTCGAAAACCCGTAAGTTTATACTTAAATGCAATTCGCGTTACACTTCCAGCATGGCAAAATATTCTAAGACTACATCTGTCACAAATCTGAGCTCGTTTTCTAATAATTTTTTGAAGTCAAAAGTAAATGACACATTTCTAATGACATAAATTCAATTTCAAAATGTAATTTCTTTGACCGTAATAAATACTCAGAATCATGCACCTTAAACCCTTTAAAAACTTCATTTACTCGGTTGTGTTTCAGAACAAGGCAAGCTCTCCGCCGTGAAGAAAACAAAGCGATGAGGTCCTTTGAAGGCAGCTTTCGTAACGTGAAGTTTTCTCCTACTACCAGTATTCTTTTGAACTTTTTCTTTCCATTTATAGGTATTAAATGTTTTTTTTTTCTCAAGTTTAAAACTACAGTACCGTCGAACAATCGTTTTGCTAAATAAACTTAAGCTTTTTAAAGAAACCTCTTTTTCAAAAGCGACGATGGTCATGCGATTTCCCGCCAAGAAAACGCCGGAATTTTTTTCGGATCGATAGATTACCAAATTTCCTTAGCAATGGAGCTCCGCTGGCGGGCTTTGCCCGCAGGCTCCGCTATAAAATTGTTTCCCCTTTAAACTAAATCAGAGATCAATGGCAAAAAGATACCTATAATTTGCAAGAAAAAATGGCCGTGTCCTCAACTCCATTATTCTAAATCATCTACAGTACCTCTCTTCAAGAACCTTTTATATGAGGTGCCTGATACCTTAAAGTTTAGAACTGCCTGATAAGTTCAATAAAATTCACCATTGTATTTTGTGGATCCGCAAAGCTGTTTGCCTTTGACCCGTTTATACATGTTCATAATCATAGCTTAGTTTTAACATCTAACAAGACGTGACCTACCTCGGTAAAGTGCTGTGAATCCACTGAATTCGCTTGAGCTGTCGGTTTTAAATCTCAAATACAGTTTGTTAGAAGAACTGTAAATAGGCGGAGGGAGAGAACTTCCGCTGAATTGGCCAATCAGTGGAGAGGAAGTCGAGTCACCATCGTATACAGATACTGTATCGTAGTTAACTTGCGTTTCAAGACTAATGAAGACAAGTTCCAGTTGTGTGTTTGAAGAAACATTCCAATGGCAATCCGAATCAGCACGGTAGGAATCTCCATGACCGTCAGACTGTATAATTCCACTAACGTCGGTGACAGTTTTCAGAACCCCACAGCTGGATGTTTTCACTGTTACTGAGGATGCTTAAAAAAGACAGACAGGACCATCTTAGGGGCTGTTTACATGGAGGGAGGAAGATCCTAGCACTAGGAAGATCCTAGAAGGCGAAACATATTTTCGTTTGGTTTACATGCAAAACAGTTTGGTTGGGGTGGTTGCTGGAAATCAAAGTAAAACTGTCGGTCTTTAGCAGCTGAACGCCGGGCCGCCGCCATATTTGTATTTCTGTCCCTAGTATTAGGATCTTCCGGGCGAAGGTAGTTTACATGTTGCTAGGATCTTCCTAACGCTAGGATCTTCCTATCTCTCAGCTAGGAAGATCCTAGCACTAGAAAGATCCTAGCGCTAGGGCCAAGTACAACATTTTGCATGTAAACTGAATACAGAAAACATATGGCGCTAGGATGATCCGCCTTCTAGGATCTTCCTAGCGCTAGGATCTTCCTCCCTCCATGTAAACAGCCCCTTAATAAAGTATTTTGGCTCAGTTTTTCTCTCAGTTTTTCTTTTGGCTCAGAGTTTCTCTTATCGTGGGGCTAAATTGTGGAATCACTTCCAAACAAGATGAAATCAGAGGAGTCTCTTGAGTCATTTCGAAAGCCTTTATTCACACTCGGTCTCCAATAGTATGTAATACTCTTACTTGTAACTTATTTCTATGTAGATATTTGTATATAGTACATATTTAATTAACAATGTAATAGTTTTTAACACGGCTTTCTCGGAAAACAATTCGCTGTAATTGAAGAAATTCCGTGTATAAATAGAGTGTTCTGTTCTGTTCTGTTCTGTTCTGTTCTGTTCTGTTCTGTTCTGTTCTGTTCTCGGTCTCTCTTACTGTCTCTCTTTCTTTGTCTCTCTGTCTCTGCCTGTCTGTCTGTCTGTCTGTCTGTTAGTTAGTTTACAGTATTTACTTCTGTTTCAATACGGCTTTCATGTAAAGAAGTTTTTTTTGTAAACGTATGAAATTATCGTATTCAAATAAAAGTGAATCAATCAATCTGTCCGTCCTTAGGTTCAAGCAGCCCCCTGAGTTTTATCTGATTAACATTCACGGTTATTTTGTGTAACATTTTAAATTACCTAATGTTAAAGTTTTTATATTGTCACTAAACACGACTTTCTTGGAAACCAGTTCATTTGCCATTGAAGGAACTTCGTCTCTAAATAAAGATTCTGTCTATCTGCCTGTCTGTCTGTCTGTCTGTCTGTCTGTCTGTCTGTCTTTCTGTCTGTGTTGGGCTAGGCTTTCATGTAAAACAGTGTCCTTTGTTACTGATGGAATTCCAAACTCCCTCTCTTTCACTCTGAATCTAAAGCTATTTTTAAAATAAAACTGGCTAATAGGCAAGCAAACTGTTGACTAGCTTTTATTATCGATACATATTTCTAGTGCAGTTTACAGTATTTACTTCTGTTTCAATACGGCTTTCATGTAAAGATTTTTTTTTGTAAACTTATGAAATTACCATATTCAAATAAAAGGGAATCTAATCAAATCTCTCTCTCTCTCTCTCTCTCTCTCTCTCTCTCTCTCTCTCTCTCTCTCTCTCTTTTCTCTCTCTCTCTCTCCCTTTCTCTCTCTCTCTCCCTCTCCCTCTGCTGGAAGTGGTTTGGTCGGTTGGGAAAAACAAAACAAAACAGAACAAAAAAGTGAAAAAAAGAAATATGGCAAAACAATAAAAGATGGAGAAGGTTGTGTGGGAGCCGTTATAATATCTTCTCCAGCAAAACTGAAAGATATGTTAAAAATGTCGTTTTGTGAAAGTGATTTAGATGTCAGAGCCAGTTCAATATGGGACGCAAAGTATGTTACTTTGAGAATGTGTCACCTTTAAGAATTGAGGGAGCTGGCAATAAATAATCTTTTCTTAAGAAAAAAAATTCGCACATGAAGGACGCCAAAAGCATTTTACCGGAATATCCCAACAGGTAGGAAGAAAAGTGACTATTTACGTCTATTTCTACGTCTGTGACTACAAAACTAGCAACATGCTAACTATTCAATAAAAAAGAACATGTTGTGTAGTATTGCTTTATTACTGTTGAACATTTACCTGTGCACGTTTTTCCATCACCAACAAAACCAACTTTGCAGAAACAAAGATAAGATCCTTCAGAGTCCTGGCAGTTGGCATTGACGTCACAAACGGAGGGAAAAACAGTGCACTCTTTGATACCTGTAATGAAAACCACAAGGGTTTTTCTTCGGCTTCTTCGACTTCCTCCTATAACACAATCTGCAACATGAACTGTTTACACTACAGCAGAAAAGGTTGCGTTACAAATTCACAGTTGGCAAGTATCGAGCAAGTAAATGCTAATATATTCAAAGTAATGCATAATTCAATGCTTCGTGATTTTTATCTGGTTTCTTTGTTCTTTGTTGCACTGTAGATTACAACGAAAAATAAAAAATTACGGATTAATGCTTTGCGCATTACTTTGAATATATTAGCATTTATTTGCCAAATGTGAATATGTAACGCAAGCTTTTCCGTCGCTTCATACGTCCTCTTTAACGTTAAATCTAAAAGTGTTCCAGTGAATCAATGTTAATAAGACTCGATACTAAAATTGGACACATCGTCAAGCACGCGTGTTTAATGTTTTAAAAAAATCCATCAAGCCGTTCTTAAGATTTTTGCAAAAGCGCTCAAATTCAAAAATTAGCACAAAATTATTACGCGAATGATCTAAGAAAAAAATTCGTTCTCGAGATCGCGAACGCCAGTTTCAATAAAACTTTCTAGGCGTAAAATAGTAAGTAAACGACACATTTTGAAAGTATTTTGGAGCCATTTCATCAAATCATTATTTTTCGGTGCATTTACTATATTACTATGCAAAAACTAAGGTTGGAAATATTTTTGCGATTTACTTCAAAACAACCATACAGAATTTTTTTGTTCTTGAATATTTTGTGTCCCATACACCACAGTTTAAGATGTTGGTATTTGCTTTTCAAAGTGAAATATGGATCACGGAAAATTTCAATTTTAGTGTTTTCGAGATTTTTTGTTTGTCGTTGTCATGGAAATATCGATTTTCACAAAATGTAAACCACGCTAAAGTTCAATCCAAAAGCAACAAGTAATGCAAATTTCACTTTGATCTGACAAGGAGAGGACTGTCGTAAAGAGCCGATTCAAAAAGTTAGGTATGGTCCCAAAAAACTGTATCGAAACACCTTAATAACTTTTTCAGACCAACGGGTTCAAAAATCATGCCATACTTACATGAGGCTAACACCCGAAATACCCACGGGAACTTAATATGCAATAAGTATGCTCTGTGCCAAAAATCATGGACATATTTTAATGATCACGAGTCCTGGAGGATCGCTACATTCAATCATTTCTATCAGACAAATGCAACAACACCCAACCTTCATAATAGAATTCAGCAACAGTGATGTAGTTATCGTTCTCACCCTGACAGGTAATTCCATCACCAGTAAAACCTGGCTTGCAGGAACAAAAGTAAGACCCTTGGGTGTTGTTGCAGTTGGCATTTACGTCACAGACAAGGGAAGAAGCAGTGCACTCGTCAACGTCTGGGAAAAAAGAACACAACAAAACTTAGTCTTCCAAATTGCAAACCAAAACGTGAAATACCATGAATGAATGATTGAATGAATGAATGATTGAATGAATGAATGAATGAATGAATGAATGAATGAATGAATGAATGAATGAATGAATGAATGAATGAATGAGTGAATGAGTGAATGAATGAATGAATGAGTGAATGAATGAATGAATGAATGAATGAATGAATGAATGAATGAATGGATGAATGAATGAATGAATGAATGAATGAATGAATGAATGGATGGATGAATGAATGAATGAATGAATGAATGAATGAATGAATGAATGAATGAATGAATGAATGAATGAATGGAGGGGTAAAGGGGTAAATGAACTAAAGAACAAAGGACGGAACGAAAGAACGAGTGGATGGATGGTTGAATGGATGGACTGACGGATGTATAACTTTTCCTAGGTGGGCCTAGTTGAGTTATAAAGCTTCTTTACGTGAGAGCCGTACTTAAATAAACGAAAGCCACCTTTTTACTCCTCAACTGACCTTCTGTGGTCATATTGCAGTGCGCGAGAACAGTCTTGCCAGGTATAATTGAATCAAACCAGTATTTGCCGCTGACGGCTTGTCCTCCTTCACTCGCCTTTATTTCTTTACATGTTTCTGCGGGCAACTCAGGAATGGAACCGAGGGGGACTGAAACGACGAAAAAAGTTGATTTTACCCTTCTGAATTTGTAACCACCAGCAAACGAACTTGTATTAGAAACAAAAAAACGATTTCGTCTTCGTCTTCGTTTCTCCGAAAAGCTCGTATCACCTTAATCTGGTGAAGGGGGAAGGACACCCATGCAGGGAAGGGACTTTCTCGCCTGAAATGTAGCAGAATCTCGCCTTCGAAGGTCTACGAGTCCTGGAGGTCATCACCGGAAGTGTACAACTCCCATAGTACGTCTGTACATGAAAATCCTCCTTTCAACCCGAGGGCTTTCGAAGATTTTCAAAAATGACCTAAAGCCTTCAAAACATATCCAAAGAACAACCGAAATTATTCAAGGATAGCTGAAGAGAATCTCCAAAAATAATCCCAAATTGTGAAAAGTCGTTGCACAAAGACATGGGAATTGGTCGTTCTTGGTAAAGGGCTCCCCACAAATGGCTTCATTTTCAGTGATATCTTCCAGTTTCCACCGGAAGAGACACTAAGATAACTCATGCAAGCAGTGACCATTTTAGATTTTAACATTCTTGGCCCTACCATAGCACATTCTTTTACATCTGGTAAAAGGCATTAAGAATACCCAGCATTCCCAAGGTTTTCCATTTCCAAATCTGTAAACATCAGATAAGAAACCCGTCCTAGACCGAAGATT
Source organism: Siderastrea siderea (assembly GCA_964030785.1). Taxonomy (NCBI): domain Eukaryota; kingdom Metazoa; phylum Cnidaria; class Anthozoa; order Scleractinia; family Rhizangiidae; genus Siderastrea; species Siderastrea siderea. Next base: position 2,134,141 of record OZ034974.1, read on the forward strand.
ATATTAAGCCGTCTTACATTTACTGATAAGACGGGTAAATCAACATTGTTGTTTGCAAAAAGGGAAAATATATGCTACGCAAGAGAGGATGTAGGCCTACTGCTAGTGTTGAAGACCTACTATACGCAGTTATTCCGGAGATAAATAATATTTGTCCAAACAGTTCTCTTGACTCCTACTATATGTCCGGTTACTTTTCTCTACTCTAGTTTACCTCTATCCCCTCGTCGGTAATAATATCTGTCTGGATCAGGAATGAAATCCTCCGGTTTGGCTTCCTTCGTTCTGTTATTGAACTCACACATGCCAACAGAGATCACAAAGTTGAAACTTTGACAGCGATCGTCTCTGTCGCAGGCTGACACGCACTCATGTCCAAGTTCGGCCATCATCGTGTGATAAATGTGTCGATGTAACATCCATCCAGATATGGATACCTCGGATCGACATTGCCGGGAGACTGCTCTGTAAGGCATCTGGCCCAAGACAAACAGAAGTAAGAAACTGAAGAATTGCCTCACGCCCATTGACAGGAAATGAAAGCTTGTCTGGAAACAAAACCGTAAAAACAGAGTTTTGACAATTTTCTAGAATTTGGTTAGATAGATCAGTGATCCGTTAAAATTATTAGGCTTTTTTATTTATCTCCTAAAAAATAGGTTCTTACCAACTTTCGTAGAATCTGTAGTTCGATAGCGACTCGTTCAAGTAATTTAGCTGAACACGCACAAACAGGTTCTGAGGGCAGAAAGCCCACGCTCAAACCATAATTGGTTGTTACACAAACGACTATTCTTACTGGTTATTTTTTGTTTTTAGGCACAACAAATCAGTCTATTTTTCGAAATTCAGTACTTCTTCAAACGTATAGCTATTTCTTTGCGTCAACGTCCGTTTTGCAGAATAAAAAAATTAAACATGCAAAATTGGATTTTTAATAGACTCAACAAGTCGGAGCAGATCAACCAAAGAGGCAATTTTACTTGTACCTACTTTATTCAATAATCTCAAATAGTTGTCTTTGAAACAAGTGGATAATTGAAATCAGTGAGCTAGGAACATGGACGAATCAGATTGCCAAACTTGCTTCTCGGATCCAGTTTGAATATGAATTTGAATTTAAAAACTGAACAAAACCAGAAATAAAAAAGACCCCTGCACTTGTCTGGTACAAGACAACAACAAACGGACCGGCATTAATATGGCAGCTTTAGAGTATTAAGTTGGTCACGTTGCTGGAAGGCTAACGCTTCTATAATTGTAGCGCTCCAATTCATGCCCCCCTTAAAGTGCAAATTCATGCTTAAAAATTACTTTTTGTAGCAAATCGCGCACCTGTTGAAAAAGGAAAATCTCCTTCTATAGCTGAAAAGTAGGATTATGACAGTTGCTCTACGTCTAAACGCTAAAACAAACTAAATTTCTGAAAATGTATAATGAAAGAAACTTAGCAAAAAGCAAAAGATTTCTTACCTGAGTACGTAGTGGCTTGTGATTTTCAAGTTCTCAATCCAAGAATATAGTATATTACAGAAGGTTAAAACGTTTCTGTTGGTAGCCGCCACTGGTTATTGTATCGTAGTATCCAAGGCTTAATTATGTCTAATTACGATGCAAAGATCGCCGAAACAAGTTTCATAGTTGTTAGTTTGTCACGTTTCTAATAAATTATTTAAAGTTAACTAAGAGCTTGTCTCTTTGTGAGGAATGGAAGTCACTTTTAATTTATTACCTTGATTCATCATTATGTATGTCACGTTATAATGCAGTATTCTCCCTTGGCAAAAAATTAATAAGTTAGAGAAGTCATCGATTTCATTTACAATGTCATGCTTGCGAAAATATCTTATTAGAAAACGATACATATTTACTGCTGTCACACTTTTATTTAAAAGAAAGTCTTAAATAACAATAATAAAAAAAACTCACAGGAAGTCTCGTGTATGTTTATGAATTTACATTTCAGCATTTTTACCTGCTGTGCCAAATAACTCCGAGAATACGAGCTCATAAGATATAGTGTCAAGTTTTACCGATTTTCCCTATTTTTTTTATATTCTGGAAATGAGTATCGCCGAAACAAGTTTCACAATTGTCCGTTTGTCACGTTTCTAATAAATTATTTAAAGTTAACCAAGAGCTATGTTTAACCATTTTGTCTCTTTGTAAAGTTTTGAAATCACCTTTAATTTATAACCACAATCCGTCATTATGTATGTCTCGTTATAATACAGTATTCTCTCTTCGCCAAAAACCTATTAAGTTAAAGAAGTCACAAAGCCATAGATTCTTATTTACGAGGTCATGCATGCGAAAATATCTTATTAGAAAACGAAACTTATTTACTACTGTCATACTTTTATTTGCAAGAAAGTACACAAAAAAACTCACAGGAAGTCTCGTGCACGTTTATGAATTAAGGGACCGGTCATTATTTATCGCCTGGGGGGGGGGGGGGGCGGAGGATTTAGGGGGGGATCATATGGTTATCTGAAGGACTGAGGGGGGGATCAGCCGTTATTGATAGGCGTAAAGGGGGGATCAGACCAAAAAAAAAAGGAATTTTAAGTGGCGGCGGGACCCAGGGGAGAAGTCTGTAAATACTTTGGTAAGGGTGTGCCGCTGGGACTCTAAAACCCCAACCCTATTCAAGTCCACGTTTAGCTGTATTTTGTAACTCTATTCTAGCCTAGACACAAAACCCATACTCTACCTCAGACCAGTTATTTTGTAGAAACAGTATCACTATCGTAGTTCAACATACGCTAAAACAATATATGACAAAAGCAACATTTCAAAGTTTTATTCATGGATCGTCATAAATAATATAAAACATGTCAATTTATCGCCTCCTTTTGACGTAAACCTGCTATTTTTATTTTTGTCTCTGTTTCTCTCTTATATTCAGGTACCATCTATTGAAATTAGATAGGTAATCAACTTTTGTGTATGTAGTATTCTAATGATAATAGCTCGAAATTGTTTCATAACGTTTCAATTTTTTTCAATAGAGAATCATAATGGGAATGTTCAGCCACAAGAAAAATAAACATATATCAAAAAGTGTTCGCGAATTCATTCTGGTAATAATGTGTGAAGTGTTCATTCTGGTGACACTGATTCGCTATCCTGACCCCCTAACGCTTCTCTGGCAGACTCTTCCGCAGCCTTCTCTACTGGCTCTTGCACAGCCTCCTCGTCAGATTCATCGGAATCCTCACCCGAGCCTGACCCTTTACCATCACCATTACCATTTCCTTCGTTCATACTGGCCACTACTACTTCCATGTTTCGTGCTAGGTCTGTGTCAAAAACGCCTTTTTCCATCAGCCATAATAGAGGGTCCAGGTGGAGACGCCTAACAAATTTCCCGGTAAATTCTGCGTTGATGCTTGAGACGCTTGTAAAATTCCTATTGTTTTCGAGTGAATCGAAAATTTCATCAGTTACCTCTTTTGAGGTAAGTTTTTCTAGGAGCATATATGCTCGCTGATGTAGTCTTTTCTCCTTAGTTTTTTTCACCTTTCTTTTGTTTTCTTTTTTTCTTCGCGATTGGCGATTGTTTCCCATGCGAGATGGAAACTTCCTCTCCAGGCTCATGAAGGTTGTTGTGAGCGTATTGGAGGCTTTCTGCAGCTCTTCGTATATCGCCTTTACTCGCTCTTGAGCTTCCTGAAAATATTTGAGCTCATCACTAGCGAACGGCTTCAGGTTATGCTCTTCTGTAAATTGGTTCTTTCGCTTGTTGTCGATGAATGACAACAAATCGGCTGCTGAATTAAAGGCGTCATTAACAGTGGTCAAGCAGGACTCACACTTCGCGACGTCATCACTGCCCTTACAGCCATCCACGCCTGAGATGAACTTGTTGATGTTTTGACACACTCCCTACTTCTCATTTCTCAGCAGGTTGGTTTCTTTATCGGACAGGGCTTTAATCTTTGTGTTTAACTGCCAACGCATTTGCTGTTGCTCAAGAAGATACTGTTTGAAACCGGCTTGTTTACTTACAAAAGAAGATTCATAAATCTGCTGAACAATACTATTATAAAATTTCAGCCTATCGGTATGTGGGTTGGGAAGGAGATATTTTTCCCATGGCTCCTTTTCTGGTGCTGCTGATTCGTTCCTTAGGACTTGTAGCTGCCCGGAGCGTCCAAGTGACAAAATCGCTTGCTTGCGCTTCTTGGGAGCACTGGCGGACGTAACACCTGCCGATCACATTAGAAATGTTTGTCATTACACAATCATAGTGTAAAGTATTGTATGAAGTATTGCGTTACGATGCACCATGTTGCGTTACGTTTTTTAGATTTTTCATGGCTGGCTTGAAGTGAGGCACAAGCCATTTATTTAGAGGCCTTCAAAATAACCAGCTTATAAACATTTTAAACTAAATACCTTCACTGCTTGCACCTCTTTGTTTTGATTCATCTTGTATCTGAGCGAAGAAACGCCTCAGACGGCGAGTTTGTATCTTAGTTAATCCAATGTCTTTCTCAAGAGTTTCGTCATCAACGTCCAGGAAATGCTCGACCTTTGCAACACCAATTTGTTGAAAATTTTCTGTGTAATTGGTCAAGTCAGCTTTTGTTAAAAGGTAGTCAATTTCTCTATCCATTGAAAAGGCTTAATGAAAGCAAGTCAGCGCAGTTATAAAACGAGTTATGTGTCCACGTTTGATGGTATCGGCTTGCATGTCAAAGTTTTATATGTCACAACAATAAAGTTAATATTTCACAACAATAAAGCATTATTTAATATATATGGTTAGCGCGCTGCGGAGATTTCAGACATTGGAAAGCAAGGATGGAAGACATGACAGAAAAGCTTAGCAATCTGGACGACAAAGGCGATCGGTTTGGACAGCATTTGGATTTAAGTGTTGGAAGTACCCAAAAGCGATGCCATAACGAAAAGCGAAGTGAGCGAAGGGCGAGAACTGAGCGCCTTGTATCAGATATCGACAACGACCAGGTAAATAAATGATGAAGAAATATAAAGCTATTAAATGTTGTCTGACGTTTCGATGTTACTAAAACCACGACGAAGGAAAAAAAGTAACAGTTTCTTCGTAGTTCGAATGTAAAGTAATGAGTGAAAACTGTATAATACACATGCAATAGTAATATCAACATTGAAACGTCGAAATGTCGCGCGGACATTAATCATACTTAAAGAGATACTTTGTATTTGAAGACTGTAAATCCTGGTATCTGTGGTACTAAAATTTAGAGAGGACTGTTCCCATCTGAATGACCTCCTTATAATTTGCAGGTCAAAGGTAGATATGTTAAACTATGCTTACAATTATTAAACTTTACTTAAAACGGCAATGTGACACTGCCATAAATAAAACCGGCGGATCGGTGTGCGTCAAATGCAGACTACAGTCCATCAGACTTCTCAGATTACCTTTAATATTACAGCGAAATTAACGCGATTTAAATTAACGCGAAGTGAAGGGAAAATACTTTCCTATAAAAGAAAGTAAATCGAAAGATTTCAAACTTAAGAAAATTAACGCGACCTCACAAAGAAACGGAACTTGTAGAAACAATAGGAACAAATTTATTGTAACACACTGTCAACATGTTAACAAAATACTAAACTCAAACGAATTTCGCTACTTCGAGCGTTCTTTGCAGCGCCAACGATACCGGTGGAACTCCACCCTGATATAAAAACAATGCTAAAAAAAATCCAACTTAATTATTGAGAATAAGGCGAGTCCGCGCCAGCGCTTTTCGCAGCTCGCGGTTTAGCCGCTCGCTACAAGATCTAGACCGCGTCGCACGCAGTCTAGTCTGCAGTTGTCGCGCACCTATGCCTTCCTGGGAGAATCGTTAATATTCATTTCTCAAGCCCATAGTTTCATTAAAAAATATTTAAGATGTGTAAATAACTGTGAATTTTTCGATCTATAAAGACGTTATTACCTTTTAACTTCTTCAGGGAAAAAAGAAGATGGTGATTCTAAAATCTCAACAAAGCTGCACTCTAGAGCAAAATAGGGGTATTATTGAGGAAGAATTATCGAGAGCAATTTCAGAGGAAAAAAAGCACAAATTTCAAGGTCTGCTCTATGTCTTAGATCAACTTTTCCTTCCGGTGCAAGATGCCAATGCTAAAACACGAATTAAGTCTTCAATCTCCTTTGAAGAAGCACTGGAGTACTTTCTCGCGTTTCAACCTCTTCACCCTGGGGCACCGACAAAATATCAGAGAGTTGCCTTTCGCGAAGCTTTACTTCATGAAAAACATGGTCTCAGGATCAATATCATTCGCATAAGTGAGGGTTTCGAGTATATCGCACTCCGTCCTGACAAAGTCGATTTGGAGTGGTTGCTTTTGGATATTTTTAGTGCATGTGGTACCAAAAGTGGAAATAGTGCTCTTGTTCTTGATAAGGAAACCGTGCAAGGTATCGTTTCTACTATGGACTCAGAATGGGATAAAATTTGTCTTAGAGTTATTTTGCGATCAATATACTCTAGGGAAGAAATGATAGTCCTAGGCTTCGATCCTGACAATCTTCCCTCTATGACGGAGAGAGTTAAATTCGTAGTTGAAGAGGTAAAAAATGCTAATGAGGCGGCAGCCGACCTTGTTAGGTTGCGCTTAAATTCCAAGAAGGAAAAGCTAGAGAAGGAGATAAAAGAGAAGGAAAACCTTTATCAAAAGAAAACAAGTATCTGGTCATCCAAAACGTTACAAGAAATCCAAAGCGAAGTACAAAAACTCAAGGAAAAAGTTAAAGACACGGAGGGGCTTCTTCACTGCGACCCCACCGATAGTAATTATCAGAGAAAACGCCAAATGCTGAAGCGCCAAGCTTCAAGCCTTATCGAATGTAATCGACTAAAGAGGCGAAAGTTGTCAAACCAAGGTCCAAAGCTCCAGCTAGATGAGGAAGATGAAGAATTTATTGCAAAGGCAATTGAGGATAAATCATCTTATCACGGTAGACGGCATGATACGGTCCTCTATACCGGCCAGAGGGTGAAGAAAAAAAACCTTCTTTCAATAGCCAACTACCGACTAGCTCAACGTGGGAAGAATTTAATTAAATCCGCTACAACAGTGTACAACCGGGCTAGACCGAGAAACAAAAGAAGTCTCCAAGCGAAGCGCCACTGTGGAAAAGGCCTTTTTTGTTGGAAAAAGCCACCAAAAGGCGAAGAGAACACAAACGAAAACACTCACTACCAGCGAGCACACGTCAAAAACATAAAAAGACGATTCTGGGGTGCCCGAAATTCCAGCGCGAGAAAGTTTTGCTTCATGAGAAGCACCGATGATAAGACCTACCTTAGACCAGGTACATCTGAAGGTTTTGACAAAGCCAGAAATCTTAGGATCTTGACAATATCAGATCACTCTAAAGCAAGGAAGTTGCCAAAGTACGACTGGCCTGAGAAAATGGTATATGTGACTCCGGGTTCTCACCGTGTTTTCACGAAGTCTAGTGTAATGAATGAAAGTGAAGAAAAGCTGATAACTGAGGAGGATCGGCATTATGTATTTGTCCGGCCCAAGGCAATAGTGGGATCGTCAGGCACTGTATGGGCCAGCGAAACGCTCCGTTTGCGATATGAGGATCCATTAGCTTTTGAGGTTGACGAACTGACACCCGGCAGTCCACAGTATTCACTGGGATTTCGTAAATGCTGCGCGCGACTACACGATGACCTCTTTCTTTATTATGATATGACAGAGTCAGATGACCTAGACAACATAACCGGAGAAACAGAAAGTAACTGTAAATTCTTCACTTATGAAAAAGAGAGATCGAAACACTTGAAATTAAGGATTGATAATTTGCTGCAGTTTTGCGAGGACACAGAAATGTCAGAGCACAACAGGGCTCTGTTTGCTAGTCAGATAATACCAGTCACGAAACGCATTTTAGATGCCGTTGATGATTTGTTTAAAGAAGAAGTTGATTCCATGGAAAAAGATGCGAGAAAGGACAGGATTTTGAAGGTAACTACTTCATGTAAACATGGGCTTGAAGTTCTTGGAGATCTCTGCCTTCCACCTGTAAAGCCACGATGGGCTGACCTTACAGATGCTGGTCCGGGCGTTGGGGTTTCAAACTATGAAGTAAGATTTCGAGACGCTGAGTTAGCAAGGATTCACAATTCCGATTACCGAGTGCGATGTCATCGTTCAAGGGACGACAGCGGGCAAGGTGAAGTCGAAAGGACAAACTCGGCAATTTCTGATGCTCTTGTGGATGGCGCAACTCTAGAATGGGAAAAATATAGGAGGTTTGAGGATCTTTCAGAAGAGGAAATCAAACAAATGTCTCTCCAGTCGTACGAAGAGTACGAAAAGAAACGAATGGAGAAAAATGCCTGGTACGTATGCAGTCAGGTTGCCGAGAGAATTGACGATGCCCCTGTCCTTAAAGAATATATCAAGAGTAAAGTGAGTGAGCCCCCTGACGAATTATTCTTTTTCAATTCTGTTTACCTCGATAACTATCGGGGTGCATCAGAAAGAAACAAAGCAGAAGTGCCTGGTGCAGCATACTTCAGAAAGATCGAATCGTTTGTGGAAGACCACTATATTCGTGGAGAACTCTTTATGGAATTCTGTCGTGATGCCTGTAGGGAGTCAAGAGATGGAAGTTCCAATCTCTGTTCTTGGTGTTCTCACAATAGATGGGTCGGACCAGAAACGGAGAGAATTCCGCAACCTGTGCCAGACCAAAACAATCCTGGACATTTCATGGATGTCTATCAAACGAAATCGACAGGCAGGACACCAGATGACTATCTCCCGAGAAAATGTCTTAAGGACCTGTATGATAAACATTCTGACAGTATTATAAACGATCGAGATACCATCAAGAGCTTCTGCACAAAATATAATGTCGATGAGAAGCATGTTATTACATATGTTAATCATCTGAAGGATATTGATATACTATATTTTTAATATCTGACAATCATAAATATTTTATATAGCTCTAAGTATTATAAATTTTCTTTCTACATATTTTTAATATCTATTAATTGTGTCCCCAAATTAGTATGGGATTTTCCCAGGCTATGTGGCCTTGACACATTAATAAAGTTTATCATCATCATCATCATCAGAAAGGACATAAGAACAAGAGCAGCTGAGGAGCGAAGGAAGCAAGAGGCCGGACGAACATATAAGGACTTACAATGGAACACCCTCATTGAGGGTGGCAAAGTGGAAAAGTTGCGAGTAAGAGAACTTGACTTGTATCTTAACAAGCATGGTTTGACTACTGTCGGTCGGAAGCTTGACAAAGTGAAGGCTATTCGATGTCACTATTACCGACACAACAATGAGGATGTAATTGCAGAAGAACTGTCGAGTGATGAAGATGAAGTGGAATCGGAGGATGAAGAATTCGAAAATGAGGAGGCAGAGAGCGACAATGACTTTGTTTTCGCGGATTTGGATGAACAGAGTAGCCCTTCCACGACAATTCAGTTCATATCTGATGAACAAATAACCGCAGTTGTTGTTCAGGGTCCATGAGACGTAAGTACCATTATAGATATCACTTGCATATTAAAGTATGGGGTAAGGGTAGGGGTAAGGGGAGGGGGTGGTGTTAGTTTCGTCCTTTTTATCATTCTATTTTTAATGGGTGAGATAAATTTTATATACTTTTAATAGCATATACTTTAGTGTATTTTAATTTTAAGTCCTACGTTTTATATATGAGTCTCTGGCTCGAACATTGAGGGAGACCTCGTCCCACGTATGGGCATTAAAATTGTATTCTATTGTATATTTTATTGTAAACTGTCATTTTTTGGTGGCTGTGAGAGGAGGGGGGGATCATGAAACCCTCCACTACCGATAAGGGGGATCATCAAAAAACTAAATACTTTACGGGGGGATCAGGTAAATCCTACGGTGTAGCAACGAAAATACTCCGCCCCCCCCCCCCCCCCAGGCGATAAATAATGACCGGTCCCTAACATTTCAGCATTGTTACCTGCTGTACCAAATAACTCCGCGAATACGAGCTCATAAAAGCCAGTGTCATGTTCCACCGATTTTCCCTCATTCTTTCTTTTCGGGAAATGAGTATCAGCTACCACTGTCTAAAAACACATGCAAATTTAGATTTTTTTAATCCGCTTATAAACCCTTGTTTACAAACCGACACATATAATCCCAACGACCTTAAAAGTCCGAATTTTGAGGCAAACAAATCGGTTAATTCCTAATAGCAACCCTGTTTATAACAGTGTATGCATTAACCATTAATAAATTTATAAAGGTAAGAACTTATCAATAAATAGCCACAAAAGCTGGTCCGTGTTTTTGCTTCAGCAGTTGCAAATTAACTTTTAAAAAAAGCTTAGTTTCACTTCTTTCGAACGCGTATGAGCAGGCCACCGCGTTTGTAAACAAATTGAAATGTGTTTTTTCGTACCTCCGTCATTATTTTCAGTCTTATATTTGTGATCATACCTTGAACGCGGTCATTAGGAATTTTTTCCACGCATAAAACCGCGCATTGGAAGAAGATTTTAAGGACAGTGCCTCCTTTTGTTACTGCGCATACGTTAGATGTGGAGAAAATTGGAAATATGTAAAATGGATGACGTCATCGCGGTGTTGTTATGGTAACTTCGATGAGTAGAAAATGTGTGAAGTCGCTAGTCGTACCGAGCTCTGTCAGTGGAGCAACAGTCGCTCAAACTTTGGGTGTTGTGTTCTAACAAAATCATGGCGAGCCACCTTAACGTGGATGTTTTCGGGCAGTTCCGCTCTGGCACAGCTTGCATGTTTTCCCTTGCATGTTTATTATTTTGTAAAAGGGAAAGAAAAAATGTAAGCTACTAGAAACTTCGCAGACTCGTACCCAGTCGCTATTTATTAGTCTGGGGGAAAGGGAGAGAAGTTTGCATTCTATTGAGGCACGCAGGGTGACATGGGAAGGGACGAGGGAAATATAGCAACTGGCGGATTTCGTATCAATATCGTAGGCGCTCGCGAAGGAAGTTCTTTTTCACACGAGGTAAATAATGCCATAAATGAAGGTAAATTAGCTTGCTTGAATTGCATGACTCTGCAATGCTTAAAATAGCAAATTATGTAATATACTAAACATAGCACGAAAGAAAGTTCTAGTAATGCGCTATACAAGGTTAGTATAAGTATTCGTTGTTAATAGGAGTCAGTCCTTTTGTTCGGCTGCGGCCGAGAGCGGCAGGCCGCTAGTTATGTGATATTAAGTGATACTTAAGTGATGTGATACAACGGAAGAAATAGAAGGAGAAGGAGAAGAAGAAGAAGAAGAAAAAGAAGAAGAAGAAGAAGAAGAAGAAGAAGAAGAAGAAGAAGAAGACGAAGATGAAGATGATTCAGGAGCCATAATCGGGGACGGAGACCGTAAGCGCGGGGTCCACGCGGCCCCATCGAAAAAGACAAATGTGCTATTTTTAGAAAAAATTGCGCCACCCTCAACGTCATAAACGCGCGTGGCTACACGCAAATTTGCGTTCAACGTGGATATGACCAAGATGGTTATAATTATTTGATATCCAGTATGCCCGAGTACATAGACTAATGGTTTTTATTATTAAAAACGCAATCGCTAATTGCTATGAAATCAAGAAAGAGAAAAAAAAGAGAGAGAAACTCCGAGATAAAAGGGAACAGGAATCGATCGCGATCACATGACTGACCGAAAAAGGCGCCAAAACCTTGCGAAGTGTTGCAGCGTTTCTTTGCGGAGCTGAATGAATCAATGAAACTGCCCCGAAGTGAACGTACAAGTACAAGGTTTGGGAAAAATCTTCCAATTATGGGCTCTGAAACGTGGCACGTGTTTGAGTTTTCCTGAAAATTGTTGGAATCGTCGTTCAAAGCGGATTGAAGCTGTACGATCTCACCGTTATGGCTGCTGGAGTTCAAATGAAAGAGTTTGTACTCGCTCCGTTCGCACAACGCTGACAACGGAGCCATCATGTGTTTGTTTGATCGAACTGAAGGCAGAATTAATAATTAAGCTTGAACGATAATTTCTATGCAGCTCACTGAAACAAGACTACGGAGGTGAGGAACATTAGAATTCACCATCTTACTTTTTAAACGCAAACCACAAAACGCAATTGTTCTCAGTTTAGAGCCCGCGGACGGAATGGTAAAAACAACACTCAAACAACTGTGAAAGCGATTCAACGTATTTTACATGGCGTCCGACTTGTGTCTAAATGTCTGGAGCTGCTCAACCGAACACAGATAGAGCCACAACGAGTACAGGTAAACCAGTGTCAATTTTGCGTGGTATAGCCAAAAAATGTCGCCTTTTCTGGTACTGAATTTGTCTAATGCTTTTTGTTCAGACTGCTGCATAATTTTTGTACTGACTCGCCATAAAAAGTGTGACAATTTTTATTAAATGCTTCTTTCGTATTTTACTGTGCTTATTTTGTCTTGTCTCGATATTTCCGACTCAAAGCCTTCCGTATAAAACCTACTGTTCAGTGTTTGTGAAATTTTAAGAACAAGTGATTGAGTTGACGATGAAAGAAATTGTAAACGCAGCGCTAAATGCTTATATTTCTATTTCTACAGTTTCTGCTCGTCCTAAGAAATCAAGCATTTGTGTCTCAGTGACGTTCAGTTGTAATTTCTCCTTAATTTTGCTTCGATACAAAGTGATTTTTCTCGCCGGGTTGCTGGCGGAGAAAAAAACCAAGCTCACTCTGTCGTTGAAACCCTTGCCATGTCCACTGCGCTATGTATCCCTTCTAGGTTCGTAAATTACCCAGTAAGTCATATTCAGTACCAGGGCAGCATGAAGTTTCACTTCATCTTTCTCCTTCTCATCGACGGAAGTAGTTTTTTTCTTGGTGTTTTTCCAGTTCTCTATTTTGTCGACGATTGATAACGCACCGCGAGAGTATTTGATTGTCTTCATTATAAACATTTCGGTCATTTCGGTAAAGTCGGGCATTATCAGTCAGAAAACATACGCTGCGAAATCTCGGCAAACGTTTTCTTTACTGATTCGGTATTTGAATCTCTGTTACTATTTTTCTTGCTGGGGAAATAGTGACAACGATTTATCAGTGCGTTACTTTTCTTCACAACGTGCTTGGAAAATCATTTTACAGTCTTTGCGGCTGCCCTTCAATCTCTGTACGTCCTCAGAGGAAATACATTTTCGGGATGTATTTTCCCTTTTCCTGCCTGATTCGCTTTCAACTGATTTTTTCGTCGTTCGACGCCTTTTTGGCCCGCAAAACGTTTGCTCCGTCTAACGGGGAAATCCTCGTCCGACATGTCCGACGCATCTTCGCTAAAGGATTTTTCTAAAATATTCTCACTGCCATCATCGGAATCACTTGTACAATCCTCATATCCAGAGTCACTATCCAAAAAGTTCTCCTCAAGGGCTTGCCTTAGATTTGGAATTGTCACTGATGACAAAAACTGGATTTCTTCATCTCCAACGAAGGTAATTTCCGACGCCATTTTGTTTCTTTTTTCTTTGCGCGGCATCCTCGCAACATACACGCGTGTTTCACGCGTGCGATGGCGCAATTTTTTCTAAAAATAGCACATATGTCTTTTTCGATGGGGCCAGCCCCATCACTGAAAATGGTATTCAGTTACGGTCTCCGTCCCCGATTATGGCTCCTGGATGATTATGATAACGATCGTTTCCCAAAATTCTCGTTCCTTCTCTCTTTGAAGCCACGGTGCGACTTGTTTTCTATACTGGTCACTTGTTATGTTCTGACATGATGTGTCTGTCTTCATATTGATGTTGAAATGGCAAATCGACCAGAAAAACACAACTGGTTTCAAGATCTTGCTCATAATATAGAACACCAAAGGGAACAGGCATAATTCGGTCCTCTTTGTTCCTCAACGTGACCAAATTATACTTTCAAACTACGTTTTGCACGCTAAATCCGCTGAACCCTTGGCAGGAAAGACTATGGCATCACAGGCCAGAACAGAAAGATAAACTTAACCTTTGTTGTTTTAAGAAATAACTGTGACTTACAATACGCCGTGCATGCACTTTATATTCGTTATAAACTTGGCAATGGAATACAATGAAGCTTTCTATAGCGTTCATAGACTGAAAAAGGTGGTCACTAGGTCCCCAAGACTACACACGAGTGCTACAAGAACTTTTCCTCTGATGTTAGTGTGTTTAACGGTCTTAGCGTATACCACGTATTTGAACTGAATCTATCATTAGTACTTCTCCAGCTACTTTCTCTATGATGATAAAGTGTTTAACGATTTTAACGTATACTACGGATATGAACTGAATTAATTAAAATATTATTTCATCACTTAATTAATTCAGGACATATCCGTAGTATACGTTAAAGTCGTTAAACACTTTATTATCATAGAGAAAGTTAACTTGTAGTAATACTACTGCTACTACTACTACTACTACTACTACTGCTACTACTACTACTACTACTACTACTACTACTACTTTCTCTATGATGATAAGGTGTATAACGATTTTAACGTATACTACGGATATGAACTGAATATTAATGTTAATATTATTGATATTAATATTAATAATAAAAATATTATTAATATTATTAATAATTATATTAATAATATTAATATTATTAATATTAATAATAATAATAGTAATTATTATTATTATTAATAATAAAAATATTATTATATTATTAATAATAATAATAATAATAATACTATTATTATTATTATTAATAATATAATAATAATATTGTTATTATTGTTATTATTTTAATTAATTCAGTTCATATCCGTATATACGTTAAACTCGTTATAGTCCGACTACTCCAACCAAGGCCACCCAGGAAATTTTCTTACAAATTAGCCAATAGCGTTCGAGTATCAAAACAATAGAAACGCGGCAAATTTTAAATTTTCAGTTTCACATTTCAAACGGCTGAACGGTTCTGCCATGGAGCAGAACATGCGACTTTGCTTGAATCGGAGCGGAAAACTTTACGATAATGGCCGTTATTATCCAAGACTTTTACGAGAACAAGTTCTTGATATGATCCATAGCGGAATATCTCAGCGAACGACTGCAACGGAGCTGAAAACAAGCCGGTATTTTGTCCAAAACGTCTTAGCTGACTATGACCGTACAGGATGTTCGTTGCCGCACATGAAAGTCCAGCCAGAGAGAAGAGTTATAACTCCAGACGTTGTGGCCTCCATAGAAATAGAAAAACGAGTATTTATTCAGCAGAGTTACAAGATCGTGTATTACTTGATGGGATCGCCCATCCCTGGAATTTACCATCAAGATCCACGATATCGAAGTGTGTTAGGAACGATCTATTTATGACTAAAAAGAGAATACAACAAATACCGGCCGAATCCCAGAGAAATGACAACATTGAACTGAGAAATGATTTTCTCGAGCAAATGGCGCACTTGGATCTGCGCACCGTTCATTGTTTTGACGAGAGCAGTGTCTTGAAAACAACTGCCAATCGACGGTACGGAAGCGCTCCCAAAGGCCAGCCTGCCTTCGAAATACAGCGATACGCATCTAATTGTACTTACACGATTAATCTTCTCCATTCCCCCTTCGGAATAGACTTTGTTGATGTCATCGAAGGTCCCTCGAACGGAAATTTGCTCCTGCTTTTTTTTGAAGAGGCAGTGAATCTCACGAGAGCAGATGGCACAGCAGTCCTGGAGAGAGGTGATACTGTGATCTTAGACAACTGCGGCTTCCATCATGGCCACTTTGTGGAACCTATTCTGAGAGAGATGCTAGGAGAGTGTGGCGTGAACCTACTTTTTCAGCCGCCGTATTCACCGGAATTCAACAGCTGCGAAATTTTGCTTTCATGATATCAAAGAGTTTCTACGCCGAAATCAGCGCTTAGCGGTGGAGCATACAGAATATGCAATCTACGAGGCGTGTGCAAACATCACACAAGCAAAATCTGTTGGCTATTTTCTACACTGTGGATACCTGCTGTAGGTCACGAACAATGAACTTTAGCGTTAATTGTCCGGCTCACTTGTACAATTGTTACCACATTGCCGCTGCAGTAACAAACAATATTATGCAGCGTTACTCTCTGTCTCACGTTTGCTTATTATGAGAGATTGTTTGTAAATGTACACCTGCAATTCAGTCAGCTGAATGAGTTGTTTATGAATCTGTAAACAAGTTTAGAGAGAATGGGGTTTCCCCACACGTTATAAATAAAGCAGCCTGCGTGACGCAGTATTTCCGCTTCTCTCTGCCGAAAAGTATAGTAAATAAATAGCTGGTAGAAATAAATAAAGTACCGATATATTTGAAGTCTTTTAGTCAACGTACTTGGTTGTGCATATTTCATTTTTCTGTTCAATATAATTCAACATCATAGCAAAAATATTTTCTATCAGTTTGAAAGCTATACACTATGAACTCAGACACAGCAAATGCTTCTGATTTGTCACTTCTTGCGTTGAAAGTTTGCGAATTCGCACAACGCGAAGTTTGCTAAAGCTTGGATGCTTTTTCTGGGGAAATCCATGCCAACCATCAACAGGCCTGCAGTCTTGGGGGCGAAAATTTTAAACTCGAAAGGGCTTTTCATATTTTTCAAATACATTGTATTATACACTGTTACAGTAAGGAGCGTAATTGCGTGACAGGGACTCAGGGAGAAGCAATGCTGTCAATCAAACGTTTGGCAACATTCTAGTCAGTCTCGCAACCTGTGCTCGCGCTGCCGGTGAAATGGCGGGACAAAGTCACTCATGTCCAATACACCCAAACTGAGTCGAATCGTCTTAAAGCAAAGACGATTCGAGTCAGCTCGAGGATCAAAGACTTCCGACTCACCGGAAGTCCGTTTAGCGGAACTCGACTTACCGGAAGTCAGGTCGCGAATAAATGCGCAGGGAGGTGAAAAATTTTGACGAATCGACTCGAATCGACTCGATTCGAGTCGATTCGTATTCCTAAAAGTGGATTCGACTCAACGGAAATCAGGTCGTAAAGTCCTTCAAGTATGTGTGCGTGACACAATAAGACAACAAGGAACGCATAACATGGACCTTTCTCGTTCTTAAAGCGTCACTGATGCGACACTAAACAGGAACATTGTAATGAACCTTCTTCCTCGCTTGTGTTGTCGATCTGAAGGATTTGCACACGGAACGACAAGAAGATAACATGAACCTTCCTCGTTCTTAAAGCGTGATGCGACACTAAACAGGAAAATTGCAATGAACCTTCTCCCTCGCTTGTGTTGTCGATCTGAAGGATTTGCACACGGAACGACAAGAAGATAACATGAACCTTCCTCCTTCTTAAAAGCGAGTCGATTCGACCACTTTTCCTACCCTCCATGTTCGCCTTCTTGTGTGATTCTTTTTCTAAGTGTCTCGCAAATCGACTATCCAGTTAGTCGAACCGACTACACAACGGACGATTCGAGTCGAATCGACTCGAAGTCGATTCGACCACTTTTTCTACCCTCCCTGTTCGCCTTCTTGTGTGATTTTTTCTGTCTCGCAAATCGCCTTTCCAGTTAGTCGAATCGACTACACAAAGGACGATTCGAGTCGAATCGACTCGAATCGAGTCGATTCGACCACTTTTCCTACCCTCCCTGTTCGCCTTCTTGTGTGATTTTTTCTAAGTGTCTCGCAAATCGACTTTCCAGTTAGTCGAATCGACTACACAAGGGACGATTCGAGTCGAATCGAGACGAGTCGTCACTGCCTTAGACGAATCGAGTCAGTTTGGGTGTATTGGACAACCCTCGTTTTTGTTGGCGGAACGAAGAATTCTCGAGAAAGAGCTGCAAGAACTGAAGAAACACTCTCTACAGCCCAAAGAACTCTTTCCTCCATCATCGCCTGGGCCCTTACAATTCGTGTCCGGTAACAGTACACTGCTAGTTGGCCCATCTAGCAGTGTGTCAGTGCAGTCGATTGAAGGCCCCGCTACTGAGGGAAAATCGTGCGAAAAAACAACAGATCACTCAAGCTATTTAGAAAGGAAAAGTGCGGAACTAACGGAAAACCTGTCTCTCTTACAGACACAAATCAGAAGTGCTTCTGATCAGCTGCAAAGCGTTCGTAGAGAATACGAAGAAGCATCAAGCAAAGCCAATGGACGGCGAGGAAAACTCTGTGGCCGATGCCATTTGGCGGGACATTACAAGGGTCGCTGTTCAAATGCGCCATGCACAGACATGAACAAATGCGGAGCGAGCGAGAAGCATCCAGAGAGCAAAAGTGAAATTCAAGAACTACAGAAACTAATCAGGGACTTGGAGAAAAAAGAGGCTAAGGTTGCAGATGAGCTTCGTTCGTTCAAGCTTGCAAAAGAGCGCTCGAGCAATTATGCGGCCAAGACTAAGAAGCAAAGAAAGCAGAATGAAGGTCGGTATGTTGACCGTTTCGCTCTGGATAAGGACTTGATAATACTGAGGAATATTTTCAACAACAAAGTCCCTTTGGATGATTCTAAGGACTGGCAAATGCCATTTCTGATTGAACAGTACCGGAGAAATCTACCGTGTCTAAATGTTGGTATGTAAACAAAATCGAACGGGAACAGTTGCAATCCGATCTAATGTTGAGCTGTGAACGTTGTAGACGTTACTTGGCGCCTTCACGCAAAATGCGCCTCTGAGAGAGAAAGTTCCATAGTTAATGCCCTGGATATGTTGAGTTTTGCTAAAACAAATGAATAAAGTTTATATTTTTATGCTATTTTGCCGTTTTAATACTCCCGCTCCTCAAAAACATTTGTAGAAATTCTATTGTTTACAACCGATACTGTGATTGGCTAATTTGCAGAAATTTTTGTCGGGTGGCCTTGGTTGGAGTAGCCGGACTGTAAACACTTTATCATCATAGAGAAAGTTAACTTGTAGTAATACTACTACTACAATTACCACTACTACTCTTACTACTACTACTACTACTTCAACTACTACTACTATTACTACTACTACTACTACTACTACTACTACTACTACTACTACTACTACTACTACTACAACTACTACTACTACTTTCTCTATGATGATAAAGTGTTTAACGATTTTAACGTATACTACGGATATGAACTGAATTAATTAAAATATTATTTCATCACTTAATTAATTCAGGACATATCCGTAGTATACGTTAAACTCGTTAAACACTTTATTATCATAGAGAAAGTTAACTTGTAGTAATACTACTACTACTACTACTACTACTACTACTTTCTCTATGATGATAAGGTGTATAACGATTTTAACGTATACTACGGATATGAACTGAATATTAATATTAATATTATTAATATTAATATTAATAATAATAATATTATTAATATTATTAATAATGATATTAATAATATTATTAATATTAATAATAATAATAGTAATTATTATTATTATTATTAATAATAATAATATTATTATTATTATTATTAATAATATAATAATAATATTGTTATTATTGTTATTATTTTAATTAATTCAGTTCATATCCGTAGTATACGTTAAACTCGTTAAACACTTTATCATCATAGAGAAAGTTAACTTGTAGTAATACTACTACTACAATTACCACTACTACTCTTACTACTACTACTACTACTACTACTACTTCAACTACTACTACTATTACTACTACTACTACTACTACTACTACTACTACTTTCTCTATGATGATAAAGTGTTTAACGATTTTAACGTATACTACGGATATGAAATGAATTAATTAAAATATTATTTCATCACGTAATTAATTCAGTTCATATCCGTAGTATACGTTACAATCGTTAAACGCTTTATCATCACAGAGAAAGTTGCAGTAGTGGCATTATTTATTATTAAATTAATATAGCTCATATACGTCGTATACGTTAAAAGCGTTAAGCACTTTATCCTCACAGAGAAAGCTGTAGCATTAGTAGCTGTAGTACACATAGTAGAAGGAGAAGTTAATAAATTCAATTAATATACGTAGCGTACAAGCTAAGAACTCTACCGGTGATGATAAGGTGTCTACCGGTTTTAACGTATTCTCCGTATATGAACGGAATAAATTAAAAAACAACAATATTTAATGAATTCATAGTGCTGAACTCTAATTGGTGGTTTAGTTCCCAAATGGTCTTACACGTTTCTATAAGAACAAGCTTAGGCCAATCCAAGGTGAGTTCCTATTCCCTTCGGCCTGCTTTCGAACTGTAATTGGTCTACGATCATCTTGGGGCCGCATTAAATAGAGGGAAACATGAGCCGAGTACTTTAGTGCGTTGCTTAATTTGAAAATGAGCAAGCCGTGCTCCCAGGTTAATAGTAAGCTTATTCGTGATAAAGCGGAATGCAGTATCATCGCAAGAACAGTGTTCTGTCGTCGGATTTAAGTGTGTATGGCGTATAAAAGACCAGGAAATAGAGAATGCATGGAACTGGATCTGCGAAAAACGAGACGAGTGCGATCTGAAGTTATCAAAAGTCAACGGAGTCTGTTTCTTCTTTTCCTCGATAAGTACGTCAAAATTAGACACCAAAAAACGAAAAACGCCACAGAGATCACAAGCACTAAGAGAAAGCGACGATTCAAGTGACGAGTCTGCAATTAGTGCTTCGCAACTGTCATCGCCTGGCAAGAAAGTATTTCCAGCCATTTCGTATTGGGTGGCATGCCAAACACCAAATGGATCAGCATTGAACCCGCTAAAACTACAAAGCGCGCGAGAAAAAGACCTCGCCTTGCCGAAAGCCAGTCGTCCATTGGACAGCAGAAAAAAATAACCAGTTTTTTCCTGTCGCAGCAACGCCCTCGAAATTAGTATTTTGTTCAAGTGACTATTTTCAGTCAGTGTTATTCGATGTAATTTGTTAAGAGAAAGCGTAGAAGACACAAACAGTAGGAAAAAAACACGAGTGTGAATATTAAGTTGTTTCTTTGACATTGTGCGAGATGAAATCAAATGTATTTCTCAGTTGAAATGATGAATGTCATTTATGTTTTCTCAGAATGGTTTAGACAGTCCACAAGAATGAACCAGAAGGATTTGTCAGTTGCGATTTATTTTGTTATCTCGTCGATTGAAAGTTAGCGTATCGATTAAGTAATACATGTAAGGAAAGCAAAGGAAAGGAAAACGTCAAACTTGATTAAAAGAAAGTCACTTTTCGAGTGCAACTTTGCTTACTTTACTTCGACTATCTCTTACACGATAAAGGGTGCGTCGGGTCGGTCCCATATTTTATTAAACGAGTTTTGGCACATTACTTTGTTTCTAAACATTATGTCAAGCTATAGCTGCATTTTCATTCCAGCCCTTTTCTTGAGAGAGTCCGCCGTTCTTCCGTCTTGAAATTTGAGATCGGGATCCCTCAGAATTGCCGTCCACTGCCCAAACCCGTGCCGATCGATTCCCTTCTTGAGAAAATCGTCCTCGTCTGCCGTGAATTTCAACACCCGACGATAATTTCTTTGAACTCGCAATTGGTTTGTGGGCGGGGAATGCTTTTCTTTAGGGGGTGCGCTCTCTGTTTCTGCTGTTTTGACTGGAGCTGCAAGACTTGAAGTTGAGCTGCTAAACCTCGTTTGCACTTCCCTATCCACCTCCGAGCCTTTCGTGCCAGTTGTAGCTTTTGTAGACACTCGTGAGCTTTGACAGCAACTTCGCGCGATCTTTGCTTTTGATATTGAACTTTTGCAACGGCAGAACTGTGTTTTTGGTCTTCTGACAAAATTTGTTGCTCCTTGCTTGTGAGCAGATTGAGGCTTTGCGTCTCGACAATTTGACGATAGCCCGTCGGATGAATGAACTTTCCGATTGCATCAAACACTAGCTTACTCATGACGTCGCCCAATTTGCTGTGCTGGCCTCCATTTCTCGTGACCAGAACGAACTCGCACTGGGGTTTTAGCAATGGCCTTACGAAATTTATGTAGCTATCGAGCACCTGCATGCTTGCATCGGTCAGAATTAAGGAGTCAAATCCATATTTGCTAGCAGTCTTGAACTTTTTCTGGTCGATGAATCCCCCGTTCTCCTTAGCTGCTCTGACCATGTCCACTGTCAAATACTGATAAGTCATAGGCCGAGATCCCTTCACCTTGATGAACAAATACACTGCGACAAATTTCGTGGCAAATGTTAAGTCCGAAGGATTAACTTGACCTGGAATAGTTTTGCACGTCTTCACAGTGTTCTCGTAACGAGGCAAGTGAAATGTCACCACTTCTAACAGTTCTTCCATGGTTGCCCAGTGCCCCCTAGCATCCAAAGTTTCAATGTCTAGATCTTGTGTCCACTGCAGTCTCATCAGCTTTGCCACCGTCTTGCGCGCTCGTTTAAGGTACAGCTCCGTTGAGGACAAATTTCGAAGAACTGTGTCTGATGCGCCGTTTATTTTTCTGCAGTCGATTAATTCGGAGATCGCATCAATGTAGCCCAATCGGCCACCGTGTCCCAGTTTGCATTCATCTTGCAAGTAGTCGATAAACTTGAACAACAGACTATGAGAACACAGGCTAAAGTACAGCACTTCAAAACTCAATTCCTCTTCATCTTCGCAGCAAAATTTGAGAAATTTAAAGCATCTCTTGGCTATCTGCTGAGCTGTACGATCTTTCTTGCAACCCCCACCACTTCCAGTCAACCATTTCGTGAATAACTCGCCAATTTGGCTGGAAACTGAAAACGAAGGCATTACCCTGGCAGTTTGTTTTGTGATTTCACCCGATGTATCATCATCGGCAAGTTCTTTGGTACTTGAAACGTCGGGTTTTTCGTCAAAGAAAAAGAACCAACTGTGCTTGGTGTTCACATGTTTCCTGCAGCAACGTTGACTTTTAAATCCATCGTGATCACACGTTTGTATTGGACAGTGATACAAGCTATCTGTTTCTTCTTTTTCCAAGTGAAGCTGTTTTGGTTTTGGTGATGAGCTATCAATTTTCGACCAGTCAACCTTACCCTTTTTGTTCATGTCGGACATCTGAGTGATTCACACAATTTGTTCCACTTACATAAATAGTGAACAAAACACAAAGGCAACAAAAAAACAATGGCTGTATTGTGCAAGTTTAAACTTGCCCCAACCTGCCCCAACTTGCCCCTGCTTGCTCAGGTATGTGTCTGCTTGCCACTGTTCATTATTCTTAAGTAAGCTTACAAATTTGAGGTGATATATATGGCGTTGGTGCGATTATATTCAACCTTGTCCGGGCAAGTCTATAAGGGCCTCGAAAAGTCTTTAAAAATCTGCTATTGACACTGCTTCGTGTTGTTTGAAACTTAAAACACTCACCAAATGTTTTTGCCAATTAAAAAGCGATAAAATCATAGATGGCAAGAAAAGAAGAATGTTTCTGTTGAACAAGATGTACAAAGGAACTGTCATTTCTAAATAGGAACCATTTTACATAAATAGGAACTAATGGTTAGGAACAAACTGTTCCACGTGCCAATAAAAAGGAACATTTCGTTCAAAACGGAACCTGTTAATGGGAACAATTGTTCCTCAAGTGAATAAAAAGGGACCAATTTTTCAAAGCAGGAACAATGTTAGAAAGGAACAAACGTTCCTTTACAAAAAAGGAACGTAATTAATTGGGAACCAAAGTTCCTCGTGTCAGCATAAAGGAACAGCCACTCTAAAAGGGAACGCGTTAATAGGAACAATTGTTCCTCAAGCGATTAAAAAGGACCAAAATGATAAAAGAGGAACAATACCATTGGGAACCCCTGTTCCTAGGCCACTCATTTAGGAACAAAAAGTTCCTTTCAATGTTAAAAATTCGGAACAAAAGGTTCTTTTTAGCTCTAAATGAACACTTTGTTCCTGTTTTTGACAGGAATTTGTTCCTTTTGATGCTAAAAGGACCACTCCAAAGAGGAACAATCATCTCTTAATCGGAACGTTCCCAAAGCAAAAATGGGAACAGTGCTCAAAAATAAAAGTAAGTTAAAAAGCCACTTAAAGGATGAATAAAATATGCCAAAGCATCTTATGACTCTCTATACTGAACAGATACAACAGCCAAAATTTGATTGATAAAATCATGCTAGAACATGTTCAAATTTGGAAGTAAAAATTTTGTGAACGTAGAAGATGATGTGATGATGATGGTGATGATGATGACTTCTGATTAAGTTTAACTTCAAGCTCAAGCTCAAGCATTACGTTCAAGTCAAGCGTCAGTCAAGAACAAGAAAACCAGTAAGCTTACTGAAAGAACTGAGAGACTATTGCTGCTCTTTTGCCAATTATGTAATTTAATCTTAAGCTTAAGTAGTAATTGCATCTCCATTTTGTAATTCTTTATAATTCTTTTTAGTTTCCGTAACTTTGTGTTGATGTAGTTGCTCGCACTACTTATTTGTTGCGTGTCCTTTATTCGCACCTGGGGTTTTCGTTCTTGCCATCTTTCCGAACACTGTCGCGTCGGTACGTAACATGCCTTAGAATTTAATTTTCCATAGCGCTTTCTTAAGATTCTTTCCCGCGCTTCGCATCTTTTGATTTTTTCCGCACTTCCTTGGGATTTCCTCCCAGACTGACGTCTAATGATATATTCTCCCGCGTTCAGTCACCTGCACGCCCGCATTGGTCACTGGTCGTATTTTTAATTCAATATTTCTCTATTTCGTTACAGTCGAACCTCCCGTAAGCGACCGTGTGATAAAACAATAAAGGGTGCTGAGGTCACTTAAGACCGCTTTTAGCAGCAAGCTTGGCATAACTGATTTGTTGGTTACCAATAGTGTTGTAGTAGTAATATTTTAATTTTACTATATCAAAATAGTTTATTATTGCCAATTACGGAAGAGGCCTAGGTTCGTGTATGTATAAGTCAACGTGCTATTATAATTAGTACCGCTTTAAATTTGATCAATGTGAATGTTTATAAAATTGTTGACTGAGTGGCCGCTTACGAGAACTTAAATACAAAGGTAGCTTACGTGAGCGGTCGCCTACAGGACTTTTCAACTACACAGTTAAAGCGACATGGCAAATGAAGTTTTACAATGCTGGTCGTAACTAGAGCAAGTTACTTACGAGAGTGGTCGACTGTCTTTTAATTGATTTTTTCGAGTTGTGTGGATGCCAAAACTGCGATAAATTGCGTTCCCCTGGTATAATTCTAGCACTGTAGCGCTTACGGTTCTCAATAAATAACAACAAAACCTTTCATTTAACAGCACAAGCAAGTTTATTAACAGCAAACTACAAAAAAGCAAAGCTAAAGAAGACTGCAAGAAATATGTTTACTAAGTAGTTAAGTAATTTTCTGAATAGGATGTTAATATTTGGCTGTGAATTTTGGCTGTTCATTTTGGTGTAAGATAAGAAAGATGAACGTTTATTCGTTTGTCTCACGATGGAATCGCTTTGAGTTGTTGATCGCGACGTTTCGACTGCAATACTGCTAGTCTTCATCAGGCAATGAGGTCGATTGTTTACGTGTCGCTATTTGTAGCAGATTAGTTCGCTGCTATTGGTGCATTTCGATCCTCATTATTATTCCGACTAGATGTTGTTCCCTCACAGGTCAGCATTGTGGTTGATTGGCTGTTGTGCTGTTTGATCACAGGTATCCAAGCTTCAAGAATTTCGATTCCACTATCTCTATTGATGTTATTAGGATGAAGTCTTATATGGATAGCCTCTTTGACCCTACGTGTGTACCAGTGAGGGTCACGATCAATAAACTTAACTTCTTTCCAAATAGGAAGATGCCCCCTTTCGTTAGCGTGCTCTAAAGCTGCGGAGGTTTGTATACGAGCAAGCCGTATACAGCTATTTCAATTAACGTTGTCGGAAAAATCTTCACGACAAGACTGCAAGGTGGCATGGGTAATTTATTAATAAATCTACCAAGCTTAGGCTATTGCTCACCCCAACAGAAAATAGATCACATAGACAAGTGTTTATGGTACTTTTGTCCACCCTATGACAGTGACAGCCGTAGAATTACAGCCGAATCACACAAGATGTACAGCTACCCATACTAATTTTCGGTCTTGTCGCGTACGAGCTGTATCTCTGTCGTGTTCTTTTATCCTTTCTTGCATCGCTCTCCCTGTTTCCCCAGTGGATAGTTTGCCACACTCGCATGGAATCTTATAGACCACACCGTCTTGTTTAGTTGGTTCAAGAGCGTCTTTCGGTCGCACTAAGTGAGACCTAAGAGTTGTGTCTGATTTGAAGACGGTGCGTACGTCTTGTTGTTGTAGGCAGCGCCGAAGAACCTCTGATACACCGTTTATGTAGAGTAGAACCGCAGTAGATTTTCGTTTTCGTAATTATGAGGAAGGATTTCCATTTGAAACAAGTACCGATGACAAATGTTTCTTTCTCTGATGGTTTTGTTGTGAGGTGTTTGGCTCGGTCGTATAGACACTTAACAATACCACGCGTTTCACTAACTGAGGATGGTGGGAATCATAGGCTAGGTATTGGTCAATGTGGGTGGGCTTTCTGTAAGCACTGGTGGTGAGAAGACCGTCTGAATCCCTTGAAACTGACGTGTCGAGAAAGGGAATAGTGTGATCTTTCTAGATTTCCATAGTAAAACGAATAGTAGGCTATTGACTGTTTAGATGTTGTAAAAAGCCGTCTACATAGTATTTACCTAAGATTGTAAAAGTGTCATCTACATATCGCTTCCAGATCTTAGGTTTATAGGTCGCCGTTGCTATCGCCCGTTCCTCAAACTCTTTCATGCAAAGGTTAGCAATAACCGCGGGGACTGCAGGCTCCCCATAGCTGCTCCGGCTTTTTGCTAGTAAATCGACCCGTTGTATTGGAAATACGATGACAAATGTTTCTTTTCTTTAGAGATAAGTGATGGTTTTGTTGTGAGGTGTTTGGCTCGGTCGTATAGACACTTAACAATACCACGCGTTTCACTAACTGAGGATGGTGGGAATCATAGGCTAGGTATTGGTCAATGTGGGTGGGCTTTCTGTAAGCACTGGTGGTGAGAAGACCGTCTGAATCCCTTGAAACTGACGTGTCGAGAAAGGGAATAGTGTGATCTTTCTAGATTTCCATAGTAAAACGAATAGTAGGCTATTGACTGTTTAGATGTTGTAAAAAGCCGTCTACATAGTATTTACCTAAGATTGTAAAAGTGTCATCTACATATCGCTTCCAGATCTTAGGTTTATAGGTCGCTGTTGCTATCGCCCGTTCCTCAAACTCTTTCATGCAAAGGTTAGCAATAACCGCGGGGACTGCAGGCTCCCCATAGCTGCTCCGGCTTTTTGCTAGTAAATCGACCCGTTGTATTGGAAATACGTGGATCTTAAGACAAAGTTTAAAGGTCAGCAATTTGTGTAGGTTTAAGGTTTGTGCGGTCGGCAAGACCGGGATCATTCTCTAGTTTGCATAATGCGGCCTTTATGGCACCTTCGATCGGCACGTTCGTAAATAACGATTCTACGTCAAAAGATACCATGACTTCGTTTTCTTGTATTTGCTCATGGCTGATGGTAGACACAAAATGAGTAGAGTTGGTAACTGTGTAGTCTGATTTGCCTGTCAACGGGGACAGGATGTCAGCTAAGTGAGCCGACAAATCGTAGGCGAAGGTGTTTACACACGATACAATGGGTCCTAATGGTATGTCGGTGGCTGTTTGTGCCTAGGTTTGATTTTGTTGTAGACAGTTTCTGAAATATGTCCACTTCGTTTTAAGCTGAGAAGCTTTTCAGTAAGTTTTCGGCTAAGTCAGTCCGTTGGGTCTTTATTAAGGAGTTGATATGGACCTGTTTCGATGAGTGTTTCGTTTTATCATGGTATGTGTCGGTGTTCAACACTACACTGGCGCGACCTTTGTCCGCTGGTAGAATCATAATAGAGGGGTCTTGTTTGAAGTTCTGAAGAGCGACTTCCAGCAAAAATCAAGCAAAATCTCAGTTTGGCGGCAGTAGTTGAAAAATAGATTTCTTTCGTATTTTGCAGATAATTAGGTATTGGTACACCTAGAAACCTGATGTGGTTCGTTTTTCCCAGAAGAGAGAGAGATCAAAATCACAGGAAATTCATCTTGAAAATCAGTACTATAAACTTGCATCGTGCTGGTCAACTAAAGCGCAGAGAAAAAGATAGGCACTTTCTATCGACAGAACAAGTCTTTTTCATTAACCAGACAGTTGTGAAACAGCAGTAGCAAAATCTACTGAACACAAACAAGTCCAAACTAAAAGGCAGGTTTTTGATGATCACGTAGAAACTGATTTGGAACCTAACTTATGTGAAATAATTTAACATGTGCCATAATTCTAAATGGTCTCAATCCTCATCCAATAGACAGCACAAACATTGAAAAAAACCATACCTTGAAACTGGCTTGGGTTACCCATGCTACTTTGTTTGGGACGACTTCGAACTCAGCAAAGTTTAAACAAATGGGGCTTATGCATGGTTCAATTCTACCTGTTACTATCCCCCCCCCGGGCACACCCCCGGGGATTTGCAATTTTGTTCACACTTGCCGGTCTATTCCCCACCCCTGGGTACGCAAAAAGAGACAATTTCCCACCCCCGGGACTCCTCATCGACCACAAATACGTTGTTTTGTGTAGAAAACATAGATCACTACAATAGCAAAACCAGACGTTTTAACAAGAACTCAAATGCTTTTCTAGAGTTTCTTGAACGAAAGACACTACATGTATAATATAATAAAAAAATGAACACTTCATTTGAAAAAGAAAACTGCAGAAAAATCTAACCGCATTGGCATACGGCTAGCGAGTAAAGAAATGGTCTTCGCCACGTGATTTATACTAAATATAGCACATACGCACAAGCCGAGGCCCGTGAACAAATTCAAGAATGAACACTGGACTGAGATCTCTGTTTAATATAAAGCCGTGCATCCGTTTTCATGTAGAGTCCATTTAAGTCGTCTTCTACATAAACACGCTGAAGAAATATTTCTTTGTTTGTGAAGAACGCCATCCATTCGAGTACGCATCAAACGCACATTCGTTTAACAATTTACAATAAAAGTTC
Source organism: Siderastrea siderea (assembly GCA_964030785.1). Classification (NCBI taxonomy): domain Eukaryota; kingdom Metazoa; phylum Cnidaria; class Anthozoa; order Scleractinia; family Rhizangiidae; genus Siderastrea; species Siderastrea siderea. The sequence continues at coordinate 2,163,138 of OZ034974.1, forward strand.
CTTCGAATACAAATTTCAATTTTGAGAGATTATTGTTCTCTAACCAGTCTGCTACAAATTTCAGAGATTCTCCCTGGAAATCGGCAGTCTTCTTCACACGGTTCGGCCTCAACCGAGAAGTGACGTACTTCAGAAGAACAACAAGAAGTTATTTTCGATTTGCCCCTCCCCCCTTCGCCCGGGACAAGACCACTTCAAACAATTCCCCACCCCCGGGACTGAAGAGCTGGACTTGTCCCCGGGGTTGCCCGGGGGGGGGATGGCAACAGGTAAAATTGAACCATGCATTAGTGAAGTTGAATTTTGCCGTACACAAAATCATGGGGAAATTTGCCTTTTTAACCAAACTGGCTCGCTCTACTTCATTCTTGTTAATTTCCAGTGTTAACATTCTTTTGCGTTCCAAAACGAGGAAGAAAAAGCCCGAAATGGGCGATTTTCACGTTTCCGAAGTTCTGTTCCTTCGTGTGCAAATCTTGTTTGTATATTTGTTTGCATTGCGTTACCAAATACCGTGACTAAATTGTGTAACCATATTTGGATATATGATGTCACAGGTGTAGCATGTTAGATGTCACGTTTTGCCGTGGTTTGCACAGAGAGCTCACAACGATAACACCAGCATCCTTCAATTTTTTCTTTTCCCTCTACCTTTTTTGAGATCAACCGAGCATTTTAGTTTGAAGCCATTATCAAGCATCAAGCAACGACGAAGAAAAGAGAGATTGTGTTGCTTAACACGGAAATTTTGATGTATTTCGGGATGTGGCAAAGTTGAACTACATTAAGCACCATTTGTTAAAATTCGCTGTGTTCGAAGTTTTCCCACATACAGCAGCATGGATACCCCAAGCCGGTTTCAAGGTATAGTTTAGTTCAATGTTTTTACTGTCTATTGAACGAGGATTGAGATCATTTGGGGTTATGGCACATGTTAAATTATTTCACCGAAGTTAGGTGAAATCATAATCAGTTTTTACGTAAATATCAGAACCTGCCTTTCAGTTTGGAATTGTTTGTGCTCATTAAATTTCGCTACTGCTGTTTTGTAACTGTCTAGATAATGAAAAAGACTTGTTCTGTTAATAAGAAGTGTCTATCTTTTTCTCTGCGCTTTAGTTTACCAGCGCGATGCAAGTTTGTAGTACTGATTTTCAAGATTAATTTCCTGTGATTTTGACCTCTCGAACCCAAGAATCGATTTCCTCGTTTTTTTTCGAAAATGAAGCGCTTCTGGGGAAAGCGAACCACATCAGGTTTCTAGTTTTACCAATATCCATTTATGTGCAAAATATGAAAGAAATTGATTTTTCGACTTCTGCCGCCGAATGCTCGATGTTTACTGAAAGTCGCTCTTAAGGGCTTCTTGCGTTTCCTTCGTGATGTTAGGCTTGGGAGGTTCAGCCTGTTATCAAACATAACGCGGCAAGGGTGGAAAATTTGATTTCTTTCATATTTTCATGTTAGATAGGTTAGGGTATAACTAAAATCACTGGATACTTTTTTTGGCAAAATATCCTTTTATTTCAAAGAAAAATGCAAATAACGAACTTCCGTTAAAATCGCCATTTGAAGCAGTAAATTATGACATCAATTTGAGGCGTTCGCGCTCAAAAACAAATCCCTCTGTCGTCTTTTAAACACTCAATTTTACTTTTGCAATCTCTCAAGAGCTTCAAAACTGATTTTGGTAGAAACTGCGTTGTTCTTTGTGTTTGAAATAATTTAATTTTGAAAGTATACATTTCTCATCAGGAAAAGTACTTCGTGAATTAAATTATTTTTCACCATGTGCTAAACCTTCAAATCGATTCAGCTTCTGGCTGTTGAAATTAAGAAAAGATGTTCTCAGGATTGCTGAAAAAATTTCTTTGGGTAAATGATTGAGAGCGACGCGAGAGCTTTTCAAAGTTCGTTAAAATGCAGGTTGTTTGACCCTTCTTGGCAACATTCCATTCGCGAGTCACGCACATACTTTAATGTGTTTCGACCCATATGAGATCGAAAACGTCAAACAGAAAAACAGTTCGAAATGCTCTTACCTCATTTGCCGTAGAGGACAGGTCCAGAGGCCATTTCCGAGTGATTCTTTTGCCGTTCCACGTATTTTGGTCCTGTTGATGCCATCCAATGAACACCGCCAACTGGGTCAGTGTATTGTAAACGGTCGAACAGCTCAACAACAACCTTTCTTCCAAAACGTTCGACATCTTTCTACACTGTGACATCTTACTCAACGGTTCAGTTGATTTAGTACGAGTGTTGCTCAGTTTTTAGTGCACAAAAGCATTATCAGATTTGACTGCAAAATTGGGACCAAACGTGGATGGCGCCGCGTGCGTATTTGGTTTGTCACGCAATGCGTATCAAAGGCATTTTAGGGGGTAGGGGAAGGGCAAAACCTTTAAGGTGAAGTAAAATAACATACAGTGTTAATTGCAGGGATTATTCGTGGTTTTAATGGCGTTGTGTGTCTTTCTTACTTATAACCAGTGTTGTTACAACCATTAAAAATTGTATTTGCTACCCTAGCCTAGTAGTCTGAAATGCAATTCCAACCGTTGTACAAGCTTACAGACATGGTTACAGGTGAGTGGTGCAACAGAAGTGGTGCTATTATTAACTAGACCCAACTTTAATACGGGGAAAACCTATAACTACAAGGGGCTCCCTTTTGTTAATTGACGAGCGGGTATTCTACCTATGATCATTGGTGTCAGTCTGCTGGTTCTCAGCTGGCACAGGACCGGTACAAGGCTCAGTTATATCAGGAGTGAAAGTCAACTCGCTGTTAAAGGGTTGGATGGAGTTTTGGACAGGAAGGGTTCTCTCTTCATAACAAATGGGTGCAATCGAAGTTTTTAACTGTGCTCTCTTGTCAGCTGTTTGACTTAGTCTACATTAGTGTGTCCTGACTAATGAGTGGGGCTTCTAACAACACGCCAGTGCTGTTTGAAGACTGTGAAATATGGCACGTAACCATGGTAACAAAAAATGAGGTTCTGTTCCTGAATTTCTGTTTACGAATCTTACTGAGACAGGTTCCCAGTGAGCGAGAACTCTCACAGCAGCCAGCATACTTATCATAATGGATATGAGGATATCATAACAGAAATACGTCAAGCATCTTGCCCTTAAACGTCTGTTACCTCTTTCACGTTCTACATACACCTTAATGAGGACGAAGAGAAGAGCGAGGCTTCCATCGATAACCTGGCTAATATTCGGATAGACCACAAGCGAATATAAAACTCACCTGATTTAACTTTTACAAGCAAACCTGTCCCGCGTAAGATAATTTCAGATCCCTTTTTCCCCAGTCCTCTTTCACTTTTTGGCCACTCTCCTTTTCCTTACCGTGACCCGGCCCCTTGTGCTGCAGCTTCTGCTAGACACTACTCCAAGTTTTGCACGATGGCTGGGACATATCGTCATTGTATTCAAACGTTCGTTGTAAAAACTGACGTGTAACTTGTGGTATCAGGCCCGCACCAAGGCTGAAATAAATGCTGCGAGCAAATTGGCCTAGTCAAAGCCTCCCCCTCGCCCCCTTCAAAATACACACTCATGCACATAGATACTAACTCTGTTCACAATGCCACAGTTTGTATCGATTTCGTCAAAAACGACACCTTTTTGGGGACATCCTTCGTTGACAATTTGCCAAAAAGCTCCTTCCTGTTTGCTTTTTCGCCGACAAAGTTGTTGGCAACATCCACCAGATTTATGGCATCAGTTTTAAAAAAGTACCGTTAAAGTTACAAGGTTTGTTAAAATTGAAACATTTCGACAGCCAAGCTACGAATTTCGGACCTGTTTTACCTAACTCTCGTAAACGTTTACGTAACTTTTATCACTCGATTAGTGAGATAAAAATAGTTTTGTTCCTTAGACTTGTTTTACAACAACATGATGAGCTTAAAGCTTGCAGCAAATACACAGCAGTCGCTTAGCTATTAAAGGCGTTAAGGTCCTTCACAGTAAAGCTATACTGCCAGGGTCAAGGTGATATGGGTGAAGAAAGACGACTGGGCGACTGAAGGCTAGTAGATTTTTGAAGCCCACTTGCCCGGTGGCTAGCGACTCAACAGATGTCAAACCCTGTTAAAGGTTGTAAAATAATAAAAGGAACTTTTAGCATCAGCATTTAAGACTATTCGTTGCACATTAATTCGTTTTAATTATATATTTTTTGGCTCATTTATTGTAATGTTTTTTCAACTTGGGGACTCAAGCCCCCACCCCCCCCCCCTCCCCTTTCTACGGGCCTGGGTATTCTTGGTGCATGAAAGTAAGGGAACAATTGTTTTCAAGCTTTTGATTTGTCTGGTGTTGTAACCACAAACTCCGACAACAAGATAATGGAACCAACAACAACCGTCTTCTGTGTAACGAAGCAATTCATGTATGTAAATATGTATGATTTGCGAAAAAAAAAGTCCGAGGTTCCCCCTCTAAGCCAAAACAATAAGCACAAACTAGTTAGTCACATCGCAATTTCCCTGATAAAAACGATTTTAATGTTCTGGACTCGACGTTTTGAAGAGGTTTTTAACTTAAACTAGTACACGTACCCTTTTTAGCTAATTTTCGTGTTCGAACATTGTTATTTGCATGTCTACAACTCACGCCGAGGGGTGACTACTTTTTTCTGCATTCTGGCACGGGAGGTTGAGGTGCCTAAATGTAGCACTAATTTTGTTTCGTATTTTTGGTCCATTACTAGTTCCTCCCATTTCTCGAACCCTGACCCGTTTGAAAAGAATCATAGCAGATTTTGCCCTTCCCCTACCCTCTAGTAAAATGTCCATTCCGATGATTTGCATTGAGTGACGCGGCTCTAGATAGTTTACTATTGTCAGCGGTCCCACCGTAGCGTATATAAGGAGAATACATTATGAATTCGCTCTCTTTTCTCGCACACCCGTGGTATGTTTCATGGCGGTTGGTAGTACCTTTATATAGTTGTCTTCATCTAGTCTCATCTGTACTTATCCGTCTGGTGGTCTCTCTCAGCAGTTTCTCCCGCCCTCCCCTCCCATTTTCATTATCCCTTTTGCCGCTGAGAGCGTCCGCCAGGGCTCCCATTCTCATTATAGAAGTGCAGGTGAGACCGGTGAAAATAGTTTACTATTTTCACCGACAAAGGCGCCAGGCAAACAAGATTCTAATCGCCCATACCTAAAAACAAGGCACCCACACTCAAAACCAAATCTCCCAAACTCTAAAACAAGGACCAAACATAGCGAAAACCCGCTACCCAAACTTAAATCTGTGAGGAAGCAGAAGAAGACCGCTTCACGCCTGAGGGACAAGAAGGAAATGCGCAAATGAAATTTTTGAGGGAGTCCAGAGAAGTATATTGACTGAACAAACTAGAGGCTTCTTCAGATGCAGAAGAAAGCGAGAGGGATGAAGAGCCTTGGCGGAGAACTTCTCCCAACTTCATGTAATACAGTGCAGTCTGACCGTTCTTCCAGCCAACGTGGGACATGACGTCGGCCAGCTGAGCCCCGGACAAGGCAAGAGTGATGGCGCAACCAGAACGTAAGCTGTGAAGCGTTTCACCCTCGTCAAGGTGCGCTTCTTTGAGGTACACCTTGAGCCGCTGCTGAGCAGTGGAACTTGAGAGGGGCTTGTTGACTACATTTCCCTGTGTAGTGGTGGGTCTGAAAAGGTAGCCCTTAGAGAGATCAATGGCCAATTCGTCACAGATCGCAACGTAGGTTTCTATAGCGGTGACTGGGCAGATGGCAGGGTTAGGGTGTCGGCGAATACCAAATATATTGGAGGAACCATCACGAAGTGTTTTCCCCCAGATGTGATTGAAAAGGAAGCCATCATCTGAAGGGAAACGTAGGATCTCGGGGGTCTTAACATTTCCCAAGTCCGAGCCACGATCACCACCGAAGAAGAGAGTTTTGAGGAACGCCTGATCCCTGGCAAGGATGTAAAGTTCTTGAGCAGAAATACCAGGGGAGTTCATTTTACGAGTTAAAAATCGTGCTAAAGAATGAAGTTTAGGCAGAAATAATGGAACCGCTTGCTTGACTGTAACTCTAGCTTGCAGCTGCTCCGCAGTAAATGCCTTGAGGTAGGATTTGACCTCGAGGGCAGAGGCGGGGTTTCCAAGCTGTAAAGAACTTTCCCATTCACCCTGGCGTCCAACTGCTGCAAAGATTGCGCGAAGCTTGCCTATAAACGAGTCAACGGTGTTAAACAATAATCTAAGCGGGCAACCACAAGGGTGTACATCACGCCTGCCAAGATAGGGACAGCCGTTGGGATGTACTTGTGTTTTTCCATTTCTATCTTTCCAAATAAGGAACCTACAAATGTCGCGAGGCAAGGCAGACAAAAGCGATTTTCTCCCCGGGAGAGCACGAAGAAAAACCTCCAGTTCTTCCTTGAGCGACTGCTTCTGCTTTTCATATGGAGTAGATAGGGATGCGGAGGTAAGCAGATTCAGGCGTGCGTCAATTTTTTGAAGGTCGACCTGGAGAGAATTAGGAGGAAGCGACTGAAGGACTTTGCGCTTATAACCACACATCTGGCAAAAGCGGAAATTAAAATCGTTTGGGTGGAGACAAATGGGACATTTGACAGCAGGAATAAAGATACGAGCCACGTGCGGAAGTTCCTGTGAACAGGGAAAAAACAATACTTTATTGAGGTGAAAAATCGAACACTAAAATTACAATCATAGAAATAATGCTCAAAATAACCTCCGTAATGTAGAAGATAAGATGAAGCTGTAGTCAACAAGTACCGGGGAGTTAGCTAAATCCTAAAGGCCCATAAATCCCAAGGCAAACATGGCTGAGGGGAAAAGCCCTTGGAAGAGGGGATACTTAAAATCTCAGGGTCACCCTTGTGAGCTAAAAGACAACATTGGGTTGCCGTAGCCCGAAGCAAAGGCCACCAAAACCTCCTTGGATAAACATCAGGAATAATCAAAGTGCAGGGAAGTGTCAGGGACCGAAGAAAAAGAATAAGCTGGGGGATAAGGGCAATAGGAGGGAAGGCGTAGGGGTTACGGAACAAACTGGGGGAATGGGGTGCTGGATGCTGAGCAAAAACATTAACACCCGCGCAGCCAGGAGTAGGATAAGGCGAAAAGAATGGGAGGGGCTGGCCAGAAAAGTCACACTGAACATTTGAAGGAAGGGCCATCAAGTCGACTGAGTGGCCAGTTTCTCCCCCAAACACGCGTTGCACTTTGGCCCAAACCGCCGGCGAAAGCGAGGCATCCAAATGGGATAACCCTTGCGAAATAACTCTGAGAATTCCTAGGAATTCCTAAGAATATCCTAAGAATTCCTAGGAAAAAATTCTTAGGAATTCCTGAGAATTCCTAGGAATTCCTAAGAATCTGAGGTGTGAATTTTCACGGTAAATTTGGACTTGGAATTCCTAAGAATTCTTAGGAATTCCAAGTTTAAATGGTGCTGTCTTGAAATTCCTAGGAATTCCTAGGAATTCCAACTAAAAGGAAATCAAAGATAGAATTCCCAGTTACTTTCAGAAATTCCTAGGAATTCCAAGGAATGTTAAAGAATAACTGGGAATTTTTGGGAATATGTGGGAAAAAATAGGAATGTGGTCAGGAATTTGTGGGAATAAATGGGAATTTCTTAAATACATGTAAGTGGGGGGAAACATTAGAAACTTGACCCAAAATGGTAACAAAAAAACAGCTGCTGGACACGATACAATATCCCTCAATTTAAAGGTCAGTTGCTGATATTTAAAGTAGACAAATCGAGGGTCTGGTTTTTTAACCAGGCTTGGACCGGGGCAAAACCATAGTTTTCCCGGGCTCTTGGTACAAGGGCACATTCAGTTTACCTCAGAATGTCTGTTTTCAACATATCTTCAACAGGAGTTAAATGATAAAATTAGTTCAATATCATTAATTTTTGTACCTTATATTTTTGTTTATGACGCAAAATTGGAAATACAATTCAACAATCATCAAGTACCGCCTTCACTGATTTTACATATATGTCTTATCTGTTTTGGCTGCCTTTAGTTCACTTGCTGTTAGCAGTCTTCTGAGTTCGGTCCTCTGATGGCCTTATACATGTGGTCCTAGGAAAAAAAAAATCGAAAGTTTATACAAATTCTAGACCTGTCATACACTCAACATTATTAATAGGTTGCAGCATTAATTTTCAATAAAAAATAAAAGGTACATATGTACATGTACAGGTTGTGGTTCAAATTTTTCTTTGGTTTAAAAATTTTCAAACCAGTATAATTTTTATTTCCCTTTGTCTCAGATTCATTACCAAAATCTAAGGCAAAGGACAATAAAAATTAATCTGGTTTGAAAAGTTTCAAACTAAAGAAAAATTTGAACCACAACATACATTTACAATTACAGTTCAAGTAGTAAACAAAATAAAGTAAACAGTCAAGTAGTGTGTTCCAAAGATGTGGAGGCCTGAGTGGCACAATAAGAATGATATCTGAAGCTAAGCTCTCACTTGAGTGACATTCACATTGCTTTAGCATTACAGTGATAGACCATTTCAAATCCTTAAAACCACTAACCAGAGAAGAATTTTCTCATACACCATAAAAGAACACTGTAGTTAGTAAATACATGGTGATGGCTTTCACATGTTCATGTATGGGTTCTCAAAATTTTCAAACTAATAATTATGTTCTAATTGAATGAGTGGGAAGGTAAGACAAGAAAATGTTTGGCTTAACGCTTAATGTTTGGCGTATCGACCAAATGCAGGAGGTCTGTGTGCCATGCCTGAGAGCCAAATACATGGTATTTTACCATCCACCTGGACCTATGAGTGTAGATGTAGGTGTTGAAATGGAATGAGACCCCCAAAAAAGCTGAATCTGAGGTGTTTCCATTTACCAATCAGGAGCTCTAACCACTGTTATTGTACAGAATGAAGCTTACACAAGTCTAGAAGGAGCTATATTGTAGGTCATTGCTTACAAGGTCACCATACAGTCAGGATGCCCTCAACACTTCCCTTTCTAGCAAAATGCAGGACATGATGTAGTATGAACCTAGTAAGATTATCTACCTCACTACCAGTTTCCTTGCAGCTTCATTTATTTTAGTAAAATGTATCATGTAGTTCAGCTGGAGTGCAGAAGGTCAGGGGTTTGATTTAAGTCAAGGGATTATTTACTATAAATGTTCTGCTTGCTATACGCAACATGTTGAGCACATTTTTACAATTTTTAATATGTTTCATCCTGGTTACTCCACCATCTTAAAAAATATAATCATTTTTGGTTAATGCATGACCAATCTCTGTAGTTATTTACAATATTTAGCACATGGTGTTTGTTTCAGTGACTGTTCAATATTGTAGTCACAATGTACATGTACATGTAGTCCACTATAATCTACATGGAGTATTCATGTCTTAATAATTCAAGCAGTTATCACCAAGGAGATATTGCCTTGATATGACATGAATCCATGGAAAAGTTCAACAACTCCAAACTCTGTGTACGTAATTCTGTCATAATCCCTGAAGAACAGTCTGCGACCCAAAGCCTAATTACATGTTACACGTACTACCGGTGTGTTTAAAGAAAACAGATCTAAGAAATACAAATTGAAGTGTTACAATGGATTGAGGATTCTAATGTATATGTTTGAGTAACTTACCTGATCAAGTGTGATGCATTTCTTTGCCATGTACAATGTGCATCAACAAACTGTCTTGCTGTAGAACTGGGAGTAAATACAATGTGTACATATGTAGACCCTGAAGAAAAATATTCTGATTAATAAAACTTTGGCTCATAAACAATAAATTTATTTACCATGCACTAATATTAAGCTAAGGTGAACGTAAACCATACTCTAATTCTATGTACACCACAGTACAAGTAGTACAGTACTTTGTAGATCCTAGGAGATTGTTGAAGGAGCAATGTAGATGTATATGCATGCAGAGGTTCAGTTTTAACTGAAATTTAAGTTCTAGTATGTAACTAACAGTGTCAGCCATCTAGCCCAGTTGATTGTGTTACAGACTTTTCAATAATTTTGCAATCAAAACAAGAATTAAGGTCATTCCCCCGAAATAAAATTTAACATATGATTTTTGTCAAACTTTCACAAGTTGTTATCTATCGTGCAATGTTTTGAAATAAAAAATAAAAAGAATAGGTCCCCATGTCCGTTCACGAGATATCATCGTCCCAAGTTACCCCATAATTCCATGCAATTTCGCCTGACAAACACATGACATTGTGTATTTGATCAGTTTATGCTACTTTCCATAGGAACAGGAACCACATAATTAAAGCAAATCTTGAAACAATCTACTAGATGTGAAATACCGATAACAAGGAACAATTTACTAGATGTTTTATGGCAGATGCTCGAAGCATCAGACGAAATTGACTTCAAACCTTCCTCACGTGCGTGTTCTCGAGGTCGTGATTTCATCTTCATGAGTAATGCGTTTCTACAGTTAGCAATAACCTTTTTTTTGAACATGTGTTTTTTTTCTAACTCTTTGAACAAAAAGAGGATGAATGGTAGGTCAAAAATAAGTGGAAAAAAAGATAGGTCCCCATGCTTGTTTAAGAGTAAATGACCTTTCTTTTCCCTGGTGAGCTTAGCCTCATAGGAATCCATTACTCCCTAGACATGTGCACGCTTTGAGCGCGCGCTAATGACGCCACAAATCGTGCGTATTAAGGATGCGCAATGCAATACAGGGCAATGACCTTAAAAAAATTAGTGTGATACAAAAGATGTTCAGTAAGTTTAATTAATATTTGGTTCATGCCAGTCGTGCAAAGAACTAACTAGAATCTAGCCTGCGAGCAGGCTCACTTAGTGTGCTATTCGTGCAAGTATCTTGGCGGTGGAAGTCGGCAAGCAAAGCGGGCCGGCGAGAAGAATGGTGTGAGGAAAAGTGAGCCTGCAGAAAAGCCACTGAATTTTGAATTCTCCGCATTCGTCCATGAATGCAGCATTCTGATTGGTTTGAAATGACACATGATAACAGACTTTATTATTGTGACAAATAACAAGCAAAGTGGTGTTACTTTTTTCTTCTAATTTTAGCGAGAAGGAAAATAGGACAACTGTTCACAGTCTGTCAGTTTTTCAATCGATTCAATTTCTTAACGTTACTCAGCTGGTTGCGTCTGGTTAGCGATTGCAGTTTTGTGTAATTTTTTGGAATATCAGCCACACTGGTTTTAGTGCATGGTGTTTTCAAGCCTATCCTCTTGGGATCTCTGTAATGACAGGAAATATAACATCTTTTTTTGACCATGCAATGGGCACTATCTTGCAGTCATTGTTACACTGAGTTTGGTTATTTGTCATTGTGGGAAGATGGTATCGCTTGTTCCTGGTTACAGATGTTTGCAACGCATAATGTAAGGGTGATTAGTCTTCTGAGGTAGCAGCTCGATACTCTTTGTTATTGCAAGTTTCGTATCCCTGGAGTTTGATATTTTTAACTTCTACAGTGTATACTGATTTCGAATAGAACACATTTTTAAAAATGTACACTTTCAAAAAAGTCCTTTGTCCCATTTTATATGGTGCAGGACTTCGTCGCTCCACCCCTTCGCAGCCTAAAAAGCTTGCTCCACTCACTTTACGGCTTTTGTGCTCTGAAACTTGTGAGGTTGACTTGTGGCAAGTCTAATTTAAATGCGGCAAAAATTGTCAACTGTGTTTATAATTTTCTTTTACACTATTCTGGCACACTCATAAAGATCTTGATCCTCTCGAGTGTGAAAATCTGCTGTGGTGTTTGTTTAAATTTTGCTTCGCTTGCTGATTGGTTAGATAATTGATACCTTGACAGTTAAGACTTGTCACCTCACAGGGGCAGAATTCAAAATTCAACGGCTTTCGTGCAGCTCACTTTTCCTCGCCCCATTCTTCTCGCTGGCTCGCTTTGCTCACCGACTTCCGCCGCCAAGATACTCGTGCGAATAGCACACGAAGTGTGCCTGCTCGCAGGCTAACTAGAGTCAATTCAACACACTTTACACAGGGCACGAAATTGCGCGTAATACAGTTGCCAATGTGCCTAAACTTTCTCTATTGTCAACCAAATCCTGAAAATTAGTTGCCATTTGGTAACAGGAATTCTTCATCACACCCTACCCAAAGACCATGTGAATTTTTCAGTTATAAAATGGGGTCGGAAGGCCTGCACGACTCCTACTTCACATCTTTGTACACTGCACTTTATATACATGTGGGTATCTCAGTCTTTCGACCAATGCTGCTTAATTCTTGCATTTTTGTAGTGGGTTTAGTTTGGAGGATTTTCAAATGGTGACTGAATTGAGCATTACAACCTAAAATAATGTCGCATTTCCAAGACTTTGATCTTGAGGTCACATCAATCTTTCTCAGATCACTATATGATGGAGTTCAGTTAAATATGACCTCGGATTGTCTGTTAGGTGACATATAAGGTACGTTGAATTTACCTCATTTAAGAACTCAATAGGTTTTTCAGCCTCTCGTATTTGAATTTGTCACAGACAATTATTAAAGAATCTAAATTACTATAATCTGCAACATGATGAGTTTCTTTCCTGATGTTTGTAATGCCCGGTCCGGCTTAATATTGTGTTTAATTCTGTCACAGGATGTTGTGTTTTGCATCACGGAGTGTGATCCAAAGACCCCTTTCGTCAAGAAATTGAAGTCTTAACATTTTTAAAGCTATGCAACGTGTAATAGATGGCTGAACTCTGCTTCAATCAAACATGTGTCTTTAACCCTCTTGACAATGTGAGTTTCACCTCTTGGGGTTTTATATGCCCACATGATAAATTATTGCTCAGTACATGTATCTAGGCACACACTGGACATTCATAAATGCTGGGAACAAACCCATGAATCTGGTAAGCACTTTAAAATTGTTGATTGCAATGAAAATCTTCCATATGCAAACCCCTTAAAAAGGAAACTTTTTGAAATGCACAAAATTCCACCTTAAGCCACTGGAGCATTGTCAAATGCAAATGAAAAAGACCTGAAGTTGCTATTATTCTAGGTCTCATAATTCTAATTTTATGAAATCATGTTGTTACATATCAGTATCTTTGAATTTGATTTAAAAAGGTAACCACTTTAAAATTGTTGATTGCAATGAAAATCTTCCATATGCAAACCCCTTAAAAAGGAAACTTTTTGAAATGCACAAAATTCCACCTTAAGCCACTGGAGCATTGTCAAATGCAAATGAAAAAGACCTGAAGTTGCTATTATTCTAGGTCTCATAATTCTAATTTTATGAAATCATGTTGTTACATATCAGTATCTTTGATTTAAAAAATCAATAATATATTTAAATCACACAAAACGTTTAAGAACTCACTCCTTCTAAATTGGCAAATGTATGTTCATTTCAAGTTCAATCGCCTTTGACTGGTCATTGAAGAACAATTTACAGATGTAGGCTTTTAATGCATTCAATTTAATTTGCTCACATATCTGAGAGAAACTGAATTGTTGCTTAGCGTGTAGGCAACATGAAATTACCTTCAACTAAACTTATTATGAAAAGCGTTAGTCACTCTGCTAACACATGGTTTTGAATTCGTTATTACTTTTAACCAGTGAGAATTAGCACTGTCCACCCTGGGGGCAATTTTACTGAACAACGGCCCTTTCGATTGCTGTTACTAGAAGAATTGCACGCTTTGTACACTGTATTAAGGCTTGTTACACTCATTTGGCAGAATGTCGCAAAGAAGGGAACTAATTTGTTTAAGCCCTCGATAGAAAACAAAATGTAAGTTACTCACCTTGAAATCGGTTAGTCTGTTTACAACCACCTTGAATCGAACAATTATCCACCATCTTTACTATCAACTTCCACTAAAGCAATTTGGGTTGAGTCTCACTTATCGTAAGCGAAAGTAGTCCAAAAGAATAGTGTAATAAACCATTTTCGCGTATGATAAACTTGCAACCTTGGCACAATTCAGTTCAACGTAATTTGAAAATGGCCGCTTCGCCGGTTAGACAGCCATGCGACCGGGCCGCTTTAAAGAGGTCATGTGATTTATGTGATTTACAACCGCACGCTTGAAAATTGCAGGCGCGCGTAACCAGTGACCAGTGATTCTTTCCTGGAGTGTCGGAGTGTTCGTATTTGGTGGCTATCGCCGTGTCGTTTATGTACGCCAGAAAGGAAAACATGGATAGTTTTTATTCCAGTGGTTGAAGAGTTGTAGTATTTGATGCAGAGCTACCTTCTCTTACATAAAGGTACAGTATTAATCTTTAATTTCTTGAACAGATTCTAAACTATGTCTTATGTAGTTGGACGCCAGTGGGCCATTCCATTTAATGTATGCACCCCCACTAAAAAGGGAGATGTTTTTTAGAGATCAAAGCAACCGACATAGTTACTCCTTCATAAATGACTCATGAAACCCCCTCCCTTCCCTTTAGGATTTCCCTGTACCTCAATGGGAGTGGGGGGGGGGGGGGGTGCAGACATTACACGGAATGGCCCATTTTGTGTTGACAGAAAAGCCGAGTATGGCGCCCACACAAAAACATCCTGTGAAAAAAAGGGAGCTTCATTTGAAACATATTCAAATTTTAATAACGAGTTAGACTTTAAGAGGAATACAGAATATAATTCGGAGATATCGACTTTTCTTGCCATTGAATAGGTTGAATAAAAGGATTATTTGTATGCTCAAGTTTATAGAGCTTTAAATCATCAAGGAGCACTCTCGTTCTGCAACCAGTTCAGAAACGATCTTTACAACAGCTTGCTTTGTATACAGTGCAGCAGCACAAACATTAATATTAATCAAACTGTTACTCAGTCAAAAGATTGGGTACAGCTGACCCTGTGGTCGACAAGCAAAAAATTAAGAATATCTGACCCCATTTGCATGTCATTGAATAAGAATGGTCTCTTTTGTTCATATTCAAAACATTGATGCACTTGTAAATAAGTGATTGGGGGTTCTTAAATCCCTTCCTCGACATTACCTACTGTTGTATTCATTTTCTTTACTAACATGAAATCCACAAGAACGTGAAGTCATTAGAGTGAAATAATCACAAGTCCTGTCGTCAACTGCGTGATACGCTCTTAAAAGTCATTGTTGTGTAATTGTCTCCTAATAATAATATGTACTTATTGACTGAGTGGGAGGGCTGGATGGGAAAGCATTTGGCTCTAGCGCATGGAATACAGGCAGAGTAGTTCCATGTGCCATGACCGAGATCCAAATATTTTGCTGTCCGGCCTGACCTAACTTACAGCATAGTCAAGAAGTAATTTATCATACCACCATTTTAGGGCTGAATTTGATTGGAAAGTTACGGAAAGGTCTTGATAAATACTAAATAAATGAAGACTTGCGTGCGCACTATAGTAATCAGGTGACAATGTGTGCAGAGCTGGACAACTCTTCTGGACCAGCTCACACCAACCTACATGTATCTGCCCCTACACACACACACACCTGAGTATATTTTCAATAAAATTGCATGAGTGAGGTCGTACGGTGGTATGATAATAGTATTTATTTGAAGGCATCATTTCATGACTTCTCTTTTCCTTTTATTTTATTATTTATTTTCAGAGGTAAATTTCAACTGGCAAAGTAAGAGGACATTGTGGAAAAAAGTGTTCTTTCTCAAAGGGAACTCTGCAAATCAATGCCTAGTACACTGCCTAATTTCAATGGAGTGTGGTTGAAGCTGTGTCATGAACAATTTTTTTAAGATACTTTATAGTTACTTGTGTCATGGACAATTTTTAAGGATATGCTTTTTTTGAAAACAGAAAACAGTAGCATAAGAAGATGCTTTTGCTGCTTTGGTACTTGTATGTATTCATCCTTTATTCAGTTGGTGTCCTCAATTCAACAAGCAAACTAACACATAATTTACACAAGGAATTTATTTATTTATTAATTTTTGAGTCATGTATGTGCCTTTCAATTTTGTTTGCCTGACCTGTCCTCAAAGGTTCAGGAATACTGCAATGTTTAGAAAACAAGTTAAGACTTGTTTGACTGTGTGATACATTAAATGTCCTTTTTCATAACTTCCTGGAAGTTCCAAAGACATTTTACTGAAATATCCTCAACTTGAAGTCTGTCAAGTATTTAGGTCAGGGACTTAAATTTGCTATTCCAAGTAAATTGCCGATATTTCTCATATTTAATTTAGTCATTCCTATTTATTCTCATAAATTCCCAACCATTTTTATTAGCCCAAGCCATTTAATTTAGCCATTCCCATATATTCTCAGACATTCCCAAGCTCTTTCATTATCAGTTTTGGTATTATTGGGAATTCCTAGGAATTTCTAATAATTCCAAGTACAGTTTTAACACATTACCATATATTCCCAGAAATTCCAAGCTTTTATGTTTTTCCTAATTTGCATGTCTTGGAATTGTTTGGAATTCCTAGGAATTCTTAAGAATTCCTAGGAATTCCATCTTTTCTGGGAATTCAGTTCGCAAGGGAAGCGACGCGATGGAAAATCAGCAGGATTGCACGAGGAAGGAATATAATGGAGACTTATGAAAACATTGGATGACAAGACCTGAGTAAAAATTCGCTTGAGGGCATTAAATAAAGGACGAAATCTGGAACCTTGCCTATCCCAAGCTGAGATAAGTGCCATGTTATCAACAAAAACGTCAACCCAGGAATTAGAAATCAAGGAGGCGAAAGATTCTAGAACGTTAGCCAAAGCCAGAGCTTCTTTTGTGGCGATGTCATAGTGGAGATGAGAATCAGGCCAATAGTCAGAAGCTACTACAGAAATGGTTCCAGGACCCAAGACACCTCCCCAAGCAAAGGATGAAGCATCAGAGCAAAGCTGAACATGGCGATGACGCTCTGATCGCCAAGGTAGAAAGCCATCCCAGGAATCCAGGAATAACCAATGCTCTATCTCAGCTCGGAAAGCAGTACAAAGCTTAACAGGCCTAGAAGAGCGAGAGGCCTTAGAAATGGCCATGTTAATCTCATTCGTAAACAAGCGGGCGCCGGGAACAGCCAGGGCCATTGAAATGCATTTACCAGCCAGCTTTTGTAACGTGACAAGTTCCACCGTTTCTCGTGACAGGATATCACGCAAAAGAGCAATAAATTTTTCTCTTTTGGCGGGAATAAGAGTGAAGGCCTGAAGACAAGAGTCAGAAATAAACCCTAAATAAGGAACCATTTGTAGCGGTACAAGGATAGACTTGGACAGTCCAATAAAGTAGCCCAAAGCAGAAAGGAAGTAACAAACAATAAAAAGGGCAGATTGAGCAAGAAGGAAATCAGGCTTAGGTAAAGAGACTGGGGACGAATCGAATTTGGATTCAGGACGAATAGTAAGCTGCCCGATATGACGATCGTCAATATAGATAGAGCATGGGATACCGATGGAACGAAAATGATGAGAAACTAAGGAACCTGTGGTATGGTAAATGTAAGCCAAAGGCTTCCAACCAAAGGGGATCGTATTGCTCACAAAATACCATCCACCCCACTGGAAACCAAAGAAGGTCCTGCTGTTAGGAGTGAGGAGAATATGGTCGTAGCCGGACTTGTCATCTGTTACAGACTGATACGAATCTTTATGGACATAACGCGGAAGTCCCGGGAGAAGATCTAACTTGAAGGGTTTATCGATCGTCCATAAGTTAATGAAACGATCGTCATTACAGAGACGAGGCTTAGAGGGCTCGACTGTCAAGGGCATAACAATACGTGGGGGTGACACCTCTCCTACCCTACCCCAGAGGGAGATGGCACCCGTAGCGAGACGGTCTAAAATACTGCGCGAAATGAAGGAGGAAAACGGTTTACAAGATATATGATTCTGAAAAATTTTGCAAGGAGGCAAGTCACAGTCAAAATTTTCTCCTTTGAAGGACCCACGAAAATACTGAAAATACTTGAAGACATTGACGCCATCTTCAATCCAACCTAAAACTTCTTTAGCCGTATGACAATCTGTCTGCGAGGCGATAGAAAGCCAGGTTTCACGGAATTTGTGAAGCTGGCCAGCCAGAAAATGGAGCGGATCCCTGAAAGCAAGCATGGAGGGATCTGCCATAGCTCTACCAGCGATGACATCCTGTAAAAAATCAGGTTGCAAATGTCGATTGTAGGCTGCTAAATTTGGAACTTCCTGGATGGGCGTAGAGTCCCATGAGACCCATTTAAGATTGTTGAGAGGGACCTCCAGAGGGCTAAAATCCGTTTCCATCTCCCATTGAGGGAACTGAACAGATGTGGCTGAAATAGAAGAAGGGACCTAGGGCGAACGAAAGGACGCACTAATGTAAGAATATAATAGGGTAATTGCGAAATAAAACACACACACAGGAAAAGACGCAAATGAGTAGATCTAATAAATTTATTGTGCAAAAAGACCCAATACGTAGAAGAAAGGATAATTAGCGCAACTGGGGTCTAGGGCCAGATACGGAAGATGTGGCACTTCTCCGAACGTAAGGCTGAAACCTGCAGCGGTTCGCATAGTGGCCAGGCCGACCGCATCTGAAACAGGTCAGCGGGGCGGAACCCGGCACGCCTCGGACTGCAGAGCGAGGCTCACGTAAGCTCTTGTCAACCTTAGCCAGGGACTGCAAAACCTTCCCATAATCGCGGTCGGAGAAAAGGGCCAGAAAATAAGCTTTGAACTGCTCTTTGGGCTTGTGTAAACGCTGGCGAATCTCCTGGAGAGCGACTGAATAATAAGTGAATTTGTCGTGGTGGGCATTTGAGGCACAGCTTACGAGCTCCTCGGCCAACTGCAGGGCCTCGTATTTGTCAAAATCTGAGCCACTCTTCATAGCCAAGGCATTGATTTTGCGTAATAGGACTTCAACGGAGGGCTTGTTCAGGTCCTCCAAAGCTTTTAAGCGAGCCTTGAGGGTTTCCACAACGTTATCCTAACAATTATAAATAATGATAAGGAGAGAAATGAGGTGAATGGAAAAAAGATAAAAAACGATTGAAAAAAGGGGAAAAGGTTGGAGAAAAATCGCGCGTGCCTAAGAGCTAATAGAACGACGAAAGAAAAATGTAACAAATTGAAATTACCGGCCGCCATTCCCCGGGGGTGGAAGAATACGTTTGAAGATTGAAAGAAACTGAACACAAGGGAAAAGGTGGATCCAAAAGCTGGTAAAAGAAAAACCTAAAAGCTAAGATGTACCCCCCAGGGAATGGCGGCCCTAGCACCCGGTAATCCGAGAGGGTGTAAGTCACCCCTCTAGGCACCGCCATTGGAAGAGCGAACTAAAGTTGGGAGAAAACTAGGTTGGAGCGTAACTAGGGAACAAATAAACAGTCGGGAAAAAGGACCCACATGGGAAGTAAGGTTGTTCATACAGTAAAATGTGACTTATAAATTATGAGCCAAAAAATAAAAGAAATTCGCAGAACCCAACGGCATATAACTTGAATAAACAAGCGGGACCTTCTGTTAACCCGTGAAAATAAAACGACATTAACCAAGCGGGACCTGCTGTTAACCCACGAAAATTAAAAAACACCAATAAACAAGCGGGACCTTCTGTTAACCCGCGAAAATAAAACTTCAATAAACAAGCGGGACCTTCTGTTAACAAGCGAAAATAAAACTTCAATAAACAAGCGGGGCCTTCTGTTAACCCGTGAAAGTAAAAACTCCTGACTAATAAACAAGCGGGACCTTCTGTTGACCCGCAAAAAGAAAACTTTAATGAACAAGCGGGACCTTCTGTTAACCCGCGAAAATAAAACTTCAAAAAACAAGCGGGACCTGCTGTTAACCCGCGAAAATTAAAAAACTGCAAAAAATAAATAAGCGGGACCTCCTGTTAATCCGCGAAAAAATAAGAAAATTAACCAAGCGGGACCTACTGTTAACCCGCGAAAATAAAACTTCAATAAACAAGCGGGACCTTCTGTTAACCCGCGAAAATTGAACAAATTGAAATTACCGGCCGCCATTCCCCGGGGGTGGAAGAATACGTTTGAAGATTGAAAGAAACTGAACACAAGGGAAAAGGTGGATCCAAAAGCTGGTAAAAGAAAAACCTAAAAGCTAAGATGTACCCCCCAGGGAACGGCGGCCCTAGCGCCCGGTAATCCGAGAGGGTGTAAGTCACCCCTCTAGGCACCGCCATTGGAAGAGCGAACTAAAGTTGGGAGAAAACTAGGTTGGAGCGTAACTAGGGAACAAATAAACAGTCGGGAAAAAGGACCCACATGGGAAGTAAGGTTGTTCATACAGTAAAATGTGACTTATAAATTATGAGCCAAAAAATAAAAGAAAATTAACCAAGCGGGACCTACTGTTAACCCGCGAAAATAAAACTTCAATAAACAAGCGGGACCTTCTGTTAACCCGCGAAAATAAAACTTCAATAAACAAGCGGGACCTTCTGTTAACCCGCGAAAATAAAACTTCAATAAACAAGCGGGACCTTCTGTTAACCCGCGAAAATTAAAAAACTCCAATAAATAAGCGGGACCTCCTGTTAACCCGCGAAAAAATAAGAAAATTCCGAGAAACAAGCGGGACCCTATGTTAACCCGCGAAAATAAAACTTCAATAAACAAACGGGACCTTCTGTTAACCCGCGAAAATTAAAAAAACTGCAATAAATAAGCGGGACCTCCTGTTAACCCGCGAAAATAAAACTTCAATAAACAAGCGGGACCTTCTGTTAACCCGCGAAAATAAAACTTCAATAAACAAGCGGGACCTTCTGTTAACCCGCGAAAATTGAAAAACTCCAATAAATAAGCGGGACCTCCTGTTAACCCGCGAAAAAATAAGAAAATTCCGAGAAACAAGCGGGACCCTATGTTAACCAGCGAAAGTAAACACTCCAATCAACAAGCGGGACCTGCTGTTAACCCGCGAACATAAAAAACTGCCATAAACAAGCGGGGCCTTCTGTTAACCCGCGAAAATGGAAAACCTCCCGACCAATAAACAAGCGGGACCTTCTGTGAACGCGCGAAAATAAAAACCTAAATAAACAAGCGGGTAACCCGAAAATAAAAACTCGAGAGAACAAAAACCGTAAAAAAAAATAAAAACGGACGTAAAAGCGGCAAAGAAATAAGATGTACGAACTGAAATGTACCAAAAACTAAAGAAAGAAACAAAGGGTGAACGGAGAAATAAAATAAAAGCTACAGTGTGTGAAAAACACGTGGCATACCAGAATGAATACAACTAGTAAACGAGCAAACAACAAGACAAAACGTGAATGACATAATACAAGAAGCTAGCAAAGAAAAAGGCGAAAACCAGTAGAAAAGCGAATGAGCTAAATAAAAAAAACAGAAATACTAGGGCGCGCACTAGCATAGGGGAAAACACAAAGACGAACAGATACAAGGCGACAAAGAAATAGTGAAATACCTCAAGTTGCTCGGCCGGAGGATTTGGAAGTTGGACCGGTTGTGGAACAGGTTCTGCCGCCGGTGGTGGAGCAACTTGCGGGACAACTGCTTGAGAGGCATTAATGGCGCCCTGGTCAGCTCTAGGCCTCTGAACAGCAGGTTGTAGAGCGTCAGCCATAGCGCGGACAACAGCACACGGCGTGTAGTGAGTTTTACAGGAGAACAACAAGACGTGTACAGGACAAGGGTGTGCGAGAAAAGAGAGCGAATTCATAATGTATTCTCCTTATATACGCTACGGTGGGACCGCTGACAATAGAATTCTGGCCACGTTAGTGGCGACAAGTGGTGATAAAAACCTTTTTGTGTATTGCCAACGAAGCAACACTGACCAGCAACTGAACCATTGAGTAAGATGTCACAGTATAGAAAGATGTCGAACGTTTTGGAAGAAAGGTTGTTGTTGAGCTGTTCGACCGTTTACAATACACTGACCCAGTTGGCGGTGTTCATTGGATAGCATCAACAGGACCAAAATACGTCGAACGGCAAGAGAATCACTCGGAAATGGCCTCTGGACCTGTCCTCTACGGCAAATGAGGTAAGAGCATTTCGAACTGTTTTTCTGTTTGACGTTTTCGATCTCATATGGGTCGAAACACATTAAAATATGTGCGTGACTCGCGAATGGAATGTTGCCAAGAAGGGTCAAACAACCTGCATTTTAACGAACTTTGAAAAGCTCTCGCGTCGCTCTCAATCATTTGCCCAAGGAAATTTTTGCAGCAATCCTGAGAACATCTTTTCTTAATTCAACAGCCAGAAGCTGAATCGATTTGAAGGTTTAGCACATGGTGAAAAATAATTTAATTCACGAAGTACTTTTCCTGATGAGAAATGTATACTTTCAAAATTAAATTATTTCAAACACAAAGAACAACGCAGTTTCTACCAAAATCAGTTTTGAAGCTCTTGAGAGATTGCAAAAGTAAAATTGAATGTTTAAAAGACGACAGAGGGATTTGTTTTTGCACGCGAACGCCTCAAATTGATGTTATAATTTACTGCTTCAAATGGCGATTTTAACGGAAGTTCGTTATTTGCATTTTTCTTTGAAATAAAAGGATATTTTGCCAAAAAAAGTATCCAGTGATTTTAGATACATCCTAACCTATCTAACATTAAAATATGAAAGAAATCGAATTTTCCACCCTTGCCGCGGAATTTTGATTTTGTCTGATTTTTACAGACAGGCGCTCTTAACAGTTCTCCTTATGGTGTCTGCTTGTTCTGAATCAAGCGTTCTTATGGCCGATTCAACTTTGGCGACTATTTCAGAGGCTGGATGGTTAGTTGGTGTTACTGCGAAATTCAACCCTTTCTCTAGTAATAATGATACCTCAGCATCGCCGAGGGGCCGTGACGATAAGTTAATAACCCATTTGTTTTTAAATGAATGTAAAGAAGATCCTCGCAGTTATTAACGCAACTTATGCAATTGCGAAAAGAAAGCCTGAAAAATCAGGCTTGCCGGCAATTTCATATATTCATAATTCCATTTGTTTTTGTCCAAAAGCACAACAGCCGATCAGCCACATAGCTGACCTGTGAGGGAACAACATCTAATAGTCGGAATAAGAATGAGAATCGAAACGCACCAATAGCAGCGAACCAACATACTGCAAATAGCGCGGTGTGCGACACATGCAGGCAGACTTGCAGACTTGCAGACTTGCAGACTTGCAGACTGCAGACTTGCAGACTAGCAGACTAGCAGACTTGCAGACCTGCAGACCTGCAGACTTGCAGACTCAACATACCGGCCTTTCCTACTTCATTTTTAAACTAACGTTGAGCAAACTCCGCTGTTTCCACATCGCGTGCTTACCGCTCGGTATGCTTTAAATGACCCCTTAAAAGGAAGCCTTTATAGGCCGTTGCTTTGAAGGCTGAACTTAGCAACATTCGCCTCTCTTCAATCATTAGACAAATATACCAAAGACCCCCCTCCCCCCCCCCCCCCCCTGGGTTCATCTCTGTGCTCAGTTTCGGCGATTAAATATAAAGAGCCAGCTACATAACGAATAGGATTTACAGCAGAGCAGTTAAATATTGATAGTTTTCAGGGCATCTCGCAGCAATAATTGCTAGCCACCTTGAAAAACGGCCGAAAAAGGGACTTCCATATGAAACGGGCTGGCCAGTACGGTGTTTAGGACGGAACGCCAATGCTTTTACCAACTGAGGTTCGCTTAGTGCTGCGAGTAAGGAAGTAAATAAAGTAGAAGAAAGAAACGGCGTTATTGGAATTAAAATTAATAGCTTATTTGACTGCCTGGTTTGGAATGGTATCTTTAGGGGTCAAATAAGCTTGAGCCACACCAGTCAACTCGCTTACACAGCTGTTATACATAGAGGACATAGAACCGTGTATGCAACTTTCAACTAGTGTTTTATTAATTTTAGATAGCACAAATCCGTATGTTTACACGACTAACAAGCTTCGGAATCGCACCACAATGACGTGGAAAACAGCGAAGTTTGCTCAACGTTAGTTTAAAAATGAATTACCAAAGGTCAGTATGTTGAGTCTGCGAGTCTGCAAGTCTGCAGGTCTGCAGGTCTGCAAGTCTGCAAGTCTGCAAGTCTGCAAGTCTGCAGTCTGCATGTGTCGCACACCGCAAATAGCGACACGTAAACAATCGACCTCATCGCCTGATGAAGACTAGCAGTATTGCAGTCGAAACGTCGCGATCAACAACTCAAAGCGATTCCATCGTGAGACAAACTAATAAACGTTCATTTGGCTGTGAGTTTAAAATTTGGCTAACTCTTAGCTAAGCCATAGGTCTTGCTATCAGTTAAATATCCATTGTTTCTGAGCTCAGATTCACAATTTGAAACTGAAGAATTGCCTCACGTCCATTGACAGGAATTGAAAGCTTGTCTGGAAACAAAACCGTAAAAACAGAGTTTTGACAATTTTCTAGAATTTGCCTAGATCGATCAGTGATCTCTTAAAATTATTTGAATTTTTTTTTTCGTTTATCTCCTAAAAAATAGGTTCTTTAACAACTTTCGGAGAACCCGTAGTTCGATGGCGACTCGTTCATAAGTAATTTAGTGGAACACGCACAAACAGGTTCTGAGGGCGGAAAGTACACGCCAAAATTATAATTGGTTGTTACACAAACGACTATTCTTACTGGTTATTTTTTGTTTTTAGGCACAACAAATGAGCTTCTTTTAGCATATTTGTTTCGATAACGAGGTTCCAGGGACAAAAACACAGGAGTCAATAAACATGACAACTTAACGGGAAGGTATCTTTTACTTCCCATAGTTTATGTCTCGAAGGCCTCATCATAGACTTGAATGCCATTATGTCTAATAAAGGCATAAAAAGAAGAATCTATTTTGGTTTGTTTCAGTCAACTTTTTTTTTTCAATTTTTTTTTTTGGCCTAGTGCGGTTAGAACTGTGAAGCTAACATAATTATATTTGCCACTATGAAAGCAATTGTTTTAGTAGTGGGACAATTCACGCACTTAGCATTTTTTACTTTAAGCGAGATGTTACTATCCCAGAAAGTTGATGAAAATCTTAAACAAAATTTGTTTACGTTATGTTTATGAACTACTGCCAAAGAACCATGCAGTAAAGACCCAGTGAATAAATTTGTCCGTTATGCGCAGAGACAACCCAAATTGACTGACCCTTCAAACGATGCAATTTAGCAAAGATATTCCTTAATTAATATTTAATCAGCACCGTGCAACAAAGTGATGGAAAATATTTAGTGGACGTTTCAGTTAATAAACCAGTCTATTTTGCTAAATTCAGTACTTCTGCAAAAGTATAACTGTTTCTATGGGTTGACGACCGTTTTGCAGAATAAAATATTAAACCTGCGAAATCGAATTTTTCATAGACTAAACAAGTTGGAGCAGATTAACCAAAGAGGCGATTTTATTTGTATCTTAACTTTATTCAATAATCCTGACTTTGAAACAAGTGGATGATTAAAAGCAGTGAGCTAGGAACATGGACCAATTAGATTGCCAAACTTGGTTCTCGGATATATACATACACTTTATTATACTTCAACCCATAACAGGGCTTTTCAGAACTATATACAAAAATGAGAAATAAATAAATATAAAACTATATAAAATGGAAGGTAAATAAAAATAATCATACAAATAATCTAATATACGAGTGAATTATAAATACTTTCTCCACATTTTAAACTTGAAAGCGTTAACCTTTTTACAAAATTTAAGTCTATCTCTTAGGTCATTCCAAAGCTTGACTGCTTGGGAATAAAAAGAGCGCTGACCTGAGGTTGTTTTAAGAGGCGGATCCAGTATAAAATTTGAATTTGAATTTAGAGAGTGAACAAAACCAGGGGAAAAAAAGACCCCTGCACTTGTCTGGTACAAGACAACAACTAACGCACGGGCATTCATTTGGCAGCTTTAAGAGTATTAAGTTGGTCGTGTTGCTGGGCCGGACTAACCCTTCTATAATTGGAGCGCGCTCCAATTCATGTCCCTCTTAAAGTGCAAATTCATGCTTAAAAATTACTTTTGTAGCAAATCGCGCACCTATTGAAAAAGGAAAATCTCCTTCTATAGCTGAAAAGTAGGATTGTGACAGTTGCTCTACGTCTAAACGCTAAAAAAATAAATTGTTGAAAATGTATAATGAAAGAAACTTAGCAAAAAGCAAAAGATTTCGTACCAGTACGTAGTTGCTTGTGATTTTCAAGTTCTCAATTGAAGAATATAATATATTACAGAAGGTTAAAACGTTTCTGTTGGTAGATGCCACTGTTTATTGTATCGTAGTATCCTAAGCTTAATTATGTCTAATTACGATGCAAAGATCGCCGAAACAAATTTCACAGTTGTTAGTCACGTTTCTAATAAATTATTCAAAGTTAACTAAGAGCTTGTCTCTTTGTGAGGAATGGAAGTCGCTTTTTAATGTATTACCTTAATTCATCATTATGTATGTCCCGTTATAATGCAGTATTCTCTCTTGGCAAAAAGTCATTAAGTTAGACTGAGAAGTCATCGATTCTCATTTACAATGTCATGCTTGCTTGCTTAGAAAACGATACTGATATTTGCTGCTGTCACACTTTTATTTGCAAGAAAGTATTAAATAATAATAAAAAAAAACTGACAGGAAGTCTCGTGTATGTTTATGAATTTACATCTCGGCATTGTTACGTGCTGTGCTGAGAATACGAGCTCATAAAATATAGTGTCGTTTACCGAATTTCTCTCTCCGAATTTTTTAAGTCGGGAAAAGAGTATCGCCGAAACAAGTTTCACAATTGTTCGTTTGTCACGTTTCTAATAAATTATTTAAAGTTAACCAAGAGCTATGTTTAACCATTTTGTCTCTTTGTAAAGTGTTGAAGTCGCTTTTAATTTATAACCACAATCCGTCATTATATATATGTCTCGTTATAATACAGTATTATCTCTTCGCAAAATTTATAATTGTTAAGTTAAAGAAGTCACAAAGTCCTAGATTCATATTTACAATGTCATGCTTGCGAAAATATCTTATTAGAAAACGAAACATATTTACTACTGTCAAACTTTTATATATAACAAGAAAGTATTAAAAAAAACCTCACAGGAAATCTCATGCATGTTTATGAATTCACATTTCAGCATTGTTACCTGCTGTGCCAAACAACTCCGTAAGTACGAGCTCCGATAAAAGCCAGTGTCGAGTTTTACCGATTTTCCCTCATTCTTTCTTTTCGGGAAATGACTATCAGCTACCCCTGTCTAAAAACACATGCAAATTTTGATTTTTTTAATCCGCATATAAACCCTTGTTTACAAACCGACACATATAATCCCAACGACCTTAACAGTCAAAATTTTGAGGCAAACAAATCGGGTTAATTTCTAATGGCAACCCTGTTTACAACAGTGTATGCATGAACCATTAATAAATTTATAAAGGTAAGAATTTATCAATAAATAGCCACAAGAGCTGGTCCGTGTTTTTGTTTTAGCAGTTGCTTATTACTTTAAAAAAACCTAATTTATTTCCAATACATTTGAGGAGGTCACCGCGCTAGTAAACGAATTGAAATGTGTCCTTTCGTACTTCCGTTGCTTAATTAAACATTATTTTCAGTTTTTTATTTGTGATCATACCTTGAACACAGTAATTGACAAATTAAATTCCGCTCATAAACCTGCGAATGGCAAGAAGGCTTTAAGGACAGTGCCTCCCTTTGATATTGCGCATACGTTAGATGCGGAGAAAATTGGAAATGTGTAAAATGGATGACGTCATCGCCGTGTTGTTACGGTAACTGCGATGTCAATCGAACTACAGCTGTAACATTGTTGGAATGTTTTTCTCAATGTGTAGTGAAATGGGCGGAGTCGCTAATCGTACCGAGCTCTGACAGTAAAGCATCTGTGGTTCAAACGTTGGGTGTTGTGGTCTAACAAAATCAAGGCGAGCCACCTTAAGGTAGATGTTTTTGGGCAGTTCCGCACTGGCACAACTTGCATGTTTTCCCACGCTTGGCACAGTATGTTTTTTTTTACCTTGCGCTTCCTTCCTTAGAATTTAATTTTTCCAGTGCTTCCTTGCGATTCTTTCCTGCGCTTCGCATCCTTTGACTTTTTCCGCACTTCCTTGTGATTCTGACCCCCAGCCCAACACCTGACGACGTTTTCTCTCCCTCAGGGCCTGGCATTGTTTACGGACCAGCTTTTTCTTTTTCCTTTTATCTTAATATTTTAATTCAATATTTCTCTATTTCGTTATTCACTTGATTTTTTTGGGTTGTGTGGATGTCATGACTGCATTAAATTGCGTTCCCCTATATATAAATACAAAACGTTTCATTTAACGACACAAGCAAGTTTATTAACAGCAAACTGCAAAAAAGCGAAGCTAGAGCACACTGCAAAAAATAAGTTTACTAAATAGTTAAGAGAATAGGATGATAATATTGGATTGCGAGTTTAAAAGTTGGCTAGCTCTTAGCTAAGCCATAGGTCTTTGCTATCATGATCAGTTAAATATCCATTTTTTCTGAGCTCAGATTCACGATTTGACGATCTCTCAGCTCTGTTACTTAGTTGCTTAGTCAATTCCATTCAGTCTCTATCATTATATTCTCGTTACCTTACACTCAACAGTACATGCTTTAATGATCAATGATAGAAATTACTCGATCTAATATTATAATACAACAAACTATTCCGAACATTTCTCAAAAAGCCAAAGAAAAACGCTACTTGAACTCTGTGTTTAAAACCAAACGACTATGCAAATAAAATCATGGCACAATAGATGTACATGTACGATCTTGCCTAACTGCACATCGTTATGCCATTATAATATGATGTTAAAAACTGTTTTTGCTTACTTTTGCGCTCAGTTCTGTATTTTAAAAAATAAATGTAAAGAAGATCCTCGCAGTTATTAACGCAACTTATGCAGTTGCGAAAGGAAAGCCTGAAAAAATCAGGCTTGCCGGGATTCGAACCCTGACCTCTGCGATACCGGTGCAGCGCTCTAACCAATTGAGCTATCAAGCCAACTGGGACCAATTTAATGACCAGCTCCCAGTTGGCTTGATAGCTCAATTGGTTAGAGCGCTGCACCGGTATCGCAGAGGTCAGGGTTCGAATCCCGGCAAGCCTGATTTTTTTCAGGCTTTCCTTTCGCAACTGCATAAGTTGCGTTAATAACTGCGAGGATCTTCTTTACATTTATTTCTTCATTCCGCAGCTCAAATATATGAATTTCCTATATTCATAATTTCAGTTCTCTATTTTGTCTGCTTATCTTATCATTTTGATCTTTTTTGGCACATTTGTGACCGAAACTAGCTACTAGTAAAGATTCTTTTGAGTTTCGGACTACAAGAGAACAACAACATTAAATTAAGGTCAATGTATTTTATTCAGTCATCATTTCCGGCCGTGCCCAAAATGATGTTGAAATCCAATGAAAGCTTTGAAATAATAACTTAAGTTGAATCAAAAAAAGGAAAAAATAAACAATTCGAACTTGAAAAGGCTGCAAATAGACGTTACACGTCTCTGGATACCATGTGCTCGTATCCGTTTAAGAAGCCTGGCATCAAACAGAGGTTAAGGACGTTCGCGCTAATTGTTTATGCGCATCGTTACTGCGCACGCACGTCGCAGTGTCACACCACGCCATGCATCGAGCGCACGCGCTAAGGAAGAAATAAGAGACAAATACAGCGGTGGTGGGGATTGTAATATCTATACACGAACTTAACTCTCTTAAATGCGTGGCTACCCGACTTTTTTTCGATAGATCACTTCCCTTACTGGTTCTCTCCATTTTATCCGAAACAATTCTGAACGTGAGAAGTTATTTTTTTCTGCTTTTTGTACTCAGATTTGATGGAATATTTCTGCAAATGCGGGTACGTATGACTTACAATTATCCTTCCTTCTATGGGGCTAATTTACCTGAAGCAATGATATTAGCTACAAAAACGTGCAAAATAGGCATATTTACGGTGAAATCAATAAATTGGCATTATCAGACTAGAATTCTCCGCTTAACTTGTTTTATTTTCTTGTAGTAATGAAGGCGACTTCGCCTTACATGATCAAAGCTTATGAAAACTCTACGTTTTCAATACGCTTTTTCTCAGAAACGAGCACTATTACCCCCCCCCCCCCCCGACACCAAATTTTTTTTGTGCTTTTCTGCGGATGAGTTGGTCATTATCCAACTGCAGCAAAAGTTTCGAAAAGATTTGGGCGCGAACGTCCTTAAACTGGTCAACCCACATATAATAACAATTGAAATCAATATTTTAATTATAATAAGACCCTACCCAGCATGCTTTGCACCTGAAAAATTAATCTCAAGTACTTTTCCACGCGAAGAAGCAGTTTACTGTTATAAAATTGTGATGAAAAATATTTCTTTAACAAGTGTGCTATAAATGCAAGAGAAATGTTACTGAAAATTGAGAAAAATTCCCTGGCATGTCAAACCAACTGAAACCAACAGCCGCCAACGGTTTCGTATTTCGCGTGTGAACGTTTGGCTTACGCAAGTAACAATGCAATCAACATTCGTTACCTCGAATGAGTCTACCGTTGGAAGATTTTAATCTTCGATCTAAAAATGGAATTTTGATTCCAATAATGCAATCCGTTCCCGATTAAGTAAGATCATTTCTAGATAATGAGGGAAACGCGCTGAGTATTTCGACTATAATCTTTGGACGTACAAGGGGGGTGGCTACCTTCCCGTGAGGTTTTTTTCAAGACGAATTTTTATCAGCACCTGTTTTCAGTAGCTGTACGCGTATTCACTAGACACGTTATGGCAAATTTTAACGAAATCGATTGCTGTGGTTAAGAGATGTGTCGTCAAAACATAGTTACTCGAGGGACTGGTTATGAAACCTTGCAAGTTTCAAAGGCCAAAACAAGGGTGCTGCAATTTACGTTGAAAGTTCTACGACCGTGCACAATCTTTTGTTTTACGTTCGCACACTATGGCTGAATAACTTAACAGTGACATTTTTATTAGTTCGTTGCTCATGCAAAATTCAAACCTTTTATTGTTTGTGCACGGTCAAGGCTAAAAACTGTAACAAAACTGACATAAAACAAAAGACTTTGCTGAGCTTCTTAACCAGATTCTTTTATTAACTAGGGCAAAAGCACCACGCAGTCAAGCTATTTTTTGAACAAAAATATATGTCTTTCACCTTTTTTGACAAAAAGCGCAAAAGTGTTTAGTTATGACAAATTCTTAGTCTAGCATTAAAAAAAATTCAATTTCTAACTTTGAGTAAAATCACTCATTGCCCACCAGGTGCTGGTTCCACGTTTTCCCACGTTTAGGCTTTACCTCGGTGTAAGAACCTGTGAAACTCACGGATGACGTAAAACAAAGGAAACAAAACATTTTAAACAATACCGTACAGCAAAACAGAAGCTAACAAACAAAGAAAATCTTGTCAGGTTCTTACACCGAGGTAAACCCCACGTTTAACACCGTCGAAGATGTTCCCGCGCTTGAACTGCTGGCATACTTTTTCACGCTGGCACTGTTCAACAAAGTGCGGAAAAACATGCAAACATTCCAAGTACGGGAAAACATCCAAGCAGTGCAAATCTTGGGCAAATATTCAAACATACCATTAATAATAAATGTAAAGAAGATCCTCGCAGTTATTAACGCAACTTATGCAGTTGCGAAAAGAAAGCCTGAAAAAATCAGGCTTGCCGGGATTCGAACCCTGACCTCTGCGATACCGGTGCAGCGCTCTAACCAATTGAGCTATCAAGCCAACTGGGAGCTGGTCATTAAATTGGTTCGTAATATACCCGGGAAAGATGAAGATGAAATTATGAATATATGAAATTCATATATTTGAACTGCGGAATGAAGAAATAAATGTAAAGAAGATCCTCGCAGTTATTAACGCAACTTATGCAGTTGCGAAAAGAAAGCCTGAAAAAATCAGGCTTGCCGGGATTCGAACCCTGACCTCTGCGATACCGGTGCAGCGCTCTAACCAATTGAGCTAACAAGCCAACTGGGAGCTGGTCATTAAATTGGTTCGTAATATACCCGGGAAAGATGAAGATGAAATTATGAATATATGAAATTCATATATTTGAACTGCGGAATCAAGAAATAAATGTAAAGAAGATCCTCGCAGTTATTAACGCAACTTATGCAGTTGCGAAAAGAAAGCCTGAAAAAATCAGGCTTGCCGGGATTCGAACCCTGACCTCTGCGATACCGGTGCAGCGCTCTAACCAATTGAGCTAACAAGCCAACTGGGAGCTGGTCATTAAATTGGTTCGTAATATACCCGGGAAAGATGAAGATGAAATTATGAATATATGAAATTCATATATTTGAACTGCGGAATCAAGAAATAAATGTAAAGAAGGTCCTCGCAGTTATTAACGCAACTTATGCAGTTGCGAAAAGAAAGCCTGAAAAAATCAGGCTTGCCGGGATTCGAACCCTGACCTCTGCGATACCGGTGCAGCGCTCTAACCAATTGAGCTAACAAGCCAACTGGGAGCTGGTCATTAAATTGGTTCGTAATATACCCGGGAAAGATGAAGATGAAATTATGAATATATGAAATTCATATATTTGAACTGCGGAATGAAGAAATAAATGTAAAGAAGATCCTCGCAGTTATTAACGCAACTTATGCAGTTGCGAAAAGAAAGCCTGAAAAAATCAGGCTTGCCGGGATTCGAACCCTGACCTCTGCGATACCGGTGCAGCGCTCTAACCAATTGAGCTAACAAGCCAACTTGGAGCTGGTCATTAAATTGGTTCGTAATATACCCGGGAAAGATGAAGATGAAATTATGAATATATGAAATTCATATATTTGAACTGCGGAATCAAGAAATAAATGTAAAGAAGATCCTCGCAGTTATTAACGCAACTTATGCAGTTGCGAAAAGAAAGCCTGAAAAAATCAGGCTTGCCGGGATTCGAACCCTGACCTCTGCGATACCGGTGCAGCGCTCTAACCAATTGAGCTAACAAGCCAACTGGGAGCTGGTCATTAAATTGGTTCGTAATATACCCGGGAAAGATGAAGATGAAATCTTTCCCGGGTATATTACGAACCAATTTAATGACCAGCTCCCAGTTGGCTTGTTAGCTCAATTGGTTAGAGCGCTGCACCGGTATCGCAGAGGTCAGGGTTCGAATCCCGGCAAGCCTGATTTTTTCAGGCTTTCTTTTCGCAACTGCATAAGTTGCGTTAATAACTGCGAGGATCTTCTTTACATTTATTTCTTGATTCCGCAGTTCAAAAAAAATGAATTTCATATATTCATAATTTCATCTTCATCTTTCCCGGGTATATTACGAACCAATTTAATGACCAGCTCCCAGTTGGCTTGTTAGCTCAATTGATTAGAGCGCTGCACCGGTATCGCAGAGGTCAGGGTTCGAATCCCGGCAAGCCTGATTTTTCAGGCTTTCTTTTCGCAACTGCATAAGTTGCGTTAATAACTGCGAGGATCTTCTTTACATTTATTTCTTCATTCCGCAGTTCAAATATATGAATTTCATATATTCATAATTTCATACCATTAATACTTAAAAAATGCCACTGGTGAATGTTTCCGGCAATGTTTTTGACAACTAGCTAACTGGCAGGTTTCCCGCGGTTGTATGTGGACAAGGGTTGAATTTTTGCCCGCTCATTACACCACCTAATAACCCAATGTTGATAAAATAAAATTCAATTTGAAACAATAGACATCACTACGAGGCTTAGGGAAACAATTAGACTTCGAGTAGTCTCTAATTTTGGCGATGGCGATTGTGGGGCGGGCGAAATACACACGCGCGCGCGAAAGTTCGAGGAGACGCGACGCGAAGGGAGCGCCGAAAATTAGTTTTCGGCGCTCCCTTCGCGTCGCGTCTCCTCAAATTTTGCGTGCGCGTGTATATTTCGTCCGCCCCACAATCGCCATCGCCAAAATTAGAGACTAATCGCAGTCTAGGAAATAATATAAGGATTTATAAAGGTTTATTACCTAAATCCTCGAAATGATGCCATACTGAATTTTAATCTATCGAAATTGGGCTATTGCTTTACTGCGCTTGGCACCAGTTGAAAGTTTTCCCGCCCTTGGAAACAGGTTGAATTCTTTTCCCGCGCATGACAGCACCTAATTGCTTTCCCGCGCTTGGCACCAGTTGAAAGTTTTCCCGCGCTTGGAAACAGGTTGAATTCTTTTCCCGCTCATGTCAGCACCTAATTGCTTTCCCGCGCTTGGCACCAGTTGAATGTTTTCCCGCGCATTACACCAGCTAATAGTTTTGCCGAACTTGGCATCGGTTAACTGCTTTCTCCGGCATTACACCAGATGATTGTTTTCCATCGTATGGCACTGGTTAATGTTTTCCCGCGATGGAAACACTGACAAGTTTTCCTGTGGTTGGTGCCGATTGAATCTTTGGTACCCTGTGTTTTTTTTTTCTTGCTCTGGGCACTTAGGCAATTCCTCTGGGTTTGGCATTTTACCTACATTTCCCCATTTTCCGTCTGATTCATTTGCTATGTTGTTTAATTTTGTTTTGAGGGAGCTCAGGAGATTTGCTTGATATAACTGCTTTCCAGTAACCTGAATGATTGACGACTGATGGCTCTCAATAACAACAAAACGTTTCATTTAACAGCATAAGCAAGTTTATTGATAGCATACTACAAAAAAGCGAAGTTAAATTACACTGCAGTTTATCTACTCATGATCATATCGGTATTAAATTGTCTGAATGGGGTGGTCACGTATTTTCGGTTGTTACGCAAAATATCGGTCACTTCTCAGCTGTACTGTTAACTCTCATTTAGCTAAATCTCACGATTTTAGCTGATAGTTATTTAGATTTACAAGGCTTCTGTTTTAACTGATAGCTTATAAATCTGAATAACTCCCAGCTAATTATAATGAGCTGAGTTTCTGAACTGAAAGTTCATATTTTGACCGTTAATAAACTCAGGCACTTAGTTGCTCAGTCGATCCTCATTCAGAATGTTCCATACGCATGCTTGTTACACTTTATACATCTCTAGTGATCAAAGTTCAAACTCAGAGAAAACTACACAAACCTACTATTATAATACAACAATCTTTCAATGATAGTTCATATGAAATTGCAGTCATTAGATTAAAGCCACTATGCAAATAACCTCGTGCCATATAACATGATATGCATATGATGTACAGGTTAAGACTTTTAGACTGAAAACAGTTTACTTTAAAACTGTACAACTTGTACGCTATAATATGACACTAGAAACGTTCTTGCTTACTTCAGCACTTAGTTTTAAACTTTTTTTGGTATTTTTTTAAATTTTATATTTGTTTTACTTTTTTGTCACGTTCGTGACGGAAACTATACATGAGTGAAGCCACTCCTTACGACCATGGCCGGTTATTGCTTGCTAAATGTCCTTACCCAAACAAAACCTCATGAGGCTGAACTGAGGTTTAAAAAACCTCAGTTCAGCCGACCACTCCGTTATCGCTTCCAGCGAGAAGATCTTTTGGAATCCCTAACCGTGTTTTCTTTAAAAATTTCCACGTCAAAACAAGCACTCCGAATGTGTGGTCGCATAAATTGCAAAAGCAAACAAAAATTGACATGGAAGAAGTCAAACGTAAACGATTTCAAAGTCATTTTCTGTTCTCGTTTATGCTGCCGTTTTCATTCATCTCATAATTTGACATTGTTCCTTTAATACAACCACATGTTTATGGTCGTCAATGGTCGTTTCGTGGTTTCACTTCCAGTTCCATGAAAATAGCTTGATTAGCAATTCCCTTATTAAATGTACACATTAAATATGTACATGTAATAAGGGATTTGCCGATCAAGTTATTTTTGGCACTTCTGTCTTGTGGTGCAAGATAGTTTTGAAGCTTCTACAATTATGGTTTTAATCGGAAGAAAGGCGGAAAAAATGAAACTGTCAACTGTCAATAAGGCGAGATTTGGAGGTTTTCTCTCTGTTTGACATCGTTTTAATGCCTTTTCTTGCCATCCAAGCCCCTTTCAGGACACACTGCATTAAAAATGATTACTCAATGATTTTTAACTCAATGTGTCCTTTTGAAAAAAGGTGCGTCAGGCAGAAATTTTTATATTCTTAAAATAACTATAAATGGCCTGGAGAACAAATTGGTTCCCCATACCCTCATCATACCCGCCCCATATCCTCCATTTCCTCCGTCTCCCGGGTGTATACCACCACTTTCTGCTTCTGAAAAAAGGTTGTCACTTGGAGGGTGCGTTTTTTTAAGCAAGTATGGTATCTCTAAAAATGTAATGTAATATATCACATTTACATCTTTTACAGGTTGTTTTTACTCTTATGTTCTCTGTACAAAAGCTAGAGAACATTCATAATCTATTGACAAAAGTTAAAAAATAATGAAATAATGATCAGTAAAATCATCTAATTTTTAAAACTGTTATTTCACTGATCACCATTTCATTACCCATCATAAACTCGTCGACTTATAGTAACAGTACAGTAAAAACCCGCATATAAGAACTTGCATTTTTTTCAGGTTGGCCTCAAAAGGTTCTTATACAATTGGTGTTTACTGGAAAATTAGGCAATTTAGGTTCTTCAACTGGTTCTTGTTTTCTTAAGAAAAAAATGTTTCTGTTGCTGGAAGAATATCGATGCTGTCTATTGTTCATATAAAATATGCATATAATCATGTCTAAATGACTGCAATCTAGACAAATACAAACCCTATTTTAAGTTATTTCATTTCTCTCAATGCTTTTATACCCATTAAAGTTTGTTATATTTCAGTGGTCTGTGGATTCTAAGTTTTAAATGAATTCTTTAAAATAAGAACTTGTTTCCAATTTTAGGCTTAAGCATGTTCTTATGTAAAGCGGGCCTAAATGGACATCTTAGCCTAACAGGCTCTTAAAATAAAAATTAGGTTCTTATATGCGGGTTTTTACCGTAGCGAAATCTGCAGTATGAGTAGAGGTGTACAGTGATAATCGCAAAACTACTTATAATTTCCCATGGGAACATAATACAGATCTATAATGTGTGAATTTCCAATCACAAAAGAATTTTATAAAGTAGGTCTTTGTGTAGAATCCCAGAAAGGAAACTTTTCGCAAACTATGCACGACAAAAATACAATGTGCATCGTTACTATCTTAGTAGCGGAAATTAAAAGATAGTCGTACAGCGATAACAGGATTTGCAAAGAACAATTTTCCGTCATAACACTTTACAAATGTATCTTCAAAATGTGTCTAGTCTGATGATTATAGTAGCGGAGGTAAAAAGTTCTTGGGTAGATTACAGAGTCGCAAAATGGCAATTTTCCGTTGAGAACACTCTACACCAATGGTCACCTATAGTCGCTACCAAACAAGCGTAACCTTTTTTACCGGTAGGTGTGCATCGACGATAGCAAACTCGTCGGGTAGATATCGACGTCGCAAAATAACAATTTTCTCGTTAAGAACACATAAAGCTATAACATGTGTCTATTAACAGGGGTATAAAGAAGGCGTGATGAGAACAAAGCCGTCTCAGTGTTGATAACGAGTATTCGCAAAATGACACAGTTTCCCGTTACCAACACAAGACTGCCAAAACTAGTATGTGTCCAGTCACTATAGTATAGTAGCGAGAATACAAAGTAGGTGTATAGGACAATTTTCTGTTTTAACACACTACGGCTATAGAAAATGTGTCTAGTCCGCATTCTATTACCAGAAATCAAAGTAGGTGTGCAGCGATGATATATTGTGAAAATAGGAAGGATTAATGCTAATGACAATATTCTGTTATAAGTCAATACACTTATAAAATTCAGTCTAGTCACTAACAAACTAGCAGAGATAAAAGGTAGGTGAACAACTGTAATACAGTGAGGTCTGTGCAGATGACAAGGATTCGCGAAGGATAATTTTCCGTTATAACTCAATAGTCTTATAAAATTTGTCTAGTCACTACCATAGTGGCTGAGATAAAAGGTTGGTGTGCGGTGGTAATAACAAATTTCGTGTAGAAACGGGCATTCGCAAAGGATAATTTTCCGACATCATAAGGGCTGGTACCACACATGTAAAATGTGTTTAGTCACTACCGCAGTAGCGGAGATAACCGTCATTATAAGGTGTACCACTGAGGTAATAAACGTAGTAAGAACTACAATTTCTCACTTGGATGTTGGTTGACCATAGACAGCAGTTCCCTTCCCAGTGAAAGCAAACTGTCCTGGTCACCTGACCATCCGCCACACTAGGATGTCCACCAGACAACCAACCAGTCGCATCTGTACCACACCTCCGTACGGGTGGGCAAGAAGAGGCCATCCGTTTACCGGCAGCACCGTCAAATCGAAACCATCCAGGACCAGTGGAACTATCATAATATCTGTGATAAGTGGTGTCGGTTGTCTTTCTGTCGGCACTATCAAGGGTTGTGTAGTTATGACATTCTATGGACCAGAATATCAAAGAAAGTCAACGAATTACCCTAAGTTTAGCACTTTTAGTGACGACTTAATTTAGTAATGCTGGCCAGGAGCCCCTAAGTTGTGCTGGTCCTAAAGATTTATCGACCACTCATTACATAATTTTAAGGATTTCGACGTTGAAAGATTTTTCACAATTTGTCGTTATGCTCACTTTTCCAATGTGAAGGAAAACTATCTGTAAAAATTTAGGAAAGAGCCAAAATAAAATTTGGTAACTCTTTTTCATTTTTGCAGGTATATATATTTCCACAGGGGTAGGGTGGGGGTCTTAACCCTTTCACTCACAAGTTATTATTGTTCCTTGGGTCAGCGGTCAGTACAGCCAAGTATAAATTAATAAACAGATTTAAAAAAGGCACATAATTGGCAGAAGATATCCTTCGTTCAAAGGGGCCCGATCACAAGAATTAGTTAAAAAAGAGTGGGCTAAACTGCTCCTTTGAGATATTGTCCTCGGGTTTAAAGAGAGGTGATGTTGTAGATAATATTGTGATATTGTGTGTGTGTGCGGGAGTACTGCTCAGTAGCCTTCATTAGCTTTCATTTAAGAGTCCTTCTAAGCTCTTGCATAAAATAACAACTAACTCACCTTCTGTTTCCATGTCACAGTGAGCGAGCACAGGCATTCCTGGTTTTATGCCTGAAAACCAGTATTTGCCACTGACTGCTTGTCCTTCACTCGCCTTTATTTCTTTGCATGTCTCAGCTGGAAGCTCAGGGATAGAACCCAGGGGGACTGAAAAAAAATAATAAATTGCTGTAATTCTTAACAAAGCAGGAATTTTCAATATATTATGATCACGCGTGTGGCCACGAAAAAATCCGAGTTCCGCACGGAAATCGACCCCATGCTCTTCCGTACACCAATCGGACGCTCTGACACTTTTACGTCTGCTGAAAAAAGGAAGCCCTCATTGAACTAATTTTTATTAGTGATATCATGCCACTTCCAGTCGGTCATGATGATAACGACATCTTTTTACATGAAGAACACACTAAGTAAGCCAAAGATATCGACGGTGAACCGACGCCTTACAAAGCCTACTGAAATTCCGCAAATTTCCCAGAACGTCAGTGCCGACATTCCTCAATAATTTCTCAGTAAAAGGTGGCGTTAAGTTTTCCCAAAAATAACCAATGATCACCTGAAGTCTTCCGCGGATTACTACTGAGTATCCAAAGTCTTCCTAATACCTCAAGATTCTTGATTGCTTCAACCCACCAAGGGCGATGGCTTGAACCTTTAATTTTTTTGTATAAAATGCACTTCAAATTATAACTTGAATGGTCATGCGAAGCAAAAGCTCGACACTTAAATCCAAAACTGAACTAAGGCCATCAAATTTTAAACGGTTGCCAAGTTAATTTGAGAGTTTTTCGGAGAATTTCTGTAAACCTGCATTATAATTTTTTGTTAGGTTTCATGCAAATTGGGCTCAAGCCATCACTTGTGGATCTCTTTCGAAGTGCTGTAAATTTTTGTCCTTAAGCACTCATGCTCGTCGTAAAATTAATTTGGGATAAACCACGTTAAAAAAAGAGAAGAAACAAACAAAAGGAAAACTATAATAAGCCTCCGAAATGTAATAAACTGCATTTATATAAGTGTGGTTATATCTCTGGTTTTAGTCTTAATACCTCTATCCATGGCTCTCTGGTAATAGTATCTGTCTGGATCAGGAATGAAATCCTCCGGTCTGGCTTCCTTCGTTCTATCACTGAACTCACACATGCCGACAGAGATCACAAAGTTGAAGCTTTGACAACGATCGTCTTTTTGGCAGGCTGACACACACACATGTCCAAGTTCGGCCATCATCGTGTGATAGACGTGTCGCCGTAGCATCCATCCGAATATGGATGCCTGTGAACCACATTGCTGCGTGACTACTCTGTAGAGCATCTGGCCCAAGACAAACAGAACTGAGAGACGGAACAGGTGTCTTACATCCATGCCTACAATCAAGATATTTTTTGTAAAGTTTCACCTTTTTTTAAATATTACTTGCCTTATTAAGTGTTCTTTGAAATAATGGCAATTTCCTTGCTTTAAATAAGGAACTCACCAATAAAAACAAAGACATAAAAGCTCTCTCACGCTCTCGGCTCACTGTGACCTGGCACCTATGAACGTTTTAGACCATTTGTCAATACTGTTCGCCATAAAAGAGAAAAGTAGTATTACAAGTTGTAAGCTTTACTGGTAGAAAAAAGGCAAAAAAAGTGAACGGAAACCTACAAGCTGTTTTTTATTCAAAAGTCAAAATAGGCCAAACGCAACTTACACCATGCATAACAGGCAGTTTGATGCCAAATGGAGCATTTTATTTCTCTCTCGTTATTTTGGGTTGTTTTCTTTCAGTTGCTGCTGTTTCTTTTGAGTTCAGTTTTACCTTTTTAGTTTAAAGCACACAAGTCATTATAGTTTATGAGTGCAGCCATTTTAGTAATTTGCTTTCCCTTTTGTTAAAAAGTGGTGTTCATCTTTCTGTCAGATAACTCATAACCGGCAAACAATTGCCTGCAGGTTTTCATATGCCTATAGGAAAAATAAAAAATCAACAATTAAAGCTAATTGCATGAGGTTATGAATAGAGAACCTCACCTTGTTTCGGTGAAAGAGAGTTTTCTTTTCATTTTAATCAGCCCCTTGCGATGAAGTCATGTAATGCGTGCGTATTGTTTGTTTGTTGGTTTGTTTGTTTTTTGATTCCTATTCCGTGAACGACATTCAAAAAAAAAGAGATTGAGGAAACATGTCGGCTTTCTCGCGGTAATACAGTTTATTATACTGAACAAGGAGGATTCATCCGTAGGTTCTTAAGTTGACAAGTTTTATATTCTCTTATGCAAAACAAAATTGGTCAGGTCTCTCCACCTCGTCTCCTGTTGTCTTTTGAGTCGATTTCTCTCCGCAGATAGGAAAGAGGGTTAGTCTAACACTAAGTAAATTCACTCTAGGTATCGCGCAAAGGCCGAAGATATAATGCTACTGGTTCAGATGGCATCTTAAAACCATCTTTTAATCGACCAAATTCTGCCGGTTTTGTGAACAATGTGAACACTCGATGATGAATAATGAATTATTATAATAAACATTCTATTCAAGTGTCGAAAGTATGTAGCCGAGGGAAAATCCCCCTACTAATCGGGGACACCTGAACTAGTTACAAGATACAAAACCCTAAAAACATACAGAAATCTAGGTTTAAAATAAAAAAATGTACTATAAAAATGACTACATCTAATTATACATTGATAAGTTTAAAATATGAAAGTTACAAAATAAAGTGATAAGTGAAATTCCTTGTTATCAGTCTTAACTTGAATGACGTTTCTATAAATTCAGCTCCCACATCGTTCGGTCTCATCGGGCAACTGCACGATTTGGAAAGTCACCAAAAACTATAGAAAAAATTTTTGCCAGCAAGTGTGTCTCTCAGTATATACTCTCCACTATATGTAGCCCAGAACAGAAACTTTTCGAGATTTTAGTCGGATAATTTCCCGCGTCGCTTAATTTCGCGAGCATGAAAAATTTGTTCAACTTCTGTCTCGTATTAAATAAGGACCATTTTCTATCAGCGGCATCGAAACTTTTACGATTTCTAAAGCATGGTGTAAATTTCCTTTTATAGCTGCTAGGTATTTCTTTAAAAGTGTAACATATGAGCTTAAAATATGAACTTTAAATATCATGATGAAACTTAAGTTATTTCTACTTACCTAAAAAAATTTTTATGTCACTTGTCTTCCCTTGAGAAGTTAAACGCCCAAGTGAAGATTCTCACTGTTCCTCACCCTACCTTATACATAATTTATTCTTTCACAGCGGAAGAGATTAGACCGATTAAAGTTTGGCCCGCTAAGTTATTGACAAACTGTTTAACTGGTAACCCTCTCACTTTGTTTGCCGAAACACACGTTTTCAAGTCATCCTGGAAGTCGTTAATTAATAATTCAGTGTGGTCAAGGTGTCAGCATAAAACTTGTTCATCGTAAGTGAAATTTCTTGTTCGTTTGGTTATAGTCTGCAGCGTATCGCCAGGTTGGGCTTTATAGACTGGAAAAATGCTTTTGCAAACTCGTTTCCCTAGGTCTACCGCAACTTTGTTTAATTTTGTCAGCTGTTCAGTGACGTTCAATACATCTTACATCACGCTATTTAACAATAGGAAAGTTTTTTAGACAATGATTTCGCTGACTGGCAAAATGTTGAGACAAAAACATGAACAAATGAAGCACGCCTTCAGGCAATAGAAATATATTTTTTCTCGCATTTCAGCTGTACGCCCGTGTTTACGTGCGTATATGGACGCTCCGCCCCTGTTAAAAACATTGATATAAGTTTTCCTTAGCAACGACCTGTGAAAATCTC
Organism: Siderastrea siderea; assembly: GCA_964030785.1. Taxonomy (NCBI): domain Eukaryota; kingdom Metazoa; phylum Cnidaria; class Anthozoa; order Scleractinia; family Rhizangiidae; genus Siderastrea; species Siderastrea siderea. The sequence continues at coordinate 2,205,964 of OZ034974.1, forward strand.
TAATAAATTATTTAAAAAAAGTTTTCAGTAGATCAGTACTTTTTTTAACAACTTAAAACTTGTTTTCAGTTAAGAGCTATTATTTGTTAGGTCGCGCAGCTTTAAAAATCTCTAGCTTTAAATCCTGATCATAAAATGAAGGGATTAAATAAGTTTCTCCGAAAAAAAGCACTTCTTACGAGAATAACCAATTCGAAAACAAGTAATAATAAAATATAAACACAGCTTTTTAACGTAACAACGACGACAGGTGCAATTTATATAACTGACGTTTTATTCAATTTCTTGGTAACATTAAAAATAAAGAAAATAGCCCCTGGATAGTTTCAGGTTTTTTCAAGCTTCAATAATTTCAGGTTTTCGTGAAAGCCAGCCCAGCTGAAGATTAATAAAGAGCTATTTTTGAAAACCCCCTGATATATAAAGAAATTCTCCAACCTTACGTTGCGCCAAATACAATAAAACGTACGCAAAGAATTTGCATGCAGATGTTTAGAACGTGAACGTTTAAACGTGAGATGGGGATGAAAATCACAAGGGGGTAATTCACAATATCCGGTTCACTTCAAAGACTGCTCTTCAAGTCGTGGAAATTTGCATGAAAACAACTCAGCTGTTCAACAGAAATTCGTTAAGCGTGTGCAGTGAAAGAAGACGGCCTGGTATTTCCCGTTATTTAAGCGCGCCATGGGAGAAAGGTGAAAATCGGACAGTTGCAACAATCAGACAAACTACAGTATTAATCGAGATTGATTTCGCTGCTAAAGGTCCCCGTTAGTTTGCTCTCTAGACCACCTCCAAGTGAGACCGTGGATTCGAGCTTCCAGCGGTTTGCCCGGACACTTTGTCACGTGGCTTTGACAACACTCGTCATCAGATGAAAAGGAAACGTTATTATTATTGTTTAAACAGGACCATCAAATAATATTTTCTCTCAGAACATGGCCATTATGTCAATATCTGGACTCCATGCTTCCTTAATGACAGCTATTTTTGCTCACGTAGCTTGCAGCTTTGGGGCCTTCAATAAAAATTATATTTCTGGTCTCTGGACCAGGTTCTAAACATTACTTACCTTTAGTCTCCATATGCTATTAACTAATTTTATTGTCAAATTAGGAAAATGACCTTATCTGAATCTCTCGAATTCTCTCCCACAAAAAAAGAAATAGTAAAAAGGAGTCTTCGCCATGTTGGAATGACTGCAGTCTTTAATATTTTTGGAGTCACGCGAGAAAAAAATCTTTAAAAGACCAAAAAAAAAAAGGCAGAACAATTTTGAAATTGTATTAGGTGCGCGGCCAGATACAAAATCATGTCGCGTTCTAAATTGTGATGCCTTACTCCGTGTATTTTTAATCCCTTTGTGCCTCCTTCCTTTTTGTAGGTTGTTAAACATTTGACATTGGCCGCATTAATATGAACAGCAGCGTTATTAACGGACCAAAAAAAATTTGGGGGCGGCAACAAAACCCAGAACATGGAACATTCCGGAACATCCTGGAACATTCCAGAACATCCCGGAACAGGGCAAATTATTACAAAATAAATGAAAAAAAAGTAATAAAAAAAATTCTGATCGTCGATAAAAGATAATAAATAAAATAGAATGAAATAAAATAAAATAAAATAAACGATATAGAATAAATGGATAAATAAATATATGATCTGTGACTAAATGAACGAATATACTAACTCTGGCTAAATGCGCCTCATTTCTTGAATTCAAAAATATCTCGGATAACATTGAGGCTTTATTTTGGGCATCGAGAGACGGTCTACTTGATATGAGAAAATTAAAGCATTTTCTCAGTCACGCACGCAGTACTCTCCTTTGGCGTTGCGTGACGACCCTAAGAACGGCTGCGTAGGAGACTACACATGCAGTCACGCAGTTCCACTTTCCTGGCACCCTTTTGAGTTTCCTGGTCTCATATTTATTCGGTTTTTCAAGGACGTTTTGTGTTTAAGTTGATTTCTAAAGTAAAAGTGTGCAGAGATGAATGAACCTAAATTATACTAACCTGAAAGAAAAAGTCAGCTGTTCTGTACTTGAGGATCGCACTTTCTAAGATAACAAATTTCCCTCCCTTTCTTACGCTGCAACTATAAAAAGGCACAGCTTTCGGTGAAGGTTTGTGTTTCAAACTGTAATATCCGACACAAAAATTTTATCAATTTTTGATTTATTTATTATTTTCTAAATTTATTCTTCTTGTCTTTGTCTTTTCTCCGCCGTAATGATGAGTTAATTTGATGTGGTTTTACTTTTGTTCAGTTTCTCTGCAAATCCAGTTCTTTGTCACAGATCTGGTAACTCTTACTGGTTACTACGTGGCTTAATCCATTTTTTTTTAATTCAGAGGGAGGCCAAGAAACCAACAAGGTAGAAAATCATATGATAAAATTGGCGGGAAAGTACTACTGTTAGACCTTATTTTAAATTTTGTTTGTTTGTTTGTTCGTTTGTTTTTTGGTTGTTTCTTTAATCGCTTTCTCTTCCTTTCTTCCCTTTTTTCATTTATTTTGTGGTAATTTGCCCTGTTCCGGGATGTTCCGGAATGTTCCATGTTCCGGGTTTTGTTGACGCCCTTTTGTTATTGACGTGCTATCATTGTACTAGTTCTAATTTAGGCATGTAACCCACTAAAAGGGTCTCTCGCCTTCTTTTGTGAATTTGGACCATTTGACATTGTTTCTTAAGAGAGATATTTTTTTCAATTATTGGATGAGGTTGAGCAAGCGAGAATTATCAAGGCCGAGGTGCGTGTTATCTGCTGAAGCCGAAGGCTGAGGCGGATAACACAAACCACAAACCAAGGGATCTTCATTCTTCGAGGTGGCACTTTACCTTCCTTTTTTCTTACTTGCAAATTAGGAACTACTTTTCTTACTCCTTGGAGTGTTTACGTACAAAAGAAATCACTTCAAGCAGAAGTTTTACGACGCCATATGTTTGCCCTGACTTACGTGACGAAAGGCACATTCCTGCGGTCTCCCGCGTAATTTGATTGACAGAATATCATCTTTCAGCTCAAATGACTCTTTTTACAATTAGTATAAACGCTTTTTTCGACAAAAAGCAAGTGCACTTGAAGTGCACTTTATTGTTTCGTGTGAATCTACCTATTTACAAAAATAAAAACTCTGTTAGATAACACAACAGAAGTAAAAGATTTTCAAATGAATTCACAAAAGCAAGTGCAAGTTCTTGTTTTAGAAAGAGAAGGAATACTTACGACGTTTTAATAATTGATTACTAACGGTACTATGACTTTGAGGAAGTTTTACTACGGCATATATTTACGTTGCCTAAAAAAGACGAGTTTACCTGACGTATTCTCTTAAAAAATAAATCTCTCTTGGAGTGTACTAGCTGATTTTGGATCAGGGTCGGATTTCAGTTGAGAATAGAAGAGCTATAAAAACATCACAAGAAGTTGGTAAGAGAGTCTATTACTAATTTCTCTTTGGTTGTTGTTTTATGAATATAGTATCGGAAGTTTTATTCCTTTTGGGTGTAGGTCAACTTTACTGTTTAAAATTTATTGGCTTTAACTTCCGAGATTTGGTTCCTTTATTTCGCTGTTTACTAAAAACAAAATTCCTTCCAAGATAACTTTCGAAACAAACTTCAGACCATTTGTCAAACTCCATCTTTAGACCATTTGAATCTTCATAGCATTTGAGATGATTTTCTAAGATTTATCCTCGAACTTTGAGTAGACAAAAGACTTCACCGAAGCGTAGGTGAAGTAATTAAATAACTAATCACAATTTTATCCTGTGGTTTACCAAAGTCGGGCCCTCACAAGCTGGAATTAATTTGGGAGCCACTAGGTGCAACAGGTACATGTATTCTTAACATTTTTCTATTTTCGAAATTGCAAACGTACGCTTAGAAAAAACGAAAACGTGTAAGAACTTCAGACCAAACAGTGGTTGCTAGAATTAAACCTCTGTCCGAATTCTTCTACAGCCCTCCCTTTTTAAGTATTGTACAATACAGTAAGAAAGGGTAAGAAATGCCTTGCCTTTTATAAAATTGCGTTACCTGTATATCTGTGTCACTACTTGTCGAAAGGTGATCCCCAGCTAGACGCGGGGGGTTAAAGGGGGCAGTTGCATCAAAAGCCACAGTCGATTCTGGTGAGCACTTTGAAACGTTTCCTAGGCGAGAACTAGCAGAAAACACTGTTGAATGAAACTTGCCCGTCTTAACAGCATAACTCGTTTACTAAACATCGTTAAATGCTCAGCACAATGCTAAGCCAACAAAAATTTCTTCTGATGGCGACACAAGAAAACCCACTTAGAGAAACGTTTGTAAAGAACTTAAATGACAACGATACGCTGACTTGAAAAGGTTTAATTTTCACAAAAACACATAAAATGGTGTGAAATGTTTCACAAAAAAACATGACTGAAAGGTTAACAGTGACGGAAAGGTTCTCTTAACCCTATTCAGGCCGGGCTTTTTTGGGTCTTCTGGGACCGGGGGAGGGGGCTGATTCAAGCGAAACTTGGAGGGCAGATAATACGTTCAAAAATGTCTCCTTTGAGGTCCGCAACATTAGCTGATGACGTCATATGACGTAACAATTATGTCATGTTCTCAAATCGCGGCCATCTTGGATCCACCATATTGGATTTTTTGTTTTTTTCAGAACCTTTGAAATTTGCCAAAATTGACCAGAAAATAACCGAAATCAATAAAAGAGCACAAAAATGAAAAGTTATAATTTTTCAATGAAAAGGTGAAAATTTAAAACTCTGAAAAAACAGCCTGTCAAAAAGTGGTTGCCATGGTAACAGCAAACTTGATGAACAGGCACTTGCTACGCCAAATTGTTCCCAGATGAATTTTAGGAAAAGTCACCAAGTTTGGTGGGTTTAGCTTGCTTACGAAAAAAGCTATAAACGTCCAAAGTCAGTTTGCGGGCACAATCGCCCCCCCCCCCCCCGCCCAGTCTGAATAGGGTTAAGTTTTGTGAACACTTTACGGTGCTATTGTGTGTATCTGTAGAAATGACGTCAGTTCTGCACGTATACCCCTATTACCTGTAGATATGACATCAAAATTCGATGTCAGCGCGAATTAGCTGAATGCTCTCAACCAATGAGAATAGAAATAGTGGCTACAATGTATAATTATAACTGTTAACCATGTCCTCTAACGGAAACCACAATATAGTAATTTATATTGGTTATCGTCAAAACGCCAATTATAATACCACAAACTTTCTTCAACATCTCTATTCTTTACATATTTCAGTTTCCAGCTGACGTGCAAAATGATTGGTTATAAAGTTAAGTTCCTAAAGATATCGGTGTTCTAATTCTCTTCTCACACTCTTTTCCATGACGAATATATTGGCGAAACAGGGAGGAGACTAGGCGACCTCTTCAGCGACCACCTACGAGACATGACAACAGAAATGACAAGGACGCATCCAAACCAGTCGTTCAACACTTCCTGATTATTCTAGCCAACTCATGATGCTCTGCGGGCTTTCCTTTCATCAGGGCAACACGGTAAGCTGTAAAAAAATTTGGAGCAGTTGCAAAGATTCAACTTTCAAATCACATAGTTCCACCGCTCCACACGGTATAATCCAAACACAACCCACAATTTCTTGGTTCGCTCAGGCGATGGGCTAACGCTTGAAATGCCAGCCTTTGATTTCTTTACGGTGGCCAATTTACCTTATTAATTTAGTTGACAGATTCAAACTTTATGATTTTTTAAATCTCCTCCGACGTCGTGTACTTGGCACAACGTTTGAATGTTTTCCCGCGCTTGGCATTGGGTGAACATTTAATTTTTCTACGCTTGACACCGATTGAATGTTTTCCCGCCATTTCAACAGGTTGAAATGTTCTTGGGCCTTGACACCACTGAGTTAAAATGTTTCCCATCTTTGTCACCGTTTGTATGCTTTCATGCCCTTAAAAGATGGATTTTTTCTCGTCGTTTTCCCTCGCCTGGTGCTGGTTCTACGTTTTCCCACGCTTAACACCGTCGAAGATGTTCCCGCGCTTGAACTACTGGCATACTTTTTCGCGCTGGCACTGTTCAACAAAGCGTGGAAAAACATGTAAGCATTCCAAGCGCGGGAAAACATCCAAACGGTGCAAATTGCGGGAAAATATTCAAACATACCATTAATATTTAAAAAATGCCACAGGTGAATGTTTCCGGCAATGTTTTTGACAACTAGCTAACTTGAAGGTTTCCCACGGTTGCATGTGGACACGGGTTGAATTTTTCCGCGCTCATTACACCACCTAATTGCCCAATTTGGGTATATTAAAAGTCAACTTAAAACAATAGACATCACTACGAGGCTTAGGGGAATAATATAAGGATTATATGGGTTTATTCTCCAAAGCTTCGAAATGGTGCTTCTTGTTTAAAACTGAATTTTAATATATCGAAATTGGGCTAGTGCTTGCCAGTGCTTGGCACCAGTTGAATGTCTTCCCGCGCTTGGAAACAGGTTGAATTCTTTTCCCGCGCATTACGCCAGCTAATAGTTTTTCCAACCTTGGCACCGATTGAATGTTTTCCGGCACATTACATCTGATAATCGTTTTCCATCGCGCGGCACTGGTTGAATGTTTTCCCGCGCTGGAAACACTGGCATGTTTTCCTGTGGTTGGTGCCGATCGAATCTTTTGTACCCTCTGTCTTTTCTTACGCTGGTCACTTAGGCATTTCCTCTGGGTTGGCATTTTACCTACATTTCCCCATTTCCCGTCTGATTCATGCACTATGTTGTTTTAGTTTTGTTTTGGGAAGGGGGGGGGGCTCAGGAGATGTGCTTGATATAACTGCTTTCCAGTGACCTGAACGTTTGACTACTGATGGCTCTCAATAACAACAAAACGTTTCGCTTAACGGCATAAGCAAGTTTATTAATAGCTCACTACAAAAAAGCGAAGTTAAATTAGACTGCAATTTATCTACTCATAGCGGTATTAAATTGTCTGAATGGGGTGGTCACTTGTTTTCGGTTGTTATGTAAAATATCGGTCACTTCTCAGCTGTACTGTCAGCTCTCATTCAGCTAAATCTCACGATTTTAGCTGATAGTTATTTAGATTTACAATCCTTCTGTTTTAACTAATAGCTTATAAATCTGAATAACTCCCAGCTTATGAGCTGAGTTTCTGAACTGAAAGTTCATATTCATATTCATATTCATGGACTCAAACACTTAGTTGCTCAGTCGATCCTCATTCAGACTGTACCATACGCATGCTCGTTACACTTTATACATTTCTAGTGATCAAAGTTTAAACTCAAAGAAAACTACACAAATCTACTATTATAATACAACAATCTATCAATAATATTTCATATGAAATTGCAGTCATTAGATTAAAGCCACTATGCAAATAAACTCGTGCCCTATATCATGATATAGATAAGATGTACAGGCTAAGGGGCCGATTACATGAGCCGGGCGGGCCCGATTAGCAAGGCTGGCTCGGTGTACCGAGATGACTGCTCAGCCCGGTATTACATGAGGCGAGCCAGCCCGCCTGCGGCTAAATTTAGAAGCTGTCGTTTGAGAAAATGGCTATTTCAAAGAGCATGAATCGAGTGTTTTTACTTTCACTAATCCATTGTTTTGGTGTATTATTTTCAGGTTTACGTAGCTTTATGGTCTGATAAACCTTTATGTGTTATATAGAAAGAGAACTATCGATCTTCTGGTGAGCCATTTTGCTCTGAAGCGAAATTAAGTGACGAGAAAGTGTTGGCCCCGCTAGCCGGGCTGGCCCGGCAATCACGATTACATGGTAAATTTTCAACCTGGCTAGCCGTGATCCCGGCATCGCGATGCCGGGATCTCAGCTAGCCGGGCTGAGATTTTTCCATGTAATCGCAAAGTTGATTTTTAATATGTTTCACAGACGTACCGAGATCCCGGCAAACCGAGCCAGCCCGGCCAACCGGGCCAGCCTGCCTCATGTAATCGACCCCTAAGACTTTTGGACTGAAAACAGTTTACTTTAAAACTGTACAACTTGTACGCTATTATATGACACTGAAAATGTTCTTTATTACTTCAGCACTTACTTTTATACTTTTTTTTGTTTGTTTTTTTTTATTTTATAATTTTTTTGTACTTTTTGGTCAAATTCGTGACGTAAACTATACAGTGGAGCCACTCCTTACAACCATGGCCCGTTATTGCTTGGTAATTGTTCTGACCCAAACAAAACCTCATGAGGCTGAACTGAGGTTTAAAAACCTCAGTTCAGCCGACAACTCTGTTGCCGCTTCCAACGAGAACATCTTTTGGAATCCCAAACCGTTTTTTCTTTAAACATTCCACGTCAAAACGAGCACTCCAAATGCGTGGTGGTATAAATTGCAAAAGCAAACAAAAATTGACACGAAAGAAGTCAAACGTAAACGATTTCAAAGTTATTTTCAGTTCACATTAATTTATGCTGCCGTTTTCCTTCCTCTCATAATTTGACATTATTCCTTTAATGGAGCGCAGAAATTCCATACTGATGACGCGTCACTACCCAGATCTAGGTAGTGCTTCTGATTGGTTGAAACGCGAGGGAATTTCGTCTCAGCCAATCAGAAGCACTACGTAGATCTGGGTAGTGACACGTCATCAGTATGGAATTTCTGCGCTCGTTACTCAGACGTCGTTTTGCGAGGGCTCAAGTGGCGACCTCGCGAGACGTCGGCTGTTTTAGTTTTCTCAGGCTATCCTTTAATACAACCACATGTTTATGGTCGTCAATGGTCGTTTCGTGGTTTCACTACGCTAAAAAAGATACCTTCCAGTTTCAGGAAAATAGCTTGATCAGCAATTCCCTCATTAAATGTACATATTAAATATGTACATTTAATAAGGGATATGCCGATCAAACTATTTTTGGCACTTCTGTCTTGTGGTGCAAAATAGTTTTGAAGCTTCTAAATTATAGTCTTAATCGGAAGAAAGGCGGAAAAAATGAAACTGTCAACTGTCAATAAGGCAATATTTGAAGGTTTTCTGTTTGTTTGACATTGTTTTAAAAGCTTTTCTTGCCATCCAAGCCCCTTTCAGGACACACTGCATTTAAAATGATTGGTCAATGAAATTTTTATAGTCTTAAAATAAATATAAATGGCCTGGAAAACAAATTGGCTCCCCATACCCTCACCATACCCGCCCCATATCCTCCATTTCTTCCGTCTCCCGGGTGTATACCGTCACTTTCTGCACACATAGAACTCATAACAGCATCGCGCAGTCACATTAAAGCATACCTGAGATGCAACCATCCAGCCGCCAAGTGAGTCTTTCTTTAGAAATATAACATGATAAATTTTGCATCAACTGAAAAAGTCGGAAAAAAGAATTCCGAGTTCCCGGAGATCACGGAGGGTCGTGGGTTCAAATCCCATCTGGAACTCAGAATTCTTTTTCCGAGTTTTTCAGTTGATGCAGAATTCATCATGCTATATTTCTACAGAAAGACTCACTTGGCGGCTGGATGGTTGCATCTCAGGTATCCTTTAATGTGACTGCCCGATGCAGTTATGAGTCCTATGTGTGCTTGGCCTGATTTGACTATGTGACTGCGTGCTGCGGTTCTAGTCAAGACCCACATTTCACCGTTGCTCACCATAGAGTCTCCAGTAGCTCAGTGGTAGAGCATCCGACTAGATCACGGAGGGTCTTGGGTTCAAATCCCATCTGGAACTCGGAATTCTTTTTTCCTAGTTTTTCAGTTGATGCAAAATTCATCAAGCTATATTTCTACAGAAAGACTCACTTGGCGGCTGGATGGTTGCATCTCAGGTATGCTTTAATGTGACTGCCCGATGCAGTTGTGAGTCCTATGTGTGCTTGGCCTGATTTGACTATGTGACTGCGTGATGCGGTTCTAGTCAAGACCCACATTTCACCCTTGCTCACCATAGAGTCTCCAGTAGCTCAGTGGTAGAGCATCCGACTAGATCACGAAGGGTCGTGGGTTCAAATCCCATCTGGAACTCGGAATTCTTTTTTCCGAGTTTTTCAGTTGATGCAAATTTATCATGCTATATTTCTACAGAAATTCTTAACAAAGCAGGAATATTCAATATGTTATGATCGCGAGTGTGGCCACGAAAAAATCCGAGTTCCATACGGAAATCCCATGCTCTTCCGTACACCAGTTGAACACTCTGGCACTTTTACGTCTGCTGAGAAAAGGAAGCCCTCATTGAACTAATTTTCTATTTAGTGCTATGATATCACTTTTAGTCGGTCATGATGATGATAAGCCAAAGATATCGACGGTGAACCGACGCCTCACAAAGCCTACTGAAATTCCGCAAATTTCCCAGACCGTCAGTGCCGACGTCCCTCGATACTTTTTCAGTAAAAGGTGGCATTAAGTTTTCCCAAAATAACCAAAGATCACCCGAAGTCTTCCGAGGATTACTACTGAGTATCCGAAGTCTTCCTAATACTTCAAGATTCTTGATTGCTTCAACCCACCGAGGGCGATGGCTCGAACCTTTAATTTTTTTGCATAAAATGCACTTCAAATTATAACATTAATGGTCATGCGAAGCAAAAGCCCGACACTTAAATCCAAAACTGAACTAAGGTCATAAAATTTGAAACGGTTGCCAAGTTAATTTGAGCATTTTTCGGGAATTTTCCGTAAACCCGCATTATTATTTTTTGTTAGGTTTTATGCAAATTGGGCTCAAGCCATGCATCACTTATGGATCTCTTGCGAAGTACTGTAAATTTTTGTCCTTAAGCACTCGTGCTGGTCGTAAAATTAATTTGGGATAAACCACGTTACAAAAAGAGAAGAAACAAACAAAAGGAAAAATATAATAAGCCTCCGAAATGTAATAAACTGCATTTATATAAGTGTGGTTATATCTCTGCTTTTAGTCTTAATACCTCTATCCTTGGCTCTATGGTAATAGTATCTGTCTGGATCAGGAATGAAATCCTCCGGTCTGGCTTCCTTCGTTCTATCACTGAACTCACACATGCCGACAGAGATCACAAAGTTGAAGCTTTGACAGCGATCGTCTTTTTGGCAGGCTGACACACACTCATGTCCTGAAGTTCGGCCATCATCGTGTGATAGACGTGTCGCCGTAACATCCATCCGAATACTGATGCCTGTGATCCACATTGCTGCGTGACTACTCTGTAGAGCAACTGGCCCAGGACAAACAGAACTGAGAGACGGAACAGGTGTGTTACATCCATGCCTACAATCAAGATATTTTTTGTAAAGCTTCACCTTTTTTTAAATATTACTTGCCTTATTAAGTTAACTCTAGAGACGTTCTTTGAAATAGTGGCAATTTCCTTGCTTTAAATAAGGAACTCACCAAGAAAAACAAAGACATAAAAGCTCTCTCACGCTCTCGGCTCACTGAGACCTGGCACCTATGAACGTTTTAGACCATTTGTCAATACTGTTCGCCATAAAAGAGAAAAGTAGTAGTACAAGTTGTGAGCTTTACTGGTAGAAAAAAGGCACAAAAAGTTAACGGAAACCTAAAAATTGTTTTTTATTCAAAAGTCAAAATAGGCCAAACGCAGCTTACACCATGCATAACAGGCAGTTTGATGTCAAATGGAGCATTTTATTTCTCTCTCGTTATTTTGGGCTGTTTTCTTTCAGTTGCTGCTGTTTCTTTTGAGTTCAGCTTTACCTTTTTAGTTTAAAGCACACAAGTCATTAAAGTTTCTGAGTGCAGCCGTTTTAGTAATTTGCTTTCCCTTTTGTTAAAAAGTGGTGTTCATCTTTCTGTCAGATAACTCATAACCGGCAAATAATTGCCTGCAGGTTTTCATATGCACTATAGGAAAAATAAAAAATCAACAATTAAAGCTAATTGCATGAGGTTATGAATAGAGAACCTCACCTTGTTTCGGTGAAAGAGAGTTGTCTTTTCATTTTAATCAGTCCCTCGCGATGAAGTCATGTAATGCTTGCATGTTGTTTGTTTGTTGGTTTGTTTGTTTTTCGATTCCTATTCCGTGAACGGCATTCAAATAAAAAAACATGTCCGCTTTCTTGCGGTAATGCAGTTTATTATACTGAACAAGGAGGATTCATCCCAAGGTTCTAAAGATGACAAGTTTTATAATTATTCTCTTCTCCAAAACTAAATTTGCCAGGTCTCTCCACCTCGTCTCCTGTTGTCTTTTGAGTCGATTTCTCTCCGCAGATAGGAAAGAGGGTTAGTCTAACACTAAGTAAATTCACTCTAGGTATCGCGCAAAGGCCGAAGATATAATGCTACTGGCTCAGATGGAATCTTAAAACGATCTTTTAATCGACCAAATACTGCTGGTTTTGTGAACAATGAGAACACTCGATGATGGGTTTAAAATATAAAAAAATGTAATGCACTACAAAAATGACTACATCTCGTATATACACTGATAGGTTTAAAATACGAAAGGTACAAAATAAAAATGATAAGTGAAATTCCTTTTTATCTGCTTGAGTCTGAACGATGTTTCTATAAATTCTGCTCCCAGATAATTCGGCCTCATCGGGCAACTGCACGATTTGGAAAGTCACGAAAGTTTAAAGAAAAAATTCTTGCCAGCATGCTTGTCTTTCAGTATATACTCTCCACTATATGTAGCCCATAACAGAAACTTTTCGAGATTTTAGCCGGGTAGTATTCCGCGACGCTTAATTTTCGCGAACATGAAAAATTTGTTGAACCCTCTGTCTCGTATTAAATAAGCGCCATTTTCTATCAGCGGCATCGAAACTTTTACTATTTCTAAAGCATGGTGTAAATTTCCTTTTATAGCTGCTACAGGGTATTTCTTTAAAAGTGTAACATACGAGCTTAAAATATGAAGTTTAAATATCATGATGAAACTTAGGTTATTGCTGCTTACTTAAAAGGATTGTTTCTGTCACTTGTTTTCCGTTGAGAAGTAAAACGCCCAAATGAAGATTCTCAGTGGTCTTCACCCTACCTTATAAATGATTTATTGTTTCACAGCGGAAGACATAAGACCGATTCCTGGTTGGCCCGCTAAGTTATTGATAAACTGTTTAAATGGTTCAACCTTCGCACTTTGTTTGCCGAAACTTACGTTTTCAAGTCATTCTGGAAGTTGCTAATTAATAATTCAGCGTGTTCGAGCTGTCAGCATAAAACTTGTTCGTCGTAAGCGAAATTTCTTGTTCGTTTGGTTACAGTCTGGCGAATCGCCAAGTTGGGATTTATAGACTGAAAAAATATTTTTGCAAACTCGTTTCCCTAGGCCTACCGCAACTTTGTTTTGTCAGTTGTTCAGTGACGTTCAATACATCGTACATCATGCTAATTAACTGTTTATCGACAGCAGTATGTTAAAGTCGATCATCTGAAGCCAATAAGACAGTTTTTTAGACAATGATTTTGGCTGACTGGCAAAGTTTTGAGCCAAAATTAAAACAGGAACAAATGAAGCATGAATCCAGATGGCTTATTTTCATAATTTTTGAGTATTTTTTGCATTCTTAAAATTAACAAAGATGAATATTGGGGGATACAAGTTGCCGACTCGATGAAAAACCTTCATCAGGTTTACAAGTTAAACTGTATGTTTTGTATTCATCTTGAAAACATCTGGCAGCGTACATTTTCTGTCCTTGGAAAATGCATGTTTTGAAGTTACTAGAGGAGACAAAACAATGCAAATACGCTATAAATCGGCTCTTAACGGAGTAAAAATATATGTATTCTCTTCAATCCGTCTATGTAAGTAATCAAATATGTAAGTTACTTTTCCGATGCCCTTTTACACAAGCACGTTATATTTTTTTCTAGCATCGGTTTTTAAGGTTTATAAAGTAGGTTGTTGGATTTAAATTCTGAAGGGACTTCTTAGACCAAGTTCAAATTCCTAATTACGTGTTTGCGGTAAATATTCCAAACCAAGTACAGTGTCAATTATGTAATCGAATATTTAATTACTGAAAATGGAGTCGCCAATGAAAACTGTAATATATATAAAAATAATGCCAATTAGAAAGCCGCCGACAAATTTTCAAAGTAAAAGCTATCTTTGTAAATTTTAACTCCAGTTTTCGGCTCTCCAAAAAATTCTAGGAGAACGAAGTCCTATTTTTTTTATTTGTTTTTCGATATCGCATCCTATCACATATAAAATATACATCTGCTGACGTTTAATTTTTTTCCATTTTCCAATTTTCTTGTCAAATCTTCAGCATTTTTGGTATCTCTTGGTTAACTTTCACTTTGAACTTCTCATCTACCTAAAAACATAACGGCGAAGAAAACAATTAAAGGTACTATGACTTGGCAATTTTAAAATAACTTTAAAAATTGGTAAATTTCAGTTAATTTACATTGATATTAGTTTTCCTTCGCAACGACCGGTGCAAAGGTCTAATAAATTATTTAAAGACAGTTTTCAGTGGATCAGTACTTTTTAAACAACTTAAAAACTTGCTTTCAATTAAGAGCTATTCAGGAAAGCTATTTGTTAGCCTAACAAATAGTCGTGCAGCTTTCAAAACCTCTATCTTTAATTAAATTCTGATCATAAAATGACGTGATTAAGTTTTCACAGTAGGCAGTTCTTAGTACGAGTATGACCAATTCGAAAACAAGTAATAATAAAATAAAAACAAAGCCTTTTTAAGAGAGTAACAACAATGACAAGTACAACCTATATAACTGGCGTTTTATACAATTCCTTGCCAATACTAAAACAATAAAGAAAATAGTTCCCCGAACAGTTTCAATTTCATTTTGCAACACTCATTGGCTGTTTTTCAGACTTTTGCAAGCTTCAATAATTTTAAAATTTTTTCACTGTTTTCCGGGATCTTTCCCGAGGTTAAGAATATTTAAAATCGACGTTTCGATCAGTTTCACTGATCTTCTTCAGGCTGTTGTTAAAAATGACAATATGGCGGATTGTTTCTCATGTTCAGCTTGGTAACCGCACCAATAAATCGTGACTATTATACGACGTATGTGAAAAAAGGGCGGGAAAATGTAATGAGGCCTGTCAAGTAATTTTACATTTGTGATATTTCACTGACTATTACAGTCTCTCTCACGATCGAAGAAGGAGTTCAGGATTGATTTCCATGTTTCAACATGGTCAAAACTGTTAAGCACTTTCATTCCGCGGTGCTTCTGTCGCAGTGATTCAATTCCTTCGAGAACCTTCCTTTGTCTCAACCCTCTCTCTGTCGCTACGATTTTTGCGTTTGTCCAGTCAATACTTCTTTGGCACTCAATAGTGTGTCGTGCTAGGCCTCCATCTTCTTTGCCCATTCGTCTTTCGGCCGATAGAGTGTTTCCTTTTTGAAGGTCTTCATTTGTTAATCTGACTTTGTCCATGTGTTCTTTCTTTCGTGTTTGGAACAGGCGCCATGTCTCTCCTACATACACTGAATTCTGGCAGGTACACGGAATCTTATACACAACACATTTCTGCCTTTCACCAAGCGGCTCTTGACATGTACGTTTAATCTCTTTGATCTTTCTTCCAGGCTTGAAAGCAACTCGAAAAGAGTGTCGGTTAGCAGTTCTCCTGAACCGCTCAGACAACCCTTTTAAATATGGTATGGTCACGGCTCCACGAGTTGCTTTCAAGCCTGGAAGAAAGATCAAAGAGATTAAACGTACATGTCAAGAGCCGCTTGGTGAAAGGCAGAAATGTGTTGTGTATAAGATTCCGTGTACCTGCCAGAATTCAGTGTATGTAGGAGAGACATGGCGCCTGTTCCAAACACGAAAGAAAGAACACATGGACAAAGTCAGATTAACAAATGAAGACCTTCAAAAAGGAAACACTCTATCGGCCGAAAGACGAATGGGCAAAGAAGATGGAGGCCTAGCACGACACACTATTGAGTGCCAAAGAAGTATTGACTGGACAAACGCAAAAATCGTAGCGACAGAGAGAGGGTTGAGACAAAGGAAGGTTCTCGAAGGAATTGAATCACTGCGACAGAAGCACCGCGGAATGAAAGTGCTTAACAGTTGTGACCATGTTGAAACATGGAAATCAATCCTGAACTCCGTCTTCGATCGTGAGAGAGACTGTAATAGTCAGTGAAATATCACAAATGTAAAATTACTTGACAGGCCTCATTACATTTTCCCGCCCTTTTTTCACATACGTCGTATAATAGTCACGATTTATTGGTGCGGTTACCAAGCTGAACATGAGAAACAATCCGCCATATTGTCATTTTTAACAACAGCCTGAAGAAGATCAGTGAAACTGATCGAAACGTCGATTTTAAATATTCTTAACCTCGGAAAAGATCCCGGAAAACAGTGAAAAAATTTTAATTTCTTAAGATGAGAGGTGAAAGTTTCAGAAATAGGATTCAATAATTTTATCACGTGAAATCCAACCCAGAGAAGATTCATGAAGAGCTATTTATGGTCATAATGCCTCTGCATTCTAAGCCTTGGAGGCGAGAAATAATCACAGGAGAAAAAGAAAACGACTTTATGTTTAAAGATATTCTTCAAACTTACGTTGCGCTAAATACAGTCAAACGTACGAGGAGATTTGGCATGCAGATATTTAGAAATCGTAACTTGTTTTTGTTAGACCGGTAACTTTTGTTTTGTAGGCCTTGGGGTAGGGGTAGGGCTTGGTACGATTTTACCACCATTTCATTTGGTTTGGAAGATCCTGGGAAAAAAGCTTTGCAAAAACGTTGTTTTTCCCGGAAAAACATTTTCTTGTACTGTAAAAAAAATGAACTTATTTTCAAAAATAGGGCTATGGATAGTCATGCTTAGAAACTTAAGTTTTCGGCTACGTGTCATTCGTCAATACGAACAAGATGTCGGTGGAATTTTACATCGACATTTGCTGCTGTCCATAAAAGGTCAAAGGAATTTTTCGTCGACATTGTGCTCCAGCCATTTTTATGTGGACGAAAATTTTTGTCGAAATTTTGCACATGTCTTCAAAATGTCGCTGGAATTTTTCATCGACATTTTGCTTCTCTCAGCAAAATGTCAATGGAATTTTCCGTTCACATTTTGCTCCTGCCATTTTCATGTCGACAAAAATTTCTGTCGACATCCTACTGACATGGCAAAATGTCGGCGGAAAATTCCATCGACATGTTATGGACAGAAGCAAAATGTGGTTGGAAGCAATATGTGGGCACCAGTGACGTTATTCCCATTAAAATAAACACCTCTAAGGCCTTTACTACTGTGCTGTGAGAACTACCAGTTTGAACTAAAAATTGTTATTAATCACCAGAAACCTCTCCATTTCAGTGAAACTGCTCTACAAGGTTGCATATTTAACCATTGAAAAATTGCAATTATTTTGAGCGCGAACAAGTTTAATTTCTCGAAATTAATTTTCTTCCTTGTTTCGGTAAAAGAGAGTTTTCTTTTCATTTTAATCAGCCCCTCGTGATGAAGTCATGTAATGCGTACGTGTTGTTTGTTTGCTGGTTTGTTGTTTTTTGATTCCTATTCCGTGAACGAAATTCAAATAAAAAAGATTGAGGAAACATGTCAGCTTTCTCGCGGTAATACAGTTTATTATACTGAACCAGGTCTCTCCACCTCGTCTCCTGTTGTCTTTTGAGTCGATTTCTCTCCGCAGATAGGAAAGAGAGTTAGTCTAACACTGTGTAAATTCACTCTAGGTATCGCGCAAAGGCCGAAGATATAATGCTACTGGCTCAGATGGAATCTTAAAACGATCTTTTAATCGACCAAATACTGCTGGTTTTGTGAACAATGGGAATATAAATTATTATAATGATAAAAAAATTTATTCAAGTGTCGAATAAATGTAGCCGAAGGAAAACCTCTCTACTCTTGAATAGGAGACATATACACCTGAACTAGTTACAAGATACAAAACCCTAAAAACATACAGAAATCTAGGTTTGAGATATAAAAATGTACTATCAAAATGACTACATCTAGTATATACACTGATAAGTTTAAAATATGAAAGTTACAAAATAAAAGTGATAAGTGAAATTCCTTTTTATCATTCTGAACTTGAACGACGTTTCTATAAATTCAGCTCGCACATAATTCGGTCTCATCGGGCAACTGCACGATTTGGAAAGTCACGAAAAATTAAAGAAAAAATTTTTGCCAGCAAGTGTCTTTCAGTATATACTCTCCACTATATGTAGCCCATAACAGAAACTTTTCGAGATTTTAGCCGGGTAATTTTCCGCGACGCTTAATTTTTTGTTGAACCTTCTGTCTCGTATTAAATAAGCGCCCTTTTCTATCAGCGGCATCTAAACTTTACGATTTCTAAAGCATGGTGCTACTTTCCTTTTATAGCTATTAGGTATTTCTTTAAAAGTGCAACATAAGAACTTAAAATATGAACTTTAAATATCATGATGAAACTTAAGTTATTTCTTAACTTACCTAAAATTTTTTTCTGTCACTTGTCTTCCGCTGAGAAGTTAAACGCCCAAACGAAGAATCTCACTATTCCTCACCCTACCTTATACATAATTATTCTTTCACAGCGGAAGACGTGAGACCGATTCCAGATTGGCCCGCTAAGTTATTGACAAATTGGTTAACTGGTTTAACCTTCTCACTTACGTTTTCAAGTCTTTCTGGAAGTCGTTAATTAATACTTCAGTGGGTTTAAGCTGTCAGCATAAAACTTGTTCATCGTAAGAGAAATTTCTTGTTTGCTTAGTTATTAAGTCTGGCAAATCGCCAGGTTGGGCTTTATAGACTGTTGAAAAATGTTTTTGCAAACTCGTTTCCTTAGGCCTACCGCAACTTTGTTTTGTCGGTTGTTCAATGACATTCAATACATCTTACATCACGCTAATTAACTGTTTATCAACAGCAGTATATTAAAGACGATCATCTGAAGACAATACGACAGTTTTTTAGACAATGATTTTGGCTCTGAAAAAATTCTAGGAGAATGAAGTTCTATTTCTTTGATATTTGTTTCTCGATATCGCGTCCTATCAGGGATAAAATATACATTTGTTGAAGTTTTTTTTTTCTATTTTCTAATTTTCTTGTCAGTAGTAAGCTCCGCCCGTATGGGGCATATGCTGGCTTCTGATTGGTCGAGAGCAAATCAGTGACGTCACCGGAACCGGAAGTGACCGGAAGTGCCTGGAACCGGAAGTCACGTGTTTTAGAATGGGAAACCGCTGACCAGGTGGAAAAAAAGGATTGCGGGCTCATACAACCGGAAGTCACGTGATTTGGAATGGGAAACCGCTGAGCAATGTGAAAAAGGGATCGTGGGCTCAAGGGGAAGTAAAACCGCTGAGAAAACGCGGGCTCAAAGTCCAAAGTCCAATTGGGGGAACGGGGGTGATCCTTGAAAACAAGACAAAAATGAATAAAACATGTTTTATTGATTTGTTTTACAATAACTGTGGTTTGTGTTCCTATTTGAGAAGTGTTCCTCTTTGATGAGGTTACTGAGAACTCAAAATGTTCTTCATGTGTGAAAGGACTTCGCTTGGGGTGTGGCCAAGAAAATGGGGTATGTTGCTGATTGTATCCGGATTCTTGAAGATTTTTCCCCAGAATCCTTGAACGGCTCCGGTGCCTGTATGACAAATACCATACCACAGATGACCATTCCAGATACGTTCGACTTCTTTCACAAATTGGGGGTCTTGTTTCCAATCGTAATTGAGGATTTCAATGACTGTGGTGGAATGGCTTTGTCGGATGTAAATACAGTTGGGGATTAGATGAGGATTCTTTCTCCAGTTGTCAGCACAGGCTACATGACAGGGGGTTCGGCAGCAGATCAATATGTTTTGATAGGTGACATCTTTGTCACAGACGATACACGAGGTGGTGGGGAAAGGATTCAGTTCTTTCATGTTTGAAATGACTTCGCTTGGGGTCTGGCCAAGAAACTCGATTTGTTCAGATGAGCAATACCTGGGGTGGTGTTTTCCCCAGAACCCTTGGACGCCTCCCAAACATATGGGTTCACCGCACTTCAATTCATAACCGATACCATACCAGAGAGGAAGGAGGTGATGTGTGATTCCCGGAAAAGTATGGTGGTACCAGTGACGTTTGACTTCTTTCATAAATTGGGGGTCTTTTTTCCATTCTTCATGGAGGATTTCAAGGACTTGGAGGCTAGTTCCTTGTAGACATCTAAAGCAAGGCGAGTCAGGATAGGTACTTTGTTTTCCCTGCTGTTTGGCACAGGTTAGATGACAGGGTTGTTCGCAGCACATCAAAATGGTTGGTTTGGTGACAGGTTTCTTACACAGCAGGCATGGTTGGGGTTGAGCCATCACTTGTTGGGTTTTCTGGATCATCCATGAGTTGAAGTGTGAAATGAGACGGGGGTTTTTTATAGAGAAAGAAGGGGGTCACGTGGGGAGGGAAGGGGCCAATGAGAGAAAGGTCCCATCATGCTTTGGGAGGGGAAGAGGTGGGGGTACCCCCCTCCCCCCTCCTTAGATAGACCATGGTGCATTGCGCGAATCAGGGTATATAAGTCAAGGGAGGCCACAGGACGTCACTCCTAGCTTTGAGTTCATGCTGTGTTAACTTATGTCAATTGGGGCTGTCAAAAATGTCCGAAACGAGAAGGCCGCTGGGGTCCATGTGTAGTGAAATGAATGTGAGTGGGTAAGACTATTTGAGAAGGAGAGTTGGTCCGGAGAGGACGCCCATCCAACGCCAGACCATGCGTATGTATGAAAGGAGAGAGGAGACATGGCGCCCGTTAAATAGAGATCGTGTGGTTGCCTTTATTCGTTTATTTTTGTTGTACCTCGTGGAGTGGGAGAATGGTGTTGGACGGCCTCATCCCGAGACGGTCCGATCTCTGAAGAAAGCGTTGGTCCGTCGGGTGATTCCGTGGATTCAAAGCCACTTGGTTTGGACTACGAGGGAGAGGTATTGGCCTATCACCCTACAGCAATTTAAGGAACTGGACCAGTACTTGGTTGAGCACATGCCCCGAGTTCAGAGAGACGATGAGTGGGCCGCCATTGCGTATTTTTTTAAAGTGGTGGTACAGGAACGCAGGGACGAATATAAAAGATTGGAAGACATAGAAAGGGAGGCGATGGAGGCTGTGCGTCGGTGTTTGGGACAATGAACATTTTTTATTCCTGTTGCGTTTTGTATTGTGAGTCAAGGCTACTGTGAGTCAAGAGACATTTATTTATGATCCACGTGCAAACTCAGTGATGTCAGTTTTTATTTTTTAATTAAAAAGAGTTGGTGTTACAAATGGTTGTTTGTATTCTTTTGCCACGCGGGTGGGGTGTTCCTATTTACAATTGGAAAAGCTATCTACAATTTGAAAAAATAAAAACTAAAAGCTATGTACAATTGGAAAAAATAAAAACTAAGAAATTGAAAAAGAAAGCTATGTACAATTCCAAAAGTAAAAACTAAGAAATTACAAATGAAAGTCTTCCAGTTCCATACGTAATTGATCAATGTTCTCGGGTAGACAGAAGGTGCGGTTGAATAAGGCTTGAATTTCGGCTCGGGTTTTCTCGTCCACATCCCGGGATCCCACAATAGCACTGCTTTGATGAAGGGTGGGCTTTTTAGGTCCCCAAGGAACAAATTGACTGCCAGTGACCAGGGTGGCGGCATTCTCATTGACTTGGTAGTAATGGTCCGAGCGGTACCATGATTGACTGGGGATGTCAAACAGGTAGACGGGTTTGCCTTGATCCATAGCCAATTGCACAGTCCAACCAGTGCCTCCTTTCACGCGTTTATGATCCGGTTCCAAGATGCCAAAGGCATAGATGGTATGGGCTTTTTTGGCCAATTGATAATTGCGTTGCAGCAATTGCAGGGTGTAAAAATGACTGGGCATTTGTTTGCCTAGTTTCTCCGCTGCCTGGTGAAGATGGGGGTTGGCCAGCATCAGGACTTCCACCGTAGAAGGGGTGATGAAAGTGGATCGAGGATGGTTCGGGGGGACCAGGACTTCTAGTTGCATCCCAAAGTGTTTGGCCTGTTCTTCCACGAGGGCATCCGTACCTTTGGCTCCCCCGGTGTAGACCACATGGCCATGACCCACTTGCAGTTCCAAGGCACCGAGATCTTGTTCTCCGATCATGTTGATGTTGGGGGGCATTTAAATACGTAGCCGGTGTCTGGGCCTACAATAGCTAGAATCTCCGTCGGAGTCAACTCTAAGGCCAAACCGAAATCAATGACGTGGTGCTGTCGGCACTGTTTGAACGTGAATCCCGCTGCTAGACCTCGTTTGACCCGTTCAGCCAAATAGTCTTCGGTGGAAGCAAAGTCGTCTCGGTTGAGATCTTGGTAGTAGTCCATCTACTTGGAATGACGAGTCGGAGGACCCAGGGAGCTCCTTAAATAGGGACAGTTGACCAATGGGAAGACAAGAGGACCTTATTTGGAGAGGCAAAAGCTGACCAATGGGAAGATAACAAGTCCTTATATGGGTAGGATAAGCTGACCAATGACAGTCAAGGGTCTAAGGTATAAAAAGGCATGGTCGGTAGGGGTGACATCAACCTTTGAGTACGATGTCTGTCGATCGGAAGAGAAAATCAACCCATCCCCCAGAGGGGAAGAAGAAGAAGAAGAGCATTCAACATATGACGCCCGTGGACTGTGATCCTGTGGTGTGCGACGTGGTGGAAGACACCCGAGCTGCTGTGGAAGATATGATGAAAGAATTGAATGACATGGTGGAGCAATCACCCCCATCACCTCAATTCACCTTGACGACCGTGTATGATCCTCCTCCCAGTTCGGTGGACACTATGGTATGTCCTTACCATGAGGTGCGTTTGGAGGCCCGAGAATCTCAAAAGGGATGGAAGTATGTGAAATGTCCCATGCAACCGTGTTTGCTGTTTTGTGGTCAAGATCAAGTTCTGGAGTATATGAAAGCCGTGTATAGTCAACCTCATGTAGAAGTGTTGGACATGTGGGGTGGTTTACAATGCTTTTGCCGTGAACCCGCCACGCTTCAACAGAGTCATTCGACCCAGAACCCCGATCGGTTGTTTCTGACTTGTTCCAAGAAAACGTGTGGCTTCTTCCGATGGGCCGATCAACCCTTGGGTCCCAAGTACTGGACGTGGTTTCATGACAACCCTCCCAAAAAAGCCGACCAACAAGCTGAACCACCCACCCGTGATGCTCAAGGATATCCCAAGAGGGGCTATGACATCCCTGGCCCGCCCCCTCGAGTCCAAAGCAAAGAGGACGTGGTACGAGAACGACCCCTGACAGACTATGAGAAACAATTGTTACGAGAAATTCAAGAGCTCAAGAACCGTCAAGAAATGATGGTGGCCCCAGCTCCACCACCCCCCAAGTACAGTGACAGTGTGGAGAACTGGCAGAAAGGTCTAGAGACCGTCAGTTACGGCCGTCTAGGTCTCTTTTAAATGAGAGAACGAATAAAATGTTTTATCAATGTCACCATGGAGTCCGTGTATGATGCGTGGGAGTCTGTCTTGTCCCTGGGGCAATGGCAATGTCATCAAACCCTTTGTCAAGTCTTATATGATCATCAACCCCGTACTAAAATCCCCATACCCCCTTGTCCCGAGGACACGCATCCTCTCCACCTCTTTGAAGAAACCCATGTCGGCCGCAACCTGTATCGATGGGTGGTGTTTGTCTTATGGTTAAAAGCTCACCCAGAGGCATGGCGATGGTATCGAATCATTCAAAAGGCGCATCCCCACACGGTCCCCACCATATCGACCTTATGGGATGAATGCCAAAAAGTATGGCCCCTCGAAAGAGAACCCAACGCTGGAGTTCGTCGTGGTTGAAGAAAACCAAACGGCCTGTGTCGTCAACGAAGAAGAAGGCCAATGTCTCGCAACAATGGTTGAAGCGTTACCATGATCCTCGTACCCCGGGGAGTTTAGGTGGGGTGCAACGATTTGCTAAAGCCCAGGGTCTCCCTTTGAAAAAAGCCCAACAGGTGTTGGAACAGGATGTGGGTTACACCTTGCATAAACCCCGACGTCGTCGTTTTGCTACCTTACCCGTGATCGTAGGGGGCTTGGATGATCAATGGGCCGCGGATTTAGTGGAAGTGCAACGTTTGGCCAAACATAATCGGGGTATACGCTACTTGTTGACCGTCGTGGATGTCTTGTCCAAGTACGCGTGGGTCGAACCGTTGAAAACCAAAACCGGGGTGGCCCTCGTGAAAGCCTTTGAGAAGATTGTGAGACAAGGAGGGCGTCACCCGAATCGATTGCAAACGGATCGAGGGAAAGAATTTTATAATCGGACCTTTCAACGATGGGTGGACGAGCAAGACATCAATCATTTTTCGACCGAAGGGGATGCGAAAGCCAGTGTGGTGGAACGATTTAACCGCACCTTGAAAGAACGGTTGTACCGTTATTTGACCGCGGCCAACACGTTGAAATTTGACGATGTCTTACCCGAGTTGGTGCAGGGGTATAATGCCACCCGTCATCGAAGTATTGGTATGCCCCCCGAAAACGTGACGTGGGACAACGAAGAAGCCGTGTGGAAACGATTGTATGCCAAACGATTGAAAGGCTACAAAAAACCCCAATTGAAGGTGGGGGATCATGTCCGTCTCAATACGATTCATCGTACCTTTGAAAAAGGGTATTTACCCGGTTGGACCGAAGAAGTGTTTGTGGTGCATCGTGTGATCCCTGGTCCTGTACCCACGTATAAGATTCGCGAATGGGATGAGACCCCCGTCAAAGGTACGTTTTATGAAGAGGATTTACAAAAAGTCCATGTGTCCGAGGTGTTTCGGATCGAGAAGGTACTTAAGCGACAAAAAGGTCGTTGGTTGGTCAAGTGGAAAGGGTGGCCCGACAAGTACAATAGTTGGATTGCTCGTGGAGACGTGACATCCCTTCGATCCCGCAAACGACGACGACGCCGCTAAAACAATGACATTGGTGCCCAATTCTTCGTTTTACGTGACGTTGATGAGTCATGCGAGTACCAAAGAGTTTCCTGGGAACAAGAGTCATCATTTCAGAAACCGATTGCCTAAATCCATCCGATTTGTGGGACGAGGATGGATGGTGGGTATGGTGAGTTTATCCTTACCCACCATTCCGGTGGTAGCGGAAGAAGGAGGCGTGGGTGATTCCCATCCTCTGTTGTACGTACGATGGCACGAACGGGTGTATGCCCAAGACGATCAAGGCAACGATCGATGGTGGCATCAACGTCGCGAACTCACTGTCTACGGGCGAGATATGAGAAAGGAATTGGCCTCCTCGACGGGATCGCACTTTTTTCATCAACTGGTGTACCGTTACGTGCAAGCCCGTGCCAAACAAACCGAACCCAAAAACAAATGGGCCGAGGACAATGACGTTAAATTGTACCCGACGTTTGAATGGACTTCCGAAGGGGATTTGGTGTTGAATACCGTCAATGTCGATTACACACGACAAGTAGCACACGTGTCATGGGGCAGATCCTTGGCGCTGAGAATGGGATGGATTGAACAAGTGTCGACGGGCGTGTATCGATTGGGTCCCAATCTCTTGCAAGAATTTCATTCGGACTCCATTCCCACCCCGACGGATATCCGCGATGCCGCCAACAATCCCATCTTTTGGAAAGTGGAGGGGGATTATCTGAAATTGAGTATGACGTGTAATTGGCGGTTTGTGAATGTGAACCAGATCTTTCGTCCTTCGTTGGAATTTCCCTCGGTGCGTCCTTTGCACGTGTATTGTGATGTAGGTACCAGCAGCATGGTAGGGGGTCGTATCACCGATCTCTTAAGAGAAATCAAGTACCAGCCTCAAAACACCACCCACTTTGAACCTCGACATATTCAATATATCCCAGTACGCAACGAAGTGGTGGAAATCGTCGAAACCCAGATGGCCGAAACCAATGGGGATCTGGTGAAATTTGGTGAAGGCCATGCCCTCCTGACCCTCCACTTTAAAAGGGAAGTGGTGGTGTGAAGAACAAAGACAACATGTCGTTCTACGTGACGTTACCGAGTCATGCCAACCGACGTGAATTTCCCAACAACCAACCTAATTCCTTCAAGATTCGTTTACCTCAACCGTTACAGCTCACAGGGGGTGGATGGCAAGTGGGGTTGAGTGCCATTTCGTTACCGGACACAGGGGTCAACATTTTTAATCTGCTGCCATCGGATCAGTTCGTGTTTGGTACCTCTTGTTATCGACTGACCTCCAAGGCACGTGAGGTCCGTAGCTTCAATATGAAAATGGACGATTTGAAACATGATGATTCCATTGTGGATGGCGTGACCTTCATGAAAGCCTTTTTGAATTGGGTGACACAACGTATGACCATTGCTTACCTGTCCTACTTTGGTGTGCCAGATACGGACAGTGGAAAGAAGACGTGTACGACCTTTGAGTGGGACGGTGAAGATTTGGTCATGAACAATCGCAATGTCTCACGGTACAAGTATGGGCGTGTATCCGACGTCTTCTTCTACGTACCGCACTTTAGCATTCATTCACTCATGGCCGAAAAAATGGGATGGTTTAAAAAAAACGATGGAGGAAACTATGAGTTGGGACCCAACTTGACCATCGAATTGCGTGATGGACGGGTCCCCCTTAAAGATGACATTGAAATGAGAAATAGCAAGGACGACCCCCAGTATTATCAAGTGACCACGGATAGTAATGGGACCACATGGATTTGGTTGAGTTTCAGCGTGAATTGGCGTTTCACCAATTTGAATGTAGCTTTTCGGGCGGTGGTGGGTGACCCCACACGATCGTTGCACGTGTACTCCGACGTGGCAGGCAGCAGTGTGGTGGGCAATCGCGTGACCGATTTGTTGCGTGAAATCCAGTACAAGCGACAAGGACGAGGCAACCTGTATTTTGAACCGTTACACATTCAATACATGTCTCTTCGTAACGAAGTCGTGGAAATGATTCACGTTCAAGTGGCTGAAACCATTGGTAGAGGAGGAGACTTGGTCAAGTTTGGTGAAGGCCATACCATTGTCACGTTACACTTCAAAAAGACATAAAAAAGAGAGACGAGAAGGGAACCCAAATCAATTATGCCTCCGAAACGACGACGACGACGACGACGACGACCACAGCGTCCACAAGCGGGGGAAGGGGTCAACGCGGTGATTGCCGGGATTCCTAAGGCCGCTTGGTCCATCACCAAAGGGGTAGAAAAGTTAGCCAAAAAGAATTACCTAAGATCAACGAAGAAACGTATGGAAGAAATGCGAAGTGGGAAACGCAAACGGTGGGCGGGGGAATCGTTTACGTGCAACGTCATGTGAGTATAAAAAGAAAACAAGAGTTGTGAAAACAAACAAAGATGCCCAAGACAAGAGTGCGTCGAAGGAGACGAAGAAGGCAACGAGGGGGTCTCTTGCCTCTGGCCGCCCTCATTCCAGCCTTGATCGCTGGAGGAAAAGCTGTGGCGTTGGGTGCCGCAAGTGGTGCCGCGAGTTACGGGGCTAAAAAAGGGTTGGAAGCCGCTTTTCGGAAAAAGCGACGATGATGACGGTATAAAAAGGGGGTCACGTGAAGCACAGACAAAACGTTTATCCCTGGTGAAGAAGAAGGCACCATGCGTGGGGGAAGTTTGACACGATTTCGAACCGACGAGTGGTATGATCAACAAGGCAAAGGAGTGATGACGGATCTGATGCGTGGGGGGTTGCAAGGTCTTATAAGGACGCGAAATCCTTTAAAATTGCCTAGTAATATCAAGAGAGGCTTGGAAACGGGTTTGACACGAGGTATCAAACGCAAAGCCGAAGACGTCCTTAAAAAGGAAATCACCAAACAAGCCAAGAAAGCGTTGAGTCATAAGAACGTGAAAGACGCCGTGCGTGTAGCCACTGCCTTATTTCCCAAACAAACCAAACGTGCCCGTGATATTTTGGGAGTCTAATGGAACCCGTGCATTCACGACCTCGACGGATTCGTAGTAATCGAGGGTTGTCTCAATGGGGTGGACTGTATCCGTTTTGGAAACTCATGCGACGACAACGTGGTGGATGGTTAAGTCCCGAGGTGATGAGAGTCCCCGGGTTTGATTTGAGACAACGTTTAGCCCGACGACGACGCTATAAAAACCCCTCACGACGACGACGGGGTACCAGTACTCGACGACGACGACGTTAACCATGCCGAATGTGATGTCAAGCGTGACAGCCCCTACCTACTCTGAAGGGGCTGCCCCAGCGCATCCGCGTTCCGAAGGGACCGTCAACTCAGCGTTACGGATTTTCAAGGTGCCACCGACCGACATTAGCATCAATGCCTATCGCATGGTCACCATCCAACCCACCACCACGGGTATCAATCCTATGGAATTCACCATTCCGGGATTGGACGATTTTGTGGATTTGGGACGCAGTTACTTTACCATGGAATTGAGTTTGAAAAAGGAGGATGCCGGGAACTTGGACGCCGCAGAGATATTGTTCCCCGTTAACAATTTGGCCCATTCCATCATCAAACAAATTGACTTGCAGTTGAATGGCACGTTGATCAGTCCACAATCCGACACGTATCATTACAAAGCTTACCTAGAAACCTTGCTGAATTATGACCGAGAAGATGGCAAGACCGTGTTAGGGCCCCAAGGATGGTTCAATCAAGTGGATTTCCCACCCCAATGGACCGTCACCAATACCAACACCCAAGCGAATGCTAATGCCGGACATGTTGACTACCAGAGACTCCCCGCCCATCACAAAGCAGCCTTGGCCGCCATGAAAGTCGAACTCGCCAAGTATGCTGGAGGTGTCACCCACAGTTTAGTGTTTACCCCGCACTTGGAAGTCTTTCACACTGGCAAACTGTTGGTGCCAGGCATCGAAATCAAGATGAAATTTCATTTCAATGGTCCCAGCCTGTTTTTGAATGGAGTGGGTGAAGCTGGCCGATTGATGGAAGGGGATGTGAAACTACGGTTTCATCTCTGTCAACTGCGTTTGAATGACGCCATCTACAGGAGTTTATCTGAAAAAAGACACAATGAAGGCCAAGTGGCGGCTTACCCGACCGTCCGCAGTGAAATCCGGACCTTCAGCATGCAAAACAACCTGGTCCGCTTTGATATCCCCAACCTGTTTCAAAACAGAATACCTGACCGATTGATTGTGGGGTTACTGGACAGCCGTGCCTTCAATGGAGATGTGACCCGAGATCCGTTCTGTTTCCAGAAATTTGGGCTGACGTCCATTAAACAGATTGTCAGAGGAGAAGAATACCCTTATGAAACCCTCCAGTTAGTGCACAACAATGGCACCCGAGATAATCTAGGCTACTTCCGTTTTCTGCAAGCCAGTGGTACCTGGTGTAAAAAGAAAGGCAATATGGTAGAACTGCTGGATTGGGGCCAAGCTAAAAATTGTACCTTGTACATGTTTGACAATGTGGCCAATGGATGTGCTGACAGTCAAAACCTCAACCCCAAGCAAACAGGTGATTTACAATTGGTCTTGGAATTTGGAGCCGCCCCCGGTGTCAATATAACCGTACTCGTGTATGGAGAATTTGAGAATTTGCTGGAGATTGACAGGAACGGAGCCGTGTTGTATAACATTTACCAACACTGAAGAAATGGAACATGTGGCCTTGAATAATGTACAGTTGGATTATTTAGCCCGAGACGACCCCCAATTGAACCCGGTCTTTTACGGAACCGTGGCCTGTGATCGTTTACCCAAGAGTCCTGTCAAGACCCAACCCCAAGGGTACATTGTGAATACCGACCCACACGATCAACCGGGACAACATTGGTTAGCGGTGTGGACGGATGGAAAGGTGTGTGAAGTCCTGGACAGTTATGCTTTGCCCTTGGACACGTACGTGCAAGCTACCCCGTTACGAGATTGGATCGTCCAACATTGGAAGTATGTGGTGACCAATGGCAAGTCCCTCCAAGCCATTTCAAGCAAGAGTTGTGGTGATTACGCCTTGTTGTACTTGAAAGCCAAAGCCCGTGGACGGACCTTGCAAGAGTTTTTAAATGAGTTTTCGGATCATGATTATGTTAGTAATGACCATCAAGCGGGTCAACGCCTTCAACAATTGATTGTAGGCCAAGAAGCCAGATGGTATCAACTTTGTTGTCATCCGTATCATCAATGTAATGCTTAAATAAAATTTGTTGGAAAAAAGTGGTGTCGGAGTCGTAGCTCAGTGGGTAGAGCCTTTGGACTTGATCCAGGATAGCGATTGGGTCGTGCGTGGGTTCGAGTCCCACCGACTCCAATAAAAAGGTGCCTTTTTTTTTTCTAAGGGTAGTTCGTCATCATCATGCAAACGGGGAAACCGTTTCGTTTTCATACTCCCTCCTCTATCTTGGTGGTGGGTCCTTCGGGATGTGGTAAAACCGCGTTTACGGAAAAACTCTTGGTAGACAACCCCGAGTTGTTTGAAAGTCCACCGACCCAAATGCATTATTGTTATGGGGCCTGGCAAGATCGATTTCAAGGCATGCAAGATCAAGGGGTGGTGTTTCACGAAGGGATTCCCGATCATGAGGCGTTAGTGCAATGGTTTCCTGAAGGACAGGGGGTCCTGGTTTTGGATGATTTAATGGACGAAGGCAGTCACGATAAACGCGTGTTGGATTTATTCACCAAACATTCACATCATCAAGGGGTGACGGTGCTCTACTTGTGCCAAGACATGTTTCCCGTGGGTCGCTATGCGAAAAGTATATCCCGCAATGCCCATTACATCGTGGCGTTCAAGAACCCTCGAGATCAATTAGGGGTACGCAACGTCATGCTTCAATCGTTTCCGACCACGTGGAAAGACACGTTGGAGACGTTTCATCAAGCCACTACACGACCGTATGGCTATTTGGTCTTGGATTTACATCCGGCCTCGTCCGATCAACAACGGGTGTTGAGTCACTTGTTAAAAGACGAAGGATGGACTCGCACCTATCAAAAACGACTATAAAGGGAGCCCCTTGGAACAGGTAAAAAGAGAAAAGCAAACCATGGCCGATGATGACGATGACCGTCAACCTCCGCAATCGTACGATACCGTGTCCCCGGCGGGGGTGGGGGCGGCCAGCGGCAATGTCATGTCCACAAGGGCCTGGCAAGATTTGTATTTGACGGGAGACCAAGGCCTTATCGACGCCGCCATGGAGGAAATGCCCGCTGATCCCCTCTGGGAGTTTATGGAATCCATCCCCCCTGCGGACGTCCTCGCGACCTGGCCCGATTTGGATGGTGCACCCACTGCCCAGGCCTCTTCCCCAGCAGGGGTAGGAAGTCCAGGAAATCAACCATTCGAAAGCCCCCAGACCACCCCGTTGTCTTCTGGTGCTCGAACCCCTGCGACTCCTCCAAGCGTACCCTTGGCAGCGGGTGCTCGAACAGCAGCGGGTGCTGGGGGTAATGGTAATGGACGTGGTGGTGGACGTAGTGGACGTGGTGGTGGAAGCGGTCGTGGAAGCGGTCGTGGTGGTGGTGGTGGTGGTGGTGGACGTGGTGCTGGGGGTGCTGGTGCTGGTGGTGCTGGTGGTGCTGGTGGTGGAGGTGGTGGTGGTGGTGGTGGTGGAGGTGCTGGTGGTGCTGGTGGTGCTGGTGGTGGTGGTGGTGGTGGTGGAGGTGGTGGTGGTGGTGGTGGTGGTGGTGGTGGTGGTGGTGGTCGTCGTGGACGACGACCGTTTCGAATACGAGGACGACGACGAAATACCCCCACTTCCCCTTTGACACCTGCCTCCAATCCAGCTACCCCTCGAGGATCTTGGACATCTGGGAGTTCTGGCCGACAGCCTCGTACCTTGCGTCAAGCGGATTTACAACGACGTTTACGCATGCTGTTACAAGATCAAGAACAGTTGGCCCAAGGACGTGAAATTGCTAATGTCACCATGACCAATAGCATTGTGACCAGTTATAAACAAGGAGGAGCACCGAGCGTACAAACCTCGTCGTCCCGTGTTTCGCCGTAAAGATGAAAACCGTCGTGTCGTTATTGAATGGATCGAAACAGCATGGTCTTCCCTTCCCCCCAGAATTATTACAACGCATGGATTCCTTGTATGCCTTTTGTCATCAACAATGGTGGTGTTATCGAAAAATGTTGAATCATTACAGGTGTATCAATGCCTTGTTCAATGGCCTGGCCTTACTCCTGATGGCCGCTGGTATGATTGCGGGCCCCCTTTTGGAAAACAGTACGTTGGTAGCCTGTTTGGCGGCCGTGGGCACCGTGGTCAAAGGATGGAATGATTTTAAACAATACCGATTTAAAGTGACCATGAGTCGGTTTGCGTTTACCACCTATGCCAAAGCCTTGACCGAATTGAAAACCCATGTGCGGGGTATTCCCTTGGAGGATCTGGAACGATTTTTAATCAAGATGCAAACCTTGGATGATACCATTGTGGATTTCACCCCTCCGTTACCCAAACGATGTGTGCAAGATTACCATGGTCATTTTGTGTACCAACCCTTGGAAGCCCTATGCTATGTAGACGGATGTCCTCGTCCCTTGAGACCCAAAGAGTATTGGATCCATAAAAAGCCGCTCCCTCCTAGTCCCACACTCTTAGAACCATGGCCGTCCAACGACGACGACGACGCAGAAAAAGGAAACAACGAGGAGGGGCTTTAATGCGTCGCAAACCCCGTTTGGTGGATAAAATTGCCCATGGTATGAGTATGTTTCTATCAGGGCCAGCGCCTGGGTTTGGACTGGCTTTAGGCAAATTAGGGGGTCAAGCCTTGAAAGGCATTACCGATAATGTACAACATTACCGACGACAACGAGGTGGGGGTTGGTGGTCCGATTTCAAACGCAATACCCGTCAAGGCTATAAAGAGACGCGGGATGCCATCAAACAAGACAAAGCCCTTCAACGGCTATTGACGGGTCGACCATGGTGAGGAGGAGAAGACGACGCCGTCGTCAACGAGGCGGTTTTTTAAATCTATTGGTGCCCGCTATGGTAGGATTGGGGAAAGCCGCGGCCTTGGAAACGGATAAACGTATAAAACGCACGATTCAAAAAGCCAATCAACGGTATCGTCGTCGTCATCGATAAAGGATGCAACGTCTTCGACGTCAATTACCGTTTTTACGGTCCATGTTACAAGAAGCCAATGGTTCCAAACGTCAAGAGTTGTTACAACATGCCAATGCCGATCAAATCAATGCTGTGAGTGAACTGGTGTTGAACTTTTTAAAAAACAAGATTCCTGTCACCCCACCCATGCTGGCTAAACTTCAACCCTATAAAAAGGTACTACGTGATTTGGGACGTCGTCAACATTCCGTCAAAAAACGTCGTCAGTGGTTAGTCCAACAAAAAGGAAGCGGATTGTTTCAAGGACTTCACGAGGTGTTATGTCAATGTGTTCGTTAACCCTCCCTACGTGGATGACTCTATTACAAGAGGCCAATCGGGCCACCAACAAGTGGAAAGACGAGTGTCATTATTGGAAGCATAAATATCACCTGTTGTATCGAGAGTACCAACACATCTTGAGGGCCCGTCTTTGTAAGAGTTGCCGTGACCAGGAAGACGGGGAACTTTGCCCCGAGTGTAGTCAACGAACATGGACGAAGTGTACATGATTCCCCAAAAGGACTTGGAACAACTCGTTCAATATTACAAAGGCGAACTCACCGAAAATGCCTTGTTGAACAAAGCCGCCACGCTCGCCGCCCAAAAACATGTCTTGTTAGCCAATCCCCAATTACCTCCCGCCTTGGTCAATGCTCAAACCAAACCGTTGAGTCAAGAATTAATCAAGTTAACCAAACGCATTCGCCAATTTCCTGGCGGGGTAGGGGTTGGTGCCCCGGGTGCCCCGGGTGGTCCGCCAGGTGAAGAAGGCGAGGAAGAGGCCGGGGATTTGGTGACGGGACCTGTGGAACAATGGTTGAAGCGCATGATAAAAGGCAGCCCGTCGACTCCCAAACCACCCATTACCCCTGCAACCAAGAAAGGCAAAGGAGCAGCCACTACCAGTAAGATTGTCAAGAAAGGGAGCCCATCCACCAGTCGAGGGGATACCCGGTCGCGTTTAGAAGCCATTCGAGAACAGCGCAAGACCTTGGAAAAAAAGTTAGCCGAGAGTCGCAAAGGCAAAGGACCCGCTCGTGAAGTGGAACGATTGAAACCTTTACCCGGTTGGGAAGATTGGGCTCGTGGCAAAAAGTTACGACGTCGATTGGATTACGACAGTGACTAAAACATGCCCACCAAGAGAAAAAGGGGTATCAAACGGAAACGCCCCCAACGAGGAGGAGCCTTGGATGTCCAAAAATGGATTGCGAAAACCGGCAAAGAATTTCATTGGCCTGGCTATCAGTACATGGGACCTGGCACCCATTTGGCTAAACGTCTGAAACGTGGGGATCCCGGGATCAATCGCTTGGACCAGATTGCTAAGCAACACGACATTGATTACAGCCGTGCTAAGAATTTGCAAGATAAATGGAAAGCCGATACCAAGATGATCCAAGCCATTGATCGATTACCCGGCAAGAAAAACAAGACGGAACGGGTGGTCAAGAAAATTATGCAAGCCAAGAAACGTTTAAAATTGTAATCATTTAATTAACATGTTGAGTCAAAAAAATGAAAATGTCACATTGTTATTCTGCAGTCTTCTGTAGTTCGTGTTGAGTCTCAAGCAGGATTGGCGAGACAAAACCCATTGTGATGTAGACACTCCTGATAAAAAATAAAAAAACAATGTCACTTTTGTCATTTTGATTGATGAGTTGTCACAAATACTAATACGAATGTTCTGTCAAAATCCTGACACGGATGTTCTTCCAAAATACTGAGACGATTCTGCCAAAAATACAAAGACGAGGAGGGTTTAACTGACAAAGTCATCCAAATCAAATGAAAGATCCTCCTCCATCATGTCATTTACAAAGTCCAACAAAGACTCGTCCGATGACAAGTCATCGAGTAAATTGTCTAAAAATCCTTTCCCATCGTCCCACATGTCACAAGAAGATTCGTCACCTACGGAATGATCCAGGGGATGAACGACCCCCGAATCCATGTTCATGAGGGTACTAGATTGATCCATGGCATCCTCACGGCTGGGCGACAGGGTATGGCAAAAGTCCGACATAAAATCCTCCACCGTGACCGTTAATTTGAGGGGCCCTAAGGCTTGGCGTTTCTCCTCCGTTCTCTTTCGAACCATGGCCCTTGTGAGGGCAGCGGCCTCACGCTTTCTCGCGTTGTATTGTTGCTGCCACTGCCGACCTGCTTTCGAACGGTAGTATTCTCTTTTATAGGCCCGGAGTCGTTCTACATTCAGGGCATAGTACTGTTTCTGGTAGGCTGCTATTCGGTCGCGGTGTCTGGCCCGGTACCTATTACTCTCAGCCCGTCGCTGCACCCGTCGTCGGGCTTCTTTGGCACGGAGCTTGGCCACTTGCTGGTAAACGTCGTCCTCAACGCTTACCGGGGGGTTACCTTTTGCCTTTCTGGCCTTGCGCCTGGCTCTGCTAGCCTTTTGCTGCGCCCGTCGTCGCTCTTGTTTCGCCCTGAGCTCTGCTAATTCTGCCAGGATGTCATCGTCGTCTGAGTCGCTGTCGTTAAGGTCATTGTCGTTTGAGTCGCTGTCGTTAAGGTCATTGTCGTTTGAGTCGCTGTCGTTAAGGTCATCGTCGTCGTTAAGGTCATCGTCGTTGTTTTCTTGGTAATTCACTGGGGGTCTGCGACGGTGACTGCGGCGGACCTCTCTTTCGGGAGACCTCGGGCGAGGGGGGCGGTGCTGGTGGGGATCTCCGGGGCCACCCATGAGGCGCTGGTGGGGGTGTCCGGGGCCTCTTGAACTGGTGGTGCCAGTTGGTCCAGCAGAAGTCGAGGCCCCGGATGTACCACGCGGTGGTGATTTGCGGGTAACAGCCCGGGTTCCACTGTTGTTGCACGTAGGTGTGGCGTGCTGCTTGGGCTGCTTGGGCGAGCTCCCTCCTTTTCCTCCTTTCTTCCAACAACTCTTCCCCAAACTCTCGGATGTCTCCGTCCTCGAGCCTCCACTCCTTAACCTCATTTAAAATTTCTTCGACTTCAAACTTCTCGAACTTGTTCAACAGGTCGTCTACACTAGAGTCCATTTTGAGATGACTGACCTCGAGGGGCGATCTGTTTTATAGTCTCTCATTCGTTCCCGTGATGCACCAGGGGTCCTAACTAGAGAGGGGGGAGGGGGGTCCCCCCACCCCGTCCCACCCCTCCCTAGGGCACCCCTGGACCCTCTCTCTCTCATTGGCTCTTTCCCCTCCCCTAGGCATCCCGTGCTCTGTTTGGTCATCCTCCCCTAGTTAGCCCAGCATGCTTCGCGTGGAACCCCCCCTTAGAGAGACCACAATACTTTGCGTGGAACCCCCCTTAGAGAGACCACAATACTTTGCGTGGATCTCTATAAAAACAGAGCCCCGATCTCCAGTGAGTTCATCTGATCATGTCTTCTTCTGACAAAGACGACACACATTCCTATGGGGGATCTTTGATTTGCACCGAAAACATGGCGGACAGTGACGAGGATGATTTGATCTGCCCCGAACTCCTGGATGACGATGATGATCAAGACTATCATGATTTGATGGACCATTTGGAACGGCAACATGCGTTTCAAACCCAACTCCTTCAACAAAGTGGTGCAGGATTGGATACCAATCAAGAGGGTGCCTTCGACTTTGAACTCGAACCTTTTGTCAATCGAAAGAGTGATCGCATGGGGGTACAAGAACGTCATTTCAAGACCCAGTTACGTCAAAGGGGGAACTTGATTCCCGGTCAAAATATAACCCAAGCTCTGCAAGATGGATTACGTCGAGCCGTCAATCAAGTGTTAACCACCACCCCCGACCTCCACGATCAAGATCGCCTCTACTTTACCATAGCATCCGATCGCCTGCACAATAATTTTCAGGGGTGGGGATTACGTGCAGGTGAATGGCGTCGAGACACAGAACGGGTGGAAGCTCTGTTCCAACGTTTAGCCCAAGCCCTCAACAGCAACGAACAATTTGAAATGGATGACTCCTTTCAAGTCTCCATCACTCAAGTTCATCATGCTCCTCAAGGCACCGGCAAACCCCGTCGTGGGAAACCAGGCCATCCTACCATGACCATGTTGACAACCAACAAACGGTCGGTCATCCGCATCCAAAATGATGATGAGCTCTGTTGTGCCAGAGCTCTCGTGCTCGCCAAAGCTCGCGTGGACCAGCACCCGAAATACGACAGCATCCGCAAAGGAAGGCCCCTGCAGAGAACCCTCGCTCTGGACCTCCAGAATGAAGCCCAGGTACCCTTCGGTCCTTGCAGCTATGATGCCTTGACCCAATTCAGTCAAGCTCCCTCCCTCACCGGTTACCAGATCATCCTGGTGGATGCACAGCGATCGTTCCACATCACGACGTTTGGACCCCTTTCTGACAAACAACTGATCCTGTTGCACAACCAAGACCATTATGATGTCATCACCAAATTACCGGGATTTTTCGGGTCCAGTTATGTGTGTGCGGATTGTTGGAAACCCTATGACAATGAGGGGATGCATCGATGCACCAAAACCAAGTTGTGTGGAGCCTGTCGACAGAAAGATTGTCCAGACTTTCAACATGCTTACCCCCGGCACCTGAAAGCTACTCAACGTTGCAAGTCGTGTCATCGGGACTTTTTCGGACCCGCGTGTTACGAAGCCCATTCCAGCAAGACCCATGCGGGCAAACCCGTCACGGGCCTCCAGACCTCCGTGTGCTCTCAACGACACCGATGCCCTGACTGTTATCAACAAAATGTGGGCTTGTCCCGCATTCAACGTCACCTTTGTAAGCACGTGGATTGCCCTTCTTGTCATCAGTACGTCCACGCTGAAGACCACCGTTGTTTTATACAAAGAGCCCCCAAACCTCAAGACCAAAAGAAGAGAAAGAGGACCCGTCAAAAAGGTCCTGGCGCCAAACGAGGTGTCGCCGCCGCGGAACCCCATGCCTCCGAGGACGAGGACGAGGACGAGGAAGACCTGCCTCCCTTACACGTCTTTTTTGATATCGAAGCCATGCAACCCCAGGGAAAACACATTGCCAATCTCGTCGTCGCCGAAACCGAAGACAAGGATGAACCCAAGCCTTTCCCAGGTTCCACTTGTATCCGTGACTTTCTGGAATGGTTGGATGCCTTGACCCTCAACGATACCCGTCAAGTCAATGTCATCGCTCATAATTTTCAAGGGTACGATGGGTACTTTATCATCCAAGAATACTATAGTGAAAACCGCATCGTCCAACAACTCCGCAACGGATGTAAACTCTTAGAGATCACACATGACCGCATCCGGTTCATCGATTCCATGAGTTTCTTCCAGATGCCCCTCTCCGCGTTTCCCAAAACCTTTGGTTTGACAGAACTCTGCAAAGGGTATTTCCCCCACAAGTTCAACATACCTAAGCATCAACACTACGTGGGCATCCTCCCCTCACGCGATTACTACATGCCTGAGAGCATGTCACTCGAAGGAAGACAAGCCTTTGAAACCTGGCATCAACAACAACGCGACCAGGGTGTGGTGTTTCATTTTCAAGAAGAGTTATTGGCCTATTGCAGCTCCGATGTACGACTCCTCAAACAAGGATGTCTGACTTTCAAACGCATGTTTGAAGACTTAACAGGCTTCAATCCCTTCGATCACGTCACCATT
This sequence comes from Siderastrea siderea, assembly GCA_964030785.1. Taxonomy (NCBI): domain Eukaryota; kingdom Metazoa; phylum Cnidaria; class Anthozoa; order Scleractinia; family Rhizangiidae; genus Siderastrea; species Siderastrea siderea. The sequence goes on from OZ034974.1 coordinate 2,244,633, forward strand.
GCCTCCGCTTGTAATCGAGATTTACGTATGAACCGGATGATCCCCAACAGTATTGCCAGCGAACCCGCCGGTCAGAAGGGCTGGAGAAATAACAACATCAACCAGTCCATCCCAGCCCTTCAATGGTTAACCTGGTGCGATCACCAACTACGTCAACGCGCCCTCCAAGATCTCAACCCCGACGATCTACTGGCCAGTACCAATCCAGAGCCTCATCATCACCAATACATCCAACATGTCCGAAATCAAGGCGAGTATAAGATCCCCGGGACCAAGATCTATGTGGATGGTTATTGCCCCGACACCCACACCGTGTACGAATTTCAAGGCTGTTTCACCCACGGATGCCCTACCTGTTATCCCCATCGCTACGAAAAACATCCCCGCAACTATGATCGAACCATGCAGGACCTCTATGACATCACCCAAGACAAAGTCCAAAAGCTTACCAACCAAGGGTACAACGTCATTCAAATGTGGGGATGTCAATGGGACCACCTCCGAGACACCCACCCAGAGATCGACTCCTTCGTCCGGGAACTCAACTTTATCCAACCACTTGAACCTCGGGATGCTTTCTGTGGAGGTCGTACCAATGCCATCAAACTGTACCATCATATTACCCCTGGCCAAAAAATTCACTACATTGATGTCACCTCCTTGTACCCGTGGGTCAACAAGAAGTCCACCTACCCCAAAGGACATCCGACAATCATCTTCACCCCGGGTCACACGGACATACACCAGTACTTTGGACTCATCCAATGCAAAGTCCTGCCTCCCCGTGAATTGTACCATCCCGTGCTGCCTTACCGTCATGACAACAAACTGCTCTTTCCACTCTGTGCCCGTTGTGTGGAAGAAGAAATGGACAAACCTCTTTTGGACAGATCCTATCATTGCCCACACACTGACGAACAACGCGCCCTCACCAGTACCTGGTGTACCCCAGAGTTGTATAAAGCGGTTGAATTGGGGTACCAAGTCCAATACATCTATGAAGCCTGGCATTTTGAAGAGACCTGTGAGGGCCTCTTCGCCGATTATGTCAACACCTGGTTGAAAATCAAACAAGAAGCTAGTGGGTGGCCTAAGAACAACATGACAGAAGAACAAAAGCAACTTTACATCGAACAGTACTTCCTGCATGAAGGCATCCAGTTAGAATACAACAACATCAAGAAGAACCCGGGCCTGCGTACCCTAGCTAAGCTCATGCTCAACTCCATGTGGGGTAAGTTTGGACAACGCCTCAACAAGACCCAAATTCAAGCCTTTGATGATCCTCATGCCTTCCACCAGTTTTTGGATAGCGATGCCTTAGACGTACGTCACGTCACCGTTATTAATGAACAAACTGTGGAGATCCACTACCAAAATCAAAAAGAGGACATCCGCGTCTCACCCAACCTCAACATTTTTGTCGCCTGCTTCACTACCTGCCACGCCCGCCTTAAATTGTATGACGCCCTGGAACGCTTAGGGGAAAGAGTCCTCTACTTTGACACCGACTCCGTCATCTACCTGGAGGAAACACCCACTCAATTCAAACCTGTATTGGGTTCCTATCTTGGGGACTTCGCCTCCGAATTAGATGATAAAGAATACATTCAAGAATTTGTCAGTGGAGGACCCAAGAACTATGGGTATACTACGAATAAAGGAAAAGTGGAATGCAAGGTCAGAGGCTTCCGACTCAACAGCGAAGGACATACCCAGCTCAATTATGACGTCATGCGTCAAAATGTCAAGGACGAAATCCAGAAACCCCTTCCAAAACCACGGGAAATACAAGTAACAAAAACCCATCAAATTGTACGCAACCCAACAAACTACACCTTGCTCACTGAACCCCAACATAAATGGTACAAGTTGGTTTATGACAAACGAGTCATTGATCACAACACCTTCAAGACGTACCCCTATGGCTACCAGTGAAAACCCCAACAAGATCGTCGATTGTAATGAACATTAAGGAACACTTATCAAATAGGAACTCAAAGGAAAACCACAGTTATTGTAAAACAAATCAATAAAACATGTTTTATTCATTTTTGTCTTGTTTTCAAGGATCACCCCCGTTCCCCCAATTGGACTTTGGACTTTGAGCCCGCGTTTTCTCAGCGGTTTTACTTCCCCTTGAGCCCACGATCCCTTTTTCACATTGCTCAGCGGTTTCCCATTCCAAATCACGTGACTTCCGGTTGTATGAGCCCGCAATCCTTTTTTTCCACCTGGTCAGCGGTTTCCCATTCTAAAACACGTGACTTCCGGTTCCAGGCACTTCCGGTCACTTCCGGTTCCGGTGACGTCACTGATTTGCTCTCGACCAATCAGAAGCCAGCATATGCCCCATACGGGCGGAGCTTACTACTCTTGTCAAAACTTCGGCATTTTTGGTATATCTTGGTTAACTTTCACTTTGAACTTCTCATCTACTTAAAAACATAACCCGTAGAAAAAAATTTGGAAAATGCATGTTTTGAAGACTAGAGGGGACAAAACAATGCAAATACGCTATAAATCGGCTCTTAACGGAGTAAAAGATATATGTATTCTCTTCAATCCGTAATCTTTTGTCAAATATGTAAGTTACTTTTCCGATGCCCTTTTACACAAGCAAATTATATTTTTTTTCTAGCATCGGTTTTTAAGGTTTATAAAGTACGTTGTTGGATTTAAATTCTAAAGGGACTTGTTAGACCAAGTTCAAACTCATAATTACGTGTTTGCAATTACTGAAAATGGAGTCGTCCATGAAAACTGTAATATATAGAAAAATAATGCCAATTAGAAAGCCGCCGACAAATTTTCAAAGCAAGATCTATCTTTGTAAATTTTAACTCCAGTTTTGGGCTCTGTTTCTCGATATTGCGTCCTATCAGGGATAAAATATACATTAGTTGACGTTTATTTTTTCTATTTTCTAATTTTCTTGTCAAAACTTCGGCATTTTTGGTATATCTTGGTTAACTTTCACTTTGAACTTCTCATCTACTTAAAAACATAACCCGTAGAAAAAAATTCAAGGTACTATGACCTGGCAATTTTAAAATAACTTTAAAAATTGGTAAATTTTCAGTTAATTTACATTGATAATAGTTTTCCTTCTCAACGACCGGAGCAAAGGTCTATTAAATTATTTAAAGATAGTTTTCAGTAGATCAGTACTATTTTAACAACTTAAAAACTTGCTTTCAATTAAGAGCTATTCAGCAAAGCTATTTGTTAGCCTAACAAAATAGTCATGCAGCTTTCAAAACCTCTATCTTTAAATTCTGATCATAAAATGAAATGCTTAATTTGCTCACAAAGGCAGTTCTTACGAGCCTCATCCAGCGGCTTTCCCCTTTCAAAGTCAATAAGGGAGTGGCCATGAAAGGGGAGGGGGGGAGGGGAGCGGAGTAAAGTTATGTCCTGGTAGGCGCAGGTGCGACGCAATATCCAAATGACGTTAATAATTTATCCACGTGCGTCAATGATTAAGGTCAGTATTCACCAAACCTTTTTCTTTTTATTCAGTTCTTCGAGATTTTCTTGTGAAATATCGATGCCTGCCTAACACGGAAAAGAGGCTCTTTGCTTGTGCGCGAGCCTCCCTTATCCTTATACTTGTAATTTTCAAGCTCATTCCATTTGTGCCCGTCCGTTTCGCCCAACCAGCAAGAAATAGCAGGCTGTTTTCGCTTGTGTTGTTTCTATAAAATGGGATATGTTTTGGGTCTGTGCTTTTTGCCTCAGCTTCCCGCATTCCTCTAGGCTATTTTTTCTGTCGGCGTTAACCCTCATACGTACAAGCAATTCCCCCACTGTGATACAAGGGATGGGGTTGATGGACTCTTAGATTTCGTTTTGTTACAATATTTCGAAAAAATTTCGCCATTTGAAGATAGCCTTAATGTGCTCTACGAGATGAGGTTGAAAGTAGATATCAAATAAAAACGGTCGAAATTGAAAATTTTTCATGCTAGACGCGTAAAGTAGGAGATATGCTGTTTGTCGATATCTTATACTTTTTCACCGAAAAAAGTTGAAAAACATGCGTAAAGCTTCTGAAAACGGCAGGTGCTGACAAAAAAATCTTTTTGAAGAAATTGATAGCCTGCAGGCCTCCTCCCCTTTCTACGTGCCAGGATCATAATTAAGCATCATTTTATTTACAACAGCGACACTCGTGAATAACGTCTTTCACCAAACGTATCAGGTCCGCATTTCGATCTTTTGCTCGAAAAAGAACCTCAAAATGGTGAAGTATTGTTTTTAGCATGGCGACACTGAATATGCCTATTTTTTCTGTTCTTATAGTAGTTACAAAAATCATAGGCCAGTGTTCATCAAAGCTTTCGTTTTTTCTTTGAGATGATTGAATGATAGATGTTGTCGTGCAATGTCGTTGCCTGACAAGCGAATAAGGCTCTTTGCTTGTGCACGAACCTCCCTAATTTTCAAGCTTATTCCCTAGTTTGCAGTTTGCCAGTTTGTCCGTTTCGCCCTACCAGCTCGCAAGAAATCACGGGCTGTTTTCCCTTGTGCAGTTTCGGTCATATGGGATACGTTTTGCGTCTGCACCTTTTGCATCAGCTTACTGCATTCCTCGAGGCGGACGGAGACTTCGTGTGCGGACCACTCAATATGGACTTCGAGTTAGAATATACTTTGTATATACTCACTTGGTTCCACAATATAAAATTCTCGCTAGCTTAAATGATTCGTACTAATACTGCCGGACGAATTGGCTCGAAAAGCATAACGCTTGCATCCTGAGAACCACAAAGTAGACCACTGATCTGCGAAATCATTCGATTTTTCTGAAAAGTTTTGAAAACCAGAGCTTTCTTCCATTCTCATATCAATTCCAAACTGGCGGAATGACGTTGCTAAGTTCACAGATTAAAAACGTTGAGTGAAATCGATTGTAACAGAGTAATATTTACGCTAGTCCGCTATACACTCAGTCCCATGTTCCAAGTTTGTATTCCATAATCGGAAGTCCGTTGTCCGCAGTCCGGAAATGCAATTTTTACTGGCATGTTTAAAATTTTGTAACACAAGTCGTGAAACATTTAATTCATCGGTTGTTCTCCAGAAATATAGCGACTGGATCTCGGTACCCTCCTTATAAATCTCTACTGTGTCGTCTTCGTATCTTGTGATGAACAAAAAGACTGTACGTTGCACATTTTATGAACCGCCAAAGCGTTCGACGGAAAGAGTTTTAAATAACAAGATAGGCGTCAAATGAGGTGATTTCTCAGGTCAAGGAGCGTAAGAATAGATGTTGATATAGCAACATGAGAAAGAACCGGCCATTGTATGTAGAAATGTAATCAGATTTCCCTTCATTTGGGTAGAATTATTGAAAAATTAAGTGACCATAATAATTAAGACAACAAGTCTTCCGACTAGAATGGGAGTCTATGTCACGCAAGACACCATTGGCGAAAATGGCTTACTAAACTTCGACACAATTTCCCAGAATCGCATTCTGCTTCAAGTTTTATTGCATAATACTAAAAAACAGTGCTTAGTCTATGCGTAGAACGGGTTTTTATATCTGGCCTAAGTGCCTCAATTGAGAATTTTGGCATGTTTCAAACGCACTATTTCATCCAGTTCGAGTGACTTATTAAATTAGTTCATTTAGCATTTTCAGTTTCATACGATTTCGATCGGGAAAATGTCCAAATGACACAGGAGCGGTAAAAAGAAGTAATAAGCTATCAAATGGTTGTAAAATTGAAGGTTGTGATGGTGCGAAGTCTTTTTAAACGTTAATTGAAAAACCCCGTACTACGGTGCCCAAAACAGCCAAATTTTAGTCACTTACGGTATACTGACAATCAAATCCTCAAAATGGGAGCAAAATAAACTTTTGGATCATTTCAATTGCATTTTAGTAGTAGGGATAGATAGTAGTATTTGTGGTAGAAATTTGAAGGAAATCTATTTTTGAGTCCGAGATCGAGTGGAACACTCTTAGGGAGACAGCCTCTTAAGTGTCGCCCTATCGATTTCGTTGTATATTTTCGAATTCTGAAGTGTTTTCGCGGTGGAGAAGAAGATCTTTAAACTGGATGCCTCGTAGGGTTCAGGAAAGTGGAGGCGAAGGCCGAGTCTTCCGGGCTCTGCCAAAGTTGTAGGGCTTAAGGAGTCCGTGTATCAGTAGCGGAGGAAAAGAAAAACATCTACGGGTTTCAGCAATAGTACTGACACTGTGTTTGCCGAAATAGTGCTACATTCGTTGCCGAATGAAAACAGAAGGAACGTTAATTTACCACAAAATAACAGTAGCTACGGGCTTGCTCCAAAATAATGCTTATGGTCCTGAGCTTGTGCTGTTTTGCTTAATTATTCCTTGTGTTCACTGCCTGTTTATGTTTTATTTTTACAAAAAAGTGTAAGTGGCTATTCTGGTTTTGCGTCCATCGACATCGGTCGATGCAATCGATCGCGCAATCAATCGATCGGACTGTAATAGATCCATGTATACGCATTGAATGCAAAGTCAGATCTTGAGTAGTTTTCTCCAGTGACATCTAGCGATGAAGACGTCAATATTCTTGCTACTTGTTTTTGTCTTATTATTTTTATATCGAGTGGAAGTGGCTACTCTGGTTTTACGTCCATCGAGATCGATCGATCGATCGATCGATCAATCGATCGGTTGTTATAAAAGCTCCATACGCGTTGACTGCAAAGTCAGATCTAGAGTTGTTTTCTCCGGTAACATCTAGCGATGAACATATTACTATTTTCACAGGCTACTACTGTAAATATCAGCTTGTTGAAAGGCCAGTGCGGCAGGGTATAATTTGCGAAACGTCCAGCAAACGTGCCAGCCAAACTTCAAAAGAAAAACACAACCGCGCAAAGTACTTTGGGTGACACTGGCTCTTTAAATTTAAAGAAATTCTCCAAACTTACGTTGCGCTAAATACAGTAAAACGTACGAGGAGAAGATTTTGCATGCAGATATTTAGAAATCGTAACTCGTTTTTGTTAGGGTAGTAACTTCTGTTTGGTAGGCCAAAGAATGAATCCAAAAAAGCAACTCTCTTTCAGACATCGTTCAGAGAAAACATTTCGTCATCTAAAAGTAATCTCTTGCTAAATTCGAAAATTTTAAATTCGAAAACGAAGCTCTCCACTGCCTGCGCGCGGCAGCCGATTTTTGCACGCGTTCGCGCGTGTGCTTCTCGCGACAAGTTAAACTCGGTTCTACTTCTTGCAACGATTGCGACTTCGGAATAAACTGCAGGAAATTTCAATGAGACATTTTTTTTCCTACAGCTCAGTCGCAATTTTGTTGTGAGGCAAACAACTTTCTAATAGTTAGAAAAACTAATATTTAGTAACTATGAACAAAATTGGGCTACTTTTTCGGTTTCCTTTGATTCAATTTTGCTTTTTGGCGTTTTTTAATTTCCAAACTGAGAAACACAATTGATCTTCTCGTCCCCAAACTCCAAGGAACAATAACAAAAAAGATCCTTCGGGAAATTTCACCGTCCAGAGACAGTTTTTCTTTTTTTTTTTTTTTGTGCAACCCAGTTGCAATTTTGTTGCGAGGCAAGCAACTTTCTAATAGTTAGACGAACCAATATTTAGTAACTGTGAACAGAACTGGGCTATTTTTCAGGTTTCCTTGACGTAAATTTACTTTTTGGCGTTTTAAATTGACACTAATAACATCTGGTTGTGATACCATTTTAAAGCGGTATAAACCCTTTATTAGTGATGGAGTCCGTAATCTAAATAACAGTTGTATAATTTGCAACCTCATATGCAGAGTCCTCAGGCTTTTTGGGCAGCGGGCGGTCGTCGGGAGAGACTCTGGCGTAATGGAATTGTTACCGCAGGATCCCTGTGGTTAATGGTTCTTAGTTTTGTTATAGTGAACAGCCAGTCAAAACAAGAAAAGCCCCAGGGGCATTAGACCCCACCGTTCTTCTCCCTTTACTCAGGGTGCAAAATATATTACGGTCACTCAAAAAACGAGCCGAAGTGGCGTAAATTTTTGAAGTTGGTGATTTATCGCACCTTTGGCGTGTTTCCTGCCATTCCCTCTACGTCTTCTCCGCACCCTTCTCCCCGTGATAATATGAATCCTTGCTAGAATGAGCTCATTTCCGATCCCTCATTCCTTGGTCAACCACCAAGTCGTTTCGATGCACACCTAAGTCGTTTCATTGCAAACATGAAGTCGATTCGATACAACCCAACTCGTTTCGATACAACCTGTTCAGTAAGAAATTATACTGACTAGGTAGCGTAATTTATATACTATAAGCTTATTGCAAGATATTCAGAACCTCTTTCGCTCCCGCATATGTTATGGTGTCGTACATTTTGACACGTACTTTCGTTTTAACCTTCGTTTTTGATGTGTTCTTTTCTTTTCTTTTCTTTTCAGTTCTGAGATAATGCATGTATTTCTAGCTGTGAACATTGTAATAAACAATTTAAATAAATATAGATACACGTACTTGATGTGTGCTGTTTACTTCGGACATATTATCATTCTTCTGATTCCTCCATCTCGTTTTAATGAACGAGGCTTATAAGTGTTGGAACGTCGCTCACTTGTCTTATTATCCTATAGATCCACTTTGACAAGATTTGCTTGCGAGCCGATCTATGATTTTCTTTTTCCAACTCATTTCAAGACGTTCAAAACTATGTTTTCTAAACTTCTTCTCCAGCTCCTCGCATCAGAGTTTGTTCCAGACTTCACGCAACTTTTAATCAAGTTGTTTAACACGACTCCTTCTTATCCAAAGGCACTCGCGGTCCAAAGCAAAGATTTACTTAGAAAAGTATTTTAGAGAATATAAACATACCATTTCTCACTGCTTAACAAAAAGATTTACTTCGAACAGACATGGCATTTCTCACTGCAAAACAAAAAGAGTTGCTTAAAGATTATACTGGGCGATAGGGGATTCATGCTTTATTTTACTCAGTTCAATCAACATTTTTATTATTCTTTCAGGTTCAAGAGCTGGGTCTCCAGAGTGCATATAACATTGATCCAGGAACCTCCGCTTCCTGCGCAAGATTATGGCGTTGCCACTTTTACCCGAAGGTGACATCGAACCGATGTTTGAAAGACTACAAAGGCAGGCGTCGACAGCCGCTCTTGAAGAGTTCACAGATTACGTCAGAACCACGTGGATCGAAAGTAGGACATGGCCTCCCTTATCCTGGTCCGTGTACATGCAGTCTGTTCGTACCAACAACGACATCGAAGGTTGGCACCATGGACTCAACCGCCGAGCAACAGGAAAGTCAGACGTGCCTTTCTATCTCTTGCTCCAGCTACTTCACAGAGAGGCACGTCTGACAGGCCTACAAATGAAGCCTGTGTCAGAATGGAAGCTGAAACGAATCCAGCGAAGAAAATATCGAGCCCTGCAGAGAAGAATATTTAACCTGTGGGAAGAATTTGAAAACGGAGAAAGAAACGTTAGGCAACTCTTAAGTGCCATTTCGCATCTAAATGGACCTCTGGTTGTGGATAGATAATTCAATTGTGGAACCTCTGGTTCTGGATCTGTAGTTTCTGCTTTAATTTAATACACACAACTGTTTGTATCGAAACGACTTGGGTTGCATCGAATCGACTTCACGTTTGTAACGAAACGACTTAGGTGTGTATCGAAACGACTATGTATCGAAACGACCGGCATTCGTTGTAGCCTTCGCGGAGAAGAACATGACGAATTATTTTGACCATAGTGACTCAGTTGCCTTACGCTTTTTTAAAACGAACTAACATCTCAGCGCAATTCTGAATAACAAGGGCACGGAAATTGAAATAGATTTATTGAAGAGGCAAGATTATCCTAAAAACTAAACGAAACTGGCGTCTACCGAAAAAAAAAATTACGTAAAAGTCTATTTTGCTTCTGAGTTTGAACGACATAATGTATACGTTCCACGTCTTGTTATTGAGCGCCACCAAAAGGCGAATTCATGGGAGCTTGAATCGTTGGCTTTCAAAGCTCGCTAGCACCTTCTTCCTTGCTCTCGTCGAAGAGAACTTAACTTTATTGAATTCCTTGTACTTTTTTATGCCAAGAAGTGTCCGATTTGGCAGCAGACACATGTATGCGCTGGGTACCCAAAATGCATTGTGAGTATGACTTTACGTGCAGCGTTCATGACGTGATTTCCGTTGTATCAGCGGTCACTTCGCATGACCTGGCTATCTATCGACTCGCTGAACGCTTGCCTTTCCGTACCGTTGTTCCATGGAACTCGAGGGTAGAGCTGCGTTGGTTTCATAAAACATGCTTAGTCAGATTCGACAGAAGAAGGTACGTGTTCGGTCTTTGAAGTTAACAGATGTAAGTATTTTAAAAGTGTGTTGTTTGTTGGACACTTTCACTCACATGCATATGTATGATCGCGCACTTTCCCTGTGGTATCTGATCTGCTTGTGACTTGTTTGTGTTGTTGCTGGTTTCCTGTTGTATCTGATCTCCTTTGTTCACTGTTTGTGTGTTTTACTTATTCATACTAAAATGTCGTTCTCTTTTCCCTCCACTCATAACTAAGAAAGAAAATCAGCAAAAGCAACAGCAGTTACATGTACAAAGCAACATGAAAAGCTGATGCACACAGTTTTGATTTCGTAAAGTACAGCTTCTGGCCTTTACCCCTGAAGAATTCCACCACTTTTATCCCTTGCCCCTGAAGAATCCCACTGTTCCTCAACCGGGAGGAAGGGGGGGGGGGGTGCGGATATTAAATGGAATAGGCCATTACTAGCCTACGTTGTGAATGTACAACATGTATCGAGTTTTAAAGAACAGGCTACGCCTCTTATTACATGCATGCAACGGAGACATATTCTGTCTATACACCTTAAGTATTTTGTATTTTTGTTAACATTCTGCTTGTAAAATTATGACTTGTTCATTAATGTAGCACTAGAACACCAGTGCTAGTATTAGCCATGCTAAATTAAGCACTAAATAGACTGAAACTGAAACTGAAAATGCTACCTGAAATATGAAAGGACTTTTTCCTCAAACCAGCATGAGACCAGTTCAAATCACTTTCAAAATGTTGTTTCTGATTACGTGTAGGCTCAATTTACAACCGTTTCTTGCACCTGCAAACCAAACTTACTCAATGGCTGGAAACTGACCCTGGATTACATAACTGCATGGCGGTGGTTTGAAAATTCATCCAGCCTAGTATGAGTCAATTTACTTGTGGGACCTGACTGCCAGCACCAATGAGTCAAACTAGTCTCAGATTTAACCTTTTATGATGAATTTTTGGAACAATTAAGTCTCTTGTAATCAGAAACAGAGAATTGTATAGGAGAAATCTGGACTTTGGACAGTCTGGTTTATTGTAATCACTTAACCCATTGACTCCTGCGTGTTTTTGCATGTTTGGCATAAAGTACAATTTGTCAAGAGTAGAAAAAAATACTTAAATGTGCAGTAGATAACTAAAAATTGTAGGCTTCCCAAATAACTCCTTTTTACACTGGAATAGTCAAATAAATACATTTTGACGTAAAAACTATGGATACGTACAAAATATTTGCTTGAAAACAACCTTGAAAATGAAAATTGCTGAAATTTTCTGCACGTTGATGAAAGCCACTCGTATATCGAATTTCAGCTTGGTCATGCAAATTAGTCCGTGTTTACAAAATATTGCTTCCTGAACCCAACTAATCCTAGCACTGGCGGTCTAGCGGTAGATTAATGAATAAGTCATAATTTTACAAGCAGAATGTTGACAAAAATACAAAATACTAAAGGTGTATAGACAGAATATGTCTTCGTTACATGCATGTAATAAGAGGTGTAGCCTGCTCTTTAAACATGATTTTCTTGTCTGGGTGCACACACGCATGTAATTTTTGCAGACACGTCAGCTCTGTTTATGGCGATGGCTTGATAGCCGGGAGTTTTGCAGCTTTGCGAACAAATTTAATTACAAAAATTATACGAATCTGGAGCAAACAATCGCTTAAACGGGTTTGATTGACTCCTGATTGTGGCCATTTCTGGGTAGGCTTCCTGAAACGGAATTTGTGTTATTCAACACAGCTGACACTTCGGCATTTTGGACGTTTAACATGTTGTTTGGTAAAATGGTACAGCAATCGGGTGATAGCTTGAAGAGAAATTCCAAACGGTAAACGTTAATGTTTTTCAGGATTAAAAAACAGGGTTTTTTAACATGCTGGAAGCCTTGGGTGGTTTGAAATTCATTCGGCAAATTGTGGCGGCCAATGCTAACTAACTAGTCAATTCCTTAACTTCACCCAAAGACAAAAGAAATTCACTCAAAAGCTCAAGAGTCCATGTATTTTTTTAATGGACGAAAGGAGCTAAATTCAGTAAGATACATTCAATTTGCATGCAAATTTATTTTGTGACCCAGCAATGTGTTATAATTTTTCTAGCCAGAGGAATCTTTGCAATACAGGTGAATAAAATTTACTTGGTTTGAGTTTTAAGTGCATTTTATCAATGAATTTTACTAATGCATGGGTTGCCTATTATATACATCTTTAGATATAATAGGCAACCCTTTTTTTTTTGTTCTGTACACTGAACAACACTTCAATTGCTTGTGTGGGACAGTTGTTTAGGAGCGATTACTTTTATTCTAAGGGCCGGCTGAGTGTGTCTTGACGTGCAGGGAAGGTTTTCGGGAATTTAAGTCTGTCCTTACATGCCAGAAACATGTAGTCTCAACGAGTCTTCATAGAATTATGGATTAATTTTCACTTGTACTTATTTTCAAAGTTTTTCATAAATTGCCCTCGTCGTGAAAACTTCAATGGAAAACTTTGAAAATATGCGTGATAATTTATCTATAATTCTACTCGGCCTCATGCGATTACGTATACAAATACGAAATTAGCAAACTTCTACTGCTAGTGCATTGGGAAGAAAAGTTTTAATTAGAACATCTCCTTACAAACTTATTACCTAGTTTGAATTTGTTTTTTGGCGCGAAGCAAAAAATTACCCGCGCTGATTTTGAACGTTTACAACGTATTATACAAGCAAAAGCCACCAAACTTTGTGATTTTTTCTAAAATTTATCGAGCAACAATCTGATATGATTATCATTGTTCAGAAAATCTTTTGATAGGCAGTATTGTCAAAAGTTTGAATTCTACTGGTTGATCTGAGTGTTCTTTTATTGCTTTATATTATTACTTTTTGGACAGTCTTAATAGTTTTGGAAGGTTTTAAAAAAGAAAGAAAACTATACGTTTTGTCGTCAATGCCTTAATACGCTCAGTGTTAAGCTGAGTGGGCACTTTGTATCATTCCCATTGTTAGGAACTCCAAAAAAGCCTTAGTTACAGTGCGACTGCTCGAACCGGGCCACTTGGAAGAAAATAGACCAATCACAACGCTAATTGAGAACAAAAGATAGCAAAGTATTTTCGTAAACAACCAATGACGTTGAAGCATCCAGACAATACATGTTCGAAAAAATTCGAATCTGTGACCTCTGATCATGACCTCTCGGGAAACTTCCACGTCTACGATTGGTAACTTTCCATCCTAAATTTTGAGCAGAACATTTAGAGGTCGAATTCGCAATTGGTGGTAAAATTTTTGCCTATAAACAAACCTTAAAAAACACTTTCGCTTTAGCAGTACAGCTAGTGCCTGAGTATGTTTGTAGAAGAAAACCTTTTCCGAAAAAGAAATTCGGTAAAGGAACAAACTTGCTTAATTCTGAGAAGCGTTTGCTCAGCACAGCGAGCATAATATTAACAAACAGATCTAGAGATAAATATCGACATTTACCTGCTTTACAGTGCGACTAGTCGGACCGGGCCACTGGAAGAAAATTGAAAAATCCAAATCCCTTATTGGAGCTTTTAGTTCTATTTCAGAGTGGTGCAAGTCTGAAACGTAACCTCGTAATAGCTACAAATGTTACCGACTATTGCTGTACATACCACCCTGTCGGTTCAGTCTTACTTGTATTTTCTGGGCAAAAGCCATTTTGGAAACATTTACATTTACCGTAAGCTTATAGCTTACGCAGCGCGTACAAATAATCTGCGAGATATTTTCAGGCACATCGAGTCATGATCAACACCGCGCCGTTTGAAAACGTTCAAAAATCACCATTGTAGCTAACCAATGAAACGATTAGACTATTACCCGAGAGGTCCGCAGAATTAGACGGTTTCAAATTTATTTGGAGATGTATTGTCTAGATCCTCCAACGTTATTGGTCAGCTTATGAAAAAATGTTGGCTTCTTTTGCTCTCAATTAAGGCTGTGATTGGTCAATTTTCTTCCAAGTGGCCCGGTCCAAGTAGTCGCACTGTAATTCTGTTACATTTTACACTTCTAGGTCGTTTTAATAATCAGTTCCCCAGGAAAATACGTCTCAGTAGAATTTTACTTGAAGGGTCATACTTAAGTATTTCATCCACAAATTCAAAAGCTAGAACCACCTTGTACAGGGCAACAAATAATACCACAGAAAAGTACTGATCATTACCTTTCATGAGTGGCCACACATTCTCTGCCTGAATACATTGAACTAAGCAAGAAAACTGCGCTTAGGCTAACTACGAAACCATTAATTAACCTGAACGTGGCTTTCTTGAAGTGAAAGTAAAAAGAATATAAGCCTTGGAAAAACTTTAAAACTATGGCGAGTGCCCCCAGAATGGTTGTATTTGACAAGGTTTTGTTAACGGGGGACTATTCCTTGGGTTTTGACCAATTTTGACATACCAAATGTCATTTTAAAACTAAATAAATGGACTTAAAGAATAAGTTATCAGTTTGTTCTCATTTTGTTTGATTAGTTAATTAAAGCTTATTAATTAGAGTAAAAGTGTCACACAACAAACAGACAGAATACGAAACGTCATTTCACACCCTTAAGTATATATGTATGGAGTCACAGAGTGCTAAAGCAAGACCCAATACGGCAAACCAACAATTTTTATTTATGGATAGATCGTTATGCTTGAAGATTATACTGTGATAACTAAAATTGATTAATGTCATATTAGTTACGACTCTCATCTATATCGGTGTATTGCTTTACTTTTGATGGCGATATACAGCGTCGCCCTCTATTTTCAATATTGATCGTTCGGAGATCTCAGCAGTGTAAATTATATTTACTTATTTAGTGCGCAAATACTTCAATCCTCATACAGGGGTAGTTAGCATAGGTGACAGGATAGAATCGAACATATCTTGCTTGAACTGCATTAACCAATGAATGCTGTACAACGGTGTCTAGATCGTTGTTTGCTTGGAAAACCTGCATGAATAAAGAAACGTGAGCTTTGACGACATCTCCATTGTTAGGTAGGTCGTTTTGAGTAAGAACTGTGTAAAACGGGCATAAAACGACGGTCGTAAGTGTTATAGTACAAGAAGACAGCCTCGTTTGCCAGGTATCTGACTTTACAGAGTCAAGTCTTTCAGAAACTGACGACTGTCAAGGATTGATCCGTGTTCGGTCAATTTGAAATAGCGGCCAAAAAGCGTAGAAGGTTTGCACCACTGGTCACTTCATTGCGGTTAAAAAAGGCGTCTGAACTAAACTATGTTAGCAATCTTACCTTGTCCACATTTTGTTCCTGATATGTAGTCCAGCTGACACCATCAGAAGACAACAACAGCTTGTAGCTTGTTACATACGATCCGTTCTTCTTCCCTTGAGTTGCAACTGCGCAGATCGAACGCACTGCTCCAATATCGACCTGGATAAAATCGTCTCTGTTTGAAGTAGTTGAAGGGCACCACCCTGTCTTTCCATTCAGCCTGCCTTTGTAGGAATAGTACTGAAGATAAACTGAACTGGAGGTAATTTTGGCGTCAGCTGTTATGTTAACATCTTGTACACCAACTGCTGTGCATTCTGGAGCTGGAGGTGGATGCAAACAAAGAGCAGTACACAGTAAGCTAAAAATTCAAAGATCGGTTCCATCTCCAAAGTGTTTAATTTTGAGCACTTCTTCATCTCATTCTGAGGCTGTTTTAGGCAAAACAGTCCAACTAAAAACTTACCCGCCATCTTTGGAACTCATTTTAGCACCCTTGTGCATTTCGAATAAGGAGAGACATAACTATAAGAAGTAACTATAAAAAAATTAATTTGCGATTTAAGTTTTCTTAAAACCATTTAAGAACTGTAAAAAGTTATGAAAAAACTGACGACGTTTTTGTCGTTTCCTAAACGTCATTATTAAGTTAAAAAATTAGATAAAGTATATATGACACGAAAATTTTTTCCTCGGTTTTTGATTTTTTTATGTGTATAAAAAACGATTCTAAGCTTTAAACCGGCATCAAACTTTTCAAACGTACTTTTTTCGCAGTGAAAATGGCGCAAATTTGACTTCAAAAGTGTCGCCGTCTCGTGCGGCCAAAATATCACGTGATTAGCTAATGTGACGTCAATCGACTTGATAACCAAACCAACTCGGCGTCAAAGTGGAAGGAACTTGGCAGAGTTGGGAAAGGTTTCTCGTAGCTGAAGCTCCTAACAAGCAGTGGAGGGAAAGTACTCAGTATTCCTCGGATCCAGCATTTTGTGACAAGGGAGTCAAAATAATTGTGTTGAAGGGGTTGTAAGATCGAAACACTCAGGCTACTCGCGATTTTGATGTTTGCTGTGTTTTTAACTTGAAGATATGGTTACGAACGAGCATTGTCTTATAAGGATCTGCCTCGATAAGCAAAGAAGTTTTACTACAAAGCCCAGGGATGCTTTTCATTCGCAAAGCAGGACAGGTACGATAGCGTGATCTGACTTTCGATTGTACAGGCGAACAGAGCTACCAATCAATCAATCAATCAATAAACTTTATTTACCCTCGAATTTACAGTGTAGCACTCAAGTGCTAATATCTTCGAGCCAACTACATTAATAAATAATTATAATAAAAAGTTAATTCTATATAACAAATAAGAAAACTAACTACCTAGACAACTAACTTGCAAATTATCATGATGTAGAAAGGTTTGCAGTTCCTGCCCTTTTAAGTAAATTATTGTTCCCCGTAGATATCAGTCGTCGAAAAGAAGTAAAATCAGAAATAGTGCGGTAACCAGTACGGTCTTAAATGAAATTTGTTTTTATTCTTCTTTGGACTTTAGTAAGACATTATGATATCAATATAATTTCAACGACGATCGCCTACTCATAACATTCTTACACTGGACTGTGCATACACTGTCTTAACCTGACTGCACTGGATGAAGGATTTTAACTTAAATAAATCACCTTTTTAGCAAGACAAACTTCAGGATTTTGTTGACTCTTCCCGTGAGGAGTCTGTAAATGCCTCGTTGTTAGAGAGTGAAAATAGAAAGAAAATCAAGAGGTCGCTGAAAGGATTTCAGGAAAATGTCTCACTCGGTTATATTTGTTTATGAAGACAAACATTTGTTAGGAGTTTGTCTAATCCTATGTCAATCAGGCTGAAATACATTCCCTGCCTTTTCACTGATGACCATGACCTGACCTGACCTGATTTACATCGGCTTGCCAACAACAAAAATCCCTGTTAATGCCAACAGCTGTAACTAAGCTAGACCCATCCTGGCCTTGAGGGATCTAGATTGGGTGGTTGTTGATACTGACATAGGGCATTCATCCCCCCCCCCCTTGCTTTTTGGTCAGATGAAGTAAACATGGAATCATTATCTCTTTTTGCTTTATGTTTGGTGGTGGTTCTGATCAAATCAATAAATATCAACTATCAAAATTGAAGATCAAGTCGTGATGACAGAAGGACATTCCTTCTGTTGCAATTTAGCTCTCTCTCCAGTTATTAGGAACTATGGTATTGATTTAGGTGCTCCATACAGGGCTTCCACCTCTCTCCATCAGAATCAGGCTTAAGCAGATTAAGCTTGCAGGGCCAGCCCTGTCTCAGGAACTTGTATTGTGTGCGTGTGTGTGTGTGTGTGTGTGGGGGGGGGGGGGTGGGGGTGGGGGTGGGGGGGTGCGGTGGGAGTGAGCTGCTGTAAATAATATCTACAAGGGATGTATGGATCCTCATCACTGTGTCTGAGTGATACATATGCTTTGGTAATCGACCAGTTATTATTGATAAAGATAATGATTATTATTGATGAAGGTTGATGTTGATTTCCACTGTTCATAGGAAAATTGTTTGATAAGGAGTCAATATGGAGTCCCACTGTCGATTTGCAAATTTACTCGTCAATTCTCAATTCCTGTTGGTTTATTTATAATTAACTGTTAGTTTTAGAAGAGTTTGATGTGCTGCGCTCCCCTCATGTGGTATTGAGAAACACCAAAAGCCAGGGGCGTAGCTACCTGTACGCACGGACGCACGTACGTACCTGAAAATGTCGAAAATAAATTAATGATAAGCGATCGGAGCGCTTCAGTGATCCCAAAAAAGCAACTTACAAAGAATTTTACGACTTTGTTGTCATTTTTATATCAAGTAAGAACGCTCACACTTAAAACACAACTTTACCATAGTGATGATAAAGAAAATTTAATCTACGGCTGGTGAAAAAAAATTTAGGACTTGAGTTGGGGAGGGGGGAGATTTGGAAAATTGTGCATACCTCTGGAAAAATCCTGGCTACGCCCCTGAAAGCTATTTAAGAAGCTCAAGGACACCAGTTATTTTAAAAGCTAATGAACATGGTCATGATTCAATAACAGTTCTACAATATTGGAAAACCATACCCACTGCAAAACAAAACAAAATGAACTGTATTTTAATGCAAAATGTGACATTGCCTTCATGGTACTGAGTTGTTTGAAAAATTACTGAGCCAAGATTAGGGTTAATACCCTAATATTGATACTCTAGATAGCAACAGTCTTAAGCTGCTATATTTGCTGAATCAGCCAGTGATATGGCAAATAACATGCGAGCCGAAGTCAGTTTCAGTGCCGTTTTTAAAGTAAAGCGTATATAGATTCTAATTGCAGGATAACACGACAGTGGAAATAAATGTCTTTTCTGGCCTGGAAGTACATTGCGTACGGCCATATTACCAACAAAACGATTTCGTCATTGGCTTTTCTGTACACTCTGTAAAAACACTTTTGCTTGCTGCAGAAACCACTGAAACTAAGGCCAGGCTGGGAATAAACTCTGAGAACTCGTTCTTAAATCGAAATGAATCGAAAATCCAGCGCACTTTCTATAAGAACGACGACATTTTTGCGGTATTAAAACATCAAAACAATCGGCACTTTCGGTTCTCCTTAGGTTGGTGGAAACAGTAAGCTGTTTATGTGAACACAAGGGCTTTGATGTTCTCGATAAACCCTAAAAGAACTCAAGAAAGAAATGTCACAACTGAGGTGCTTCCACTGATGTACAGTCAGGATAAATCTTCGACTTTAAGATCAACATTCTCACCACAGTACGAAAGAAGAGAAGACATCGCAGTTCGAAGTTGTGTGGTTTGATAAGACCTAAAACAGCTCTATTTTTCCTCCTACTTGTTCTTTCTCACTGTAGGTCTTGGAAGTTTCGAAAAGATCCCCGAGACTGCTGAACAATGTCAACATTTTGAGGCGATTTGTAACAAAAACACAGCGTTCGCGGGAACGCAATCAAGTCGATTGACGTCACTATGCGGTAAATTCGGTCCCAGTCCCCGGGACAGTTTTGAAGTGAAAAATAGGGTCTTTTGCCCGCGAAAAAATAGGTTTTTAAAAAATTTTAGGGAGGTTTAAAGTTAATTATCGTTTTTTATACACATCAGACTCTCAAAAACCGACGAAAAAAATTTCGTGTCATATACACTTTAAGTCTGTTAAGGTCGCTAGCTTCACGTCGACATGTGTTGATGTCCCAGCGATCCATATTTCATCTAACAAACGGCTGTGAAAAGCTGAAAAGTAGGAAATGTAATTAAACTCTTAGCAAAACTGTCCCTTGAAATACATATTTCTTTAATAAAAACTTCGTGGTTAGTTCCCATAGATATATCAACTGCTAAAAACATCTTTTCATTTCTGTGATGGAATTTGAGCAGAAAGAGTGATTAGTAGCAACTTTGCTTCATAACTTGGAGAAAAATTCTCCAGTAAGTAGATTCCACCCCTGAAACAACGATTTGCCTCCCTTCTTTTGAAGCAACAGCTGTGATCTGATGAATCAATGCAACATCAATCAAGGGCACAAGTGTAAGTGAACTCTAGGTCGGTTTGCTTCAGTTAATTCAAAACCTCCTCTAATTCATCTGATGTTCAATTCCGATTCCATACACAAGGGAGAGTCAAGATTGTCTTTTTCCTTCTCCTCCTCCTCTACCTCCTCCTCCTCCTCCTCCTCCTCCTCGTCATCATCATCATCATCATCATCATCATCATCATTAATTAATGATCAAACTTTTCAACTTAACTATGGTTTACAGACATGGTTTACAGACATATTTTTGATGAGTTGAATTTATTTGAATGCTTAAAAAAATTACCGTAGCCATGCCAAGCACGGGCACATTCAAACTTTAGTAACAAACGACATATTTCCAACGGGTAACTTCCTGTAACGGGCTGTCAATTTGATGACATATCATACTATGTTTGAGACTTAATGAGGTCAGGTTTTCAAACAAGGTCATGCGTTTACGTGACGTTGTCCACGCTAGATTTTACCAAAGTTCCATTTAAGTATTAAATTATCCTTGCCTGGAATTACTGCGCAGCTTGTCTTTCCATCTCCCTCATATCCTGGGTTACAAGAACAGTTGTATGATCCAACAGTATTTGTGCAAGAAGCAAGGCTAGAGTGGCCATCATGAGATCCTTGGGTGCATTCATCAATATCTAAAAAGTAACATGACGAATTGTTATATAACTCAATGAGCTTCGTTAAATTTAACGCGCGCGGTCATCGGTGGTTTCAAGATCACGTGGTAAAACTTAATCAAATGAAACCCGTGCGGGTTAAACTAATTTTTAACTTACTAGTCCAAAAAGCTTACGATGCAAAACTCGGATGTTTCCTTTGCGGCAGTTACTTGCTGACGACAGAACTGAGGATTGCTATATCTAATATACGTCACTAGTAAAAGGCAAACACACATCTTGATACGAGGTGGCTTGACCACCTGCTACTTATGACGTCATATCTCGTAACCATACCAAACGATTCTCACAAACCCTGCGTCAAAATGCGTCTTAGGGATATGCGCAAAGCTACTGAAAAAAAAAAACGCCAGATCTAGATAATAATTCGTCTTCGGAAAATTTAAGGAAAACCTTCTGGCGGAGGCGTCCACCCTTCCCCCCTCCCCTCCCCCCCTGTGCGCCCGAGGATTAAATTCTCATGCAACCTTAGCAATTGTCGCTGAGTTTTTTCCATCCTTTGAACAAATTTCTAATTTCGTGGCGAAGACGTTTGAACGCTCAGGTGCTTGACATAGCATCCAATTTCCTTATAAGGCAAACCACGTGGCTATTGCCTTGTAACCCATGTGTGAACCAATACGAAAGCTAGAAATTCAAAACCGAGACTGAGACACAAGAGATCTTTTACTACATTCATCAATATCTGTTTAAAAGGTCAGAAATAGTACGGAGCACAGTGTTTCCATTTATTTAAACAGCCATTTAATCCTGGCCGAGACTACATGAAGATAAGTAAACTCAGCAAACATCTTTCTTTTTTTTTTGCTTCGAGGTCTGATTGGTTGGTTGTGTTGTGTTATCCTCGTACCTAAATATCTTTTCGACGTCCAAAAGAGATTAGTGTTGTGATGCTTACCTTGGCAAGTCTTTCCGTCCCCAGTAAAACCGGCTTTACAGGAACAAAGATAAGATCCTACATTGTTCTGACAGTTGGCATTGACGTCACATGGGGCAGGAGAAACACTGCACTCGTTGATATCTATTGATAAGCACACAATGTCATAAACAAAATACAAATGTACCAAAGAACGTCAATGGAGCTTTTCCACCGAAAAAAATAGTAGCACAATAAAGAAAAACAGGCGAACTTGAACCAAGCAAGACGGCTCGTGAGTAAAATAATCAAGCTGTGCTCAGCCTCTAGAATGACCTTTCGAGCTTGGTTTTACAGAACAGATCCCCAAAATATTGGAGGACAATTCGGAACACTTTCAGGCTTTTTGAGAAACACTTTTCGAAAGCGAACGAGCCAAAAAAGCCCCGAAATATATTTCAGACCGAAAAGTTTCAGGACTGTTTTTGAGAAACGAATACCAGTTTATTCCTTCACGGCTCCGCTTTTAGGCTTGGCTAAATCTATATATTATCTATTGATAAGCACACAATGTCATAAACAAAATACAAATATACAAAGGAAGGGCAATGGAGCAGAAAATAGTAGCACAGTTACGAAAAACAGGCGGACTTGAAGATTTATGTGTAGGAAGTCTAATCGGACAGCCCTTTTATTCTCCATTACTCAGTGCTAGCCTGTTTACAGCCTCACATTCTCCTTAAATAAGAAAATCCCTAAGCCCCTGTTGCCTATTAAATACATTACACTAAATACAATTGACTTAGCTTGCGTAGCAGTCGTTTCTAGATCTGTTACCTTTTAGCCAAACCGGAGAACCGTGAGCCAAGGGGGAGACGCGCGAGGCAACTCACGCTTCTCCCGCTTGGCTAAAAGGTAAAGAAAACGACTGCTACACAGGCTAAGACTGACTTGTAGTTGGGCATGATAGCGACAATTATTGAACACTCGTTCATTAAACAGGATTAAAATTTACTAATAAAAGAGTTTTGCTGACCTTGGCAAATTTTTCCGTCACCAGCGAATCCTGTGTTGCAAGTACAACCATACGAGCCGAGAGAATTCTTGCATGTGGCATTTCCGTCACAGACAGGGGACGAAGCAGTACATTCATCAACGTCTAAGACAACAATTAGGACAACAACAGCTTGTCTTTACATTGGCTTTACTTACTTGCTTTGTTTACTTGCAACCAATCAAAAGTTAAACCACCAAGAAACAATTGGTTTTATTAAAAAAAAAAATAAAAAACCATTGGTAGGTATCTAGCAACCTATGTGGCATTGTTAGGCGTTGAAATATGGGATCCCTTTAGGGGGGTTCCTAATTGGACATTGATTTGCATCAATGTAGGGGTAAAATGGGGTGTGTGTATTGGGGTGGTTGTTTTGAGTAGTAAAATGAACATATAAATTTATTAAGGTTATATGTTAATTGAGGGAGCGACCTCTGCAAAGCAGCACACTGCCAGCTCAATACAAAAGAAATATAAAAATTCAAAAATTAAATTAAATTAAATTTAAGGGGAGTTAGGAGTTAGGCGAGCTATATAAGTGTAATGGACCAGTCATAATAATTAGAGGTAATGGTAAAGGATCTGTGCGTTTAGTTTGTGTGGACGAGATCTAGTAGACATGTGATAGTTGTGTGAAATTTGGTTTATTGTGTAGTGTATGTAGTATTGTTTGTGTATGTAGAGTAAATATTGATTAGGTGGATAATTTTCTTAGAGTGAATGATCTATAAAAATGTGTAATTATGTGGTCTTTTTTGCGATTTCAGCATGCTTTCCTGAGGAACCAGTATAATATATAGAGTATCAGCATAAAAGACTTTCGTTCTTAAGTTTGTCGTAATTTTAATTTTCATCCACATGAATATTAAGTAACAGTTTTTTACAAAATTGAACAAGCTTTGTACATTAATTATTTGCTGAGTATCTCTTTCGTCCATTTAAAAATCGCCAGTCTTGGTGTGAAATGTCAAAATAAAACCAAATGTCTGCCTTTCTTTCTCTGTTGCTTAGTAAAAAATCCATTTGCCGAGCTCTTTTTTCTGCGTTTCGTTCATTTCCCCAATATTGTGACGTAAGCACCCATTCGGCTATAATATTTGGGGAGCCTCCATTGCCAATGAAGAATAGAAACAGCTTGAATGTATCTTTATCGGTAATGGGTTTTTGCCAGAAAATACGTTTGATGTTGGAAGGCCAGGAATTGAGAGGATAGAATGCATCACCGTTGATAGAGTGGAAGAGGTCTTGTCGTTTCAGGATGGTGGTAGATTTAGAGTTGTTAGAGAAGTTTGATTGGTAGAGGTTGAGGAAGAAATGGTTGTCTGTGGGATTCATTAGTGCAGCTTAGTATTGAGATGTCTGTAGAGGATAAGAATTATAATATATAAATATAATTAATTTTTTTGTTTGTTTTTTAGGTAACTGAGGTCAAAAAGAATAATTGAAGGAGAAGACAGGAATAAAATGGAGAAATAAAAAAGAAAATGTGATATAAGATAAAATTTGTTGTTAGATGGAGACAGAGAGAGAAAAATCTGAAAGGACTTCTCATATCGTATATAAGATTAAGGATGCATCGACACCGTGGCTCCTGTAATGTTGTGAGTCGTCAGGGGCAAAGCACAACTGAGCAGGGATGTTTCTAGTCCGGCGCCAGACCTTTGCCCGACATCCCCGTGTCGAGTCCTAGAAAAACAGATTAAGGAGAACGAGGGATATATAGCAAGAGACAAGAAAGTGTAAGACGGTAGCAAAAGAAAAGTGTATGGTGATCGGTAGAAAAAAAGACTCTTCCAGAAAGAAACAGCAAATACGGATAAGAACCAAAAAATAAAATGAAAAAGAAGAAGAAGAATAAGAAGAGAATTAATTAAAATTGTTTGAATCGAAATTTATTGTATAATTTATTTATATAAACATGGGTCGGGTGCAAAATTCATGGGAGACAAACAATGCAGTTTAGGAACCCGGTTTGAGGTGAAAGAACAATAACAATTCTTTGGGAACTAAAATTTGTGGCATTATACAAATCTAAACCTAAAAGAAATATTCTGCGGTAAAGAAAAAGAGCTTATACTAATTCAACTAGGGTAGTGGGGACGAAATTCTTGGGGTAGTAAAACCCTTAAGAGACCGCGGCATTTCAAAAAGCCGGGGTTTCTTTTACGTAAGAAATAAAAAACTTAAAAAGAGGGAGAGTTAGAAAAATTTCCGTAGAAAAAGGGAAAATAATAATAAAAATGAACAATTACGTAGCGGGTTGGATAAAGTCGAGAAGACGCGGGAAGAAATAAAAAACTTGTCACGTCAAAAAAAAAATCACTTAAGGCGAAAGTAACTTTATGTTGCGAAGAAAAAAATTTTTTCAAAGCTGACGCCAAAATGACGTGACTTTGGTGACGAGTTGGTTGCTATGGTAACCTCGTCCCAGGATTGCTCTTCCAGAAGGCAAAATGGCGGTTTGCAAGCATGTGTTCGATGAATGGAACCTGTTTATGTGGTTTTCCATCTTTCGAAATAGTACGTTGATTGTAATGATAATGGAAAAAGATTGGAATTCGGTATCATGTAGGTGGAGAAAACAATCATGTGTTTGTGAAGAAAAGTTATGAGTTATGGATTGATGCGTCGCCATTTGTTCGTTCTTTTGCAGATAAGTTGTACCAAAGTGAGAGGCATCTGGATGTCTGAGAAAAGTGAGTATGTATTTATATCGTTACGTGAAGGTTAAATATTAGGTTAGTATCTGTTTTGTAAACCAAACCCCAATTGGTGGAAATAATTCTTGAATATTTTGGTTGTCATCTCAAATCAACAGTAGTAACTTATATGTCTAATAAACTTCTAACTAAGATATATAAGACTTAACTTAGGCCTGAAACTTCTGGATCTGGGAGAAAATACGATTCATAACAGATTTCTATAATATTTATCTCGTTCTTTGCTTCAAAATTGTTAATTGGCAAGGTTTTTTGTTTGCGTCCTATTGAGTACCTAAATTTAATTAAGGCAAACAAACAAACAAGGGAATAAAATAAACGAAGACAAATAGAAGTTTTAAAATTTTAATATAATTGTAAAGTTAAATTCATGAAATTTGTGAACAATATTAAATTGATAGAAGTTTTTTGTTATTTACAGATGTTGAGTTTTTAGGAAAATTTCAATTATTGATAAATAACTGTATACTTACATATCTATATATAGAGTCACAGTAACACTTTCTTGGTTAACGGGCTCTGTTTTTTTCTTTAACAAAAAAGTGCTCTCGATGAATGAAGGAACAGTTTTAGTTCTGGATAATTCCAGACTCCGAAACAGAAAATGAAAAATGCCCTATGATATCCGGAAATGCATGAGCCCTGCTAGCGTTGAAGTGTATAAATCTTGCTGTTGTAACTCTTGCCCTGTATGCTACTCTAGTTTCGATGCAGCAAAGGCTGAGTTCACTTGGTGAATTACGAGCTAAACGTTTCAAGAAGAAGATGCGATTACCGTTTTTTGCTAAAACTGAATGCCAATTCACAAGGAGGTGGGATGAGATACGTTAAGATGAGCTAACTATTACTTTGAGCAAGGTAGCCTGTTCAAAAAGGCGCTGGCATCCAGAGGTACCATTCATTAAGAAATCATGCAGCCATCAATTAATTGAAGATAAGCTCATGGGGAAGGGGGTGGGGAGTCCTCGAATTTTTTCCTGGGAGTGTGCGACCCACATTTAAACCTGTAACCCCTTTTAGACCAGGATACGCAACTTTCCAATCCAAATTTCGGCCTTGACCTTTGAAAACATTTCCCCTTTCAATGCATATCCAAAATGGTAAGACTCTGTTACAGTTTTAGACTAGCCGGCATAACGTGCCTAATTTCAGTCCAAGTTGTCAAATTCAACACCTTTTTCAGACCAGCGGTCTCAAAAACCATCCCATACTTACATGCGGCTAACACCCGAAAATACCCACGGTTACCTAATATGTAATAAGTATGCTATGTTCCAAAAATCATGGACACATTTTAATGAGTGCAAATCTAGGAGGATCGCTACATTCGATGATTTTAATCAGACAAATGCAACAACAGCAACCATAATAAAATTTAGCAACAGTGATGTAGTTATCGTTCTCACCATGGCAGGTAATTCCATCACCAGTAAAACCTGACTTACAGGAACAAATGTAAGACCCTTGGCTATTTTTGCAGTTAGCATTTACGTCACAGAGTAGGGAAGAAGCAGTGCACTCATCAACGTCTAAAAAGAAAACAACAAACCTTAGCCTTCCAAATTGCAAACCAAAACATGAAATACCTACCTAGTAATCGGGGTGACCTTATGAAACCCTCTGACATGGTATCAGACTGATACAAGATGAATGAATGAATGAGTGAATGAATGAATGAATAAATGAATAAATGAATGAATGAATAAATGATTGATCGATCGATTGCTCGATCGATAGATTGATCAATTGATTGATTGATTGATTGATTGATTGATTGATTGATTGATTGATTGATTGATTGATTGATTGATTGATTGATTGATTGATTGATTGGCTGGCTGGCTGGCTGGATGGTTGGTTGTTTGAATGAATGAATGATGATTGGATAAATGGATAGATGGATAGATGGATGAATGGATAGGATGGGTAAACGGCTGGATGGATGGATCAGACGGATGCAAAAGCTTTCTTTAAATAGGGTGGGCCTAGGTGAGTTATCAAGCTTCCTTACGTGAGAGCCGTTCTTAAATACAAGGAATCTACCTTTTTAATCCTCAACTCACCCTCTGTGGTCATATTGCAGTGTGCGAGAACAGTCTTGCCAGGTATATCCGAATCAAACCAGTATTTGCCGCTGACGGCTTGACTTCCTTCACTCGCCTTTATTTCTTTACATGTTTCTGCAGGCAGCTCAAGGATGGAACCGAGGGGAACTGGAACGAGGAAAAAGGTTGATTTTACCCTTTTGAATTTGTAACCACTAGCAACCGAACTTGTATGAGAAACAGAAAAACGTCTTCGTCTTCGTCTTCGTTTATTCCAAAAGCTTGCATCATCTTAATCCGGTGAAGGGGAAGGGCACCCAGGGAATGGAATTTCTCGCCTGAAAGATAGCAGAATCTCGCCTTCTAATACCTACGAGTCTTGGAGGCCATTATCGGAAGTGTACAAATTCCATACTATGTCTGTTCACGAAAAACCTTTTTTCAAGTTGGGTTATTGTTAGATGACCCGAAGGCTTTCGACGATTTCAAATATGACCCATATCAAAGCTTCCAGAAAATATCCAAAGAACAACCGAAATTTTTCAAGAATAACTGAAGCGAATCTAAAAAGTAATTCCAAATTGTGAAAAGACGTTGCACAAAGACATGGAAATTGGTCCTTCTGGGTAAAGGGCTCCCCATAATTGGCTTCATTTTTGGTGATATCTTCCCGTTTCCACCGGAAGAGACACCAAGATAGTTCAAGCAGTGGCCATTTTAGATTGTAACATTCTTAGCCCTACCATACCACATCTTTTCACAACTGGTAAAAAGCATTTAGAATACCCAGGATTCCCAAGATTTTCCAGCCCCAAATCTGTAAAAGTCAGCTGAGAAATCCGTCCTAGACCGAAGATTATATTAAGCCGCTTTAAATTCACTGATAAGACGGGTAAATTACCATTGTTGTTTGCAAAAAGGGGAAATATATGCTATGCTAGTGTTGAGTTCCTAGTATACTAATTGTGGAACACTCTTCCATTAGAATTAAGATTGAGTGACTCTGGAGACATTTTTAAGAAGCGTTTGAAAACTCACCTTTTTATAATGGCGTTTAACTTGTAAATACATTTATAATGTAGAATTTGCTTAGATCGATCAGTGATCTATTAAAAAATTATTATTACTTTTTTCGTTTATCTCCTAAAAAAGAGGTTCTTTAACAACTTTCGTAGAAGCCGTAGTTCGATAGCAACTCGTTCAAGTAATTTAACGGAACACTCACTCGCCCTCACTGAGGGCGGAAAGCTCACGCCAAAACTATAATTGGTTGTTACACAAACGACTATTCTTACTGGTTATTTTTTGTTTTAGGCACAACAAATAAGCTTCTTTTGGCATGTTTGTTTCGATAGAGAGGTCCCAGGGACAAAAACACAGGAGTAAATAAACATGATAACTTAACAGGAAGGCATCTTTTACTTCCCATAGTTTTTGTCTCGAAGGCCTCGTCATAGAGTTGAATTTCAATATGTCTAATAAAGGCATAAAAAGAAGAAAATATTTTGTTTTGTTTCAGTCAATTTTCTTTTCTTTTTTTGCCTACTGCAGTTAGACCTGTGAAGCTAACATAATTATATTTGCCACTATGCATAAGAAAGCAATTTGTTTTAGTAGTGGGACATCTCACGCACTTAGCATTGCGAGATGTTACTCTCCCAGGAAGCTGACGAAAATCTGAAACGAAATTTGTATACCTATGTTCATAAACTACAAAAGAACTACGCAGTAAAGATCGAGTGAATAAATTTGTCCGTTATGCGCAGAGACAACCCAAATTGATCAACTCTTCAAAAGATGCAACTTAATAAAGATGTTCCTTAATTATAATTAATCAGCACCATGCTACAAAGTGACGGAAAAATATTTAGTGGACGTTTTAATTAACAAATCAGTCTATTTTTCGAAATTCAGTACTTCTGCGAAAGTATAACTGTTTCTATGCATTAACATCCGTTTTGCAGAATAAAAAAATAAACCTGCGTAATCGAATTTTTCATAGACTAAACAAGTTGGAGCAGATTAGCCAAAGAGGCAATTTTATTTGTATCTACTTTATTCGATAATCGTGAATAGTTGACTATGATAAGCATGTGGATAATTGAAAGCAGTGAGCTAGGAACATAGACGAATTAGATTGCCAAACTTGGTTCTCGGATCCAGTATGAAATTTGAATTTTAAAAAGAGAGACACCCGGTCTTGTCTGGTACTAGACAGCAACAAACGCACCGCCATTCATATGGCAGCTTTAGAGTATTAAATCGATCATATTGCTGGAAGGCTAACGCGTCTTTTATTGGAGTACTCCAATTTACGTCCCCCTTAAAATGCAAACTCATTATTAGATAAATATTACTTTTTGTAGCAAATCGCGCACCTAATGAAAAAGAAAAATCTCCTTCAACAGCTGAAAAGTAGGATTTTGACAGTTGCTCTGCGTCTAAACGCTAAAAAACTTAATTGTTCAAAATGTATAATGAAGAAACTTAGCAAAAACTTAAGTAAAAGATTTCTTACCAATTGCTTGTGATGTTTAAGTTTTCAATTCAACAATATAACATATTACAGGAGGTTAATACGTTTTTGTTGGTAGCTGCCACTGTTTATTGCATCGTAGTATCCTAAGCTTAATTATGTCTAATTACGATACGATTACAGTTGTTAGTCTGCCACGTTTCTGATAAATTATTTAAAGTTAACTAAGAGCTATGCTTAAAAATTTTGTCTCTTTGTGTGAGGAATGGAAGTCGCTTTTAATTTATTACCTTAATTCATTATTATGTATGTCACTTTAAAATGCAGTATTCCCTACATCTCTTAGCAAAAAGTCATTGAGTTAGAGAAATGATCGATTTTTATTTACAATGTCATGCTTGCGAAAATATCTTATTAGAAAACGATACATATTTACTGCTGTCACACTTTTATTTGCAAGAAAGTATTAAATAAAATTTAAAAAAAGCTCATAGGAAGTCTCGCGTATGTTTTCAGCATTGTTACCTGCTGTGTCAAATAACTCCGTTAATACGAGCTCGTAAAATCCAGTGTCGAGTTTTACCGATTGTGCCTAATTTTTTTATTCGGGAAATGGGTATCGCCGAACAAGTTTCACAGTTGTTAGTATGTCACGTTTCTAATAAAATTGTTTAAAGTTAACCAAGAGCTAAGCTTGACCATTTTGTCTCTTTGTAAAAATTGGAGGTCCCTTTTAATTTATCACCTTAATTCATCATTATGTATGTCACGTTATAATATAGTATTCTCTCTTCGCAAAAAGTTGTTAAGTTAGAGAAGTCATAAAGTCATAGATTCTTATTTACAGTATCATGCTTGCAAAAATATATCTAATTAGGAAACGATACATATTTACTACTGTCACACTTTTATTTGCAAGAAAGTATTTTTAAAAAACACAGGAAGTCTAATTGCATGTTTATGAATTTACATTTCAGCATTGTTACCTGCTATGCCAAATAACTCCATGAATACGAGTTCATAAAATCCAGTGTCGTGTTTTGCCGATGAGTATCAGTTACCGCTGTCTTAAAACACATCAAATTAACACTTTGTTTTAATCCGCTTATAAACCATTGTTTACAAAGCGACACAATTTCAACGATGTAGAAAGTCCGGATTTTGTGGCAAACATTGCGGTAATTCCTAATGGCAACCCTGTTTAGAACAGTGTATGCATTAGCCATTAATAAATTTTTAAAGGTAAGAATTTATCGATAAATAGCCACAAGAGCTGGCCCGTGTTTCTACTTTAGCAGTTGCAAATTAACTTAAAAAGAAGCTTCACTTTTTTTCGAATGCGTATGAGAAGGTGTCTTTTCGTACCTCCGTTGCTTGCTCAAACATTATTTTCAGTTTTATATTTGTGATCATACCTTGAACGCGGTCATTAGTAAATTCCACTCATAAAACAGCGAATTGCAAGAAGACTTTTAGGACAGTGCCTCCTTTTGTTACTGCGCATACGTTAGATGTGGAGAAATATGTAAAATGGATGACGTCATCACTGTGCTGTTATGGTAACTGTGATGTCAATCGAACTGCAGTTGTAACATTCGTTGGAGGTGTTTTCGATGTGTAGTAAATGTGCAAAGTCGCTAGACGTACCGAGCTCTGCCTGGGAGCACCAGTCGCTCAAACTTTGGGCGTTGTGGTCTAACAAAATTAAGTCGAGACACCTTTTGGTGGACGTTTACTGGCAGTTCCGCACTGGCGCAGCTTGCATGTTTTCCCGCACTTCGCATAGTATGGTTTTTTTAGCTTGCGCTTGGTGCCTGTTATGGATATCAGATTATTATTATTTTTTCTTTTTTGGTAAAAAGGAAAGAAAAAAATGTAAGCTACTAGAAACTTCGCAGACTCGTACCCAGTCAATATGGCGGGCGCTCTAGGAGAAGTTCTTTTTCACGCAAGGTAAATAATGCCATAAATTAAGGTAAATTAGCTTGCTTGAATTGCATGTCTCTGCAATGCTTAAAATAGCAAATTATGTAATGTACTAAACATAGCACGAAAGAAAGTTCTAGTAGTGCGCTATACAAGTATAAATATTCGCTGTTAATAGGAGTAAGTCCTTTTGCTCGGCTGCGAGAGCGGCGCGCAGGCCGCTAGTTATGTGCTGTTAAGTGATATTTAAGTCATGTGATACAACGGAAGAAGAAGAAGAAGAAGAAGAAGAAGAAGAAGAAGAAGGAGAAGATGATGATGATGATGATGATGATGATGATGATGATGATGATGATGATGACGATGATGACTTCTGATTAAGTTTAACTTCAAGCTCAAGGTCAAGCATCACGTTCAAGTCCAGCCTCAGTCAAGAACAAGGGAACCAGTAAGTTTACTGAAAGAACTGAGTTAGAGACTGTTGCTGTTCTTTTGCCAATTATGTAATTTAATCTTAAGCTTAAGTAGTAATTGCATCTCCATTTTGTAATTCTTTATAATTCTTTTTAGTTTCCGTAACTTTGTGTTGATGTAGTTGCTCGCATTACTTATTTGTTGCGTGTCCTTTATTCGCACCTGGGTTTTGCGTTCTTGCCATCTTTCCGAACACTGTCGCGTCGGTACGTAACATGCCTTAGAATTTAATTTTCCATCCTCATTATTATTCCGACTAGATGTTGTTCCCTCACAGGTCAGCATTGTGGTTGATTGGCTGTTGTGCTGTTTGATCGCAGGTATCCAAGCTTCAAGAATTTCGATTCCACTATCTCTATTGATGTTATTAGGATGAAGTCTTATATGGATAGCCTCTTTGACCCTACGTGTGTACCAGTGAGGGTCACGATCAATAAACCTAACTTCTTTCCAAATAGGAAGATGCCCTCTTTCGTTAGCGTGCTCTAAAACTGCGGAGGTTTGTGTACGAGCAAGCCGTATACAGCTATTTCAATTAACGTTGTCGGAAAACTCTTCGCGACAAGACCGCAAGGTGGTGTGGGTAATTTATTAATAAATTTACCAAACTCAGGCTATTGCTCACCCCAACAGAAAATAGATCACATAGACAAGTGTTTATGGTACTTTTGCCCATCCTTTGGCAGTGACAGCCGTAGAATTACAGCCGAATCACACAAGATGTACAGCTACCCATATTAATTTTTGGTCTTGTCGCGTAAGAGCTGTATCTCTGTCGTGTTCTTTTATCCTTTCTTGCATCGCTCTCCCTGTTTCCCCAATGTATAGTTTGCCACACTCGCATGGAATCTTATAGACCACACCGTCTTGTTTA
The DNA here is from genome assembly GCA_964030785.1 of Siderastrea siderea. Taxonomy (NCBI): domain Eukaryota; kingdom Metazoa; phylum Cnidaria; class Anthozoa; order Scleractinia; family Rhizangiidae; genus Siderastrea; species Siderastrea siderea. The sequence goes on from OZ034974.1 coordinate 2,277,911, forward strand.
GTTGGTTCAAGGGCGTCTTTCGGTCGCACTAAAGGAGACCTAAGAGTTGTGTCTGATTTGAAGACGGTGCGTAAGTCTTGTTGTTGTAGACAGCGGCGAAGAACCTCTGATACACCTTTTATGTAGAGTAGAACCGCAGTAGATTTTCGTTTTCGTACAAATGAGGAAGGATTTCCATTTGAAACAAGTACCGATGATAAATATTTCTTTTCTTTAGAGATAACTGATGGTTTTGTTGTGAGGTGTTTGGCTCGGTCGTATAGACACTTAACTGAATACCACGCGTTTCACTAACTGAGGATGGTGGGAATCATAGGCTAGGTATTGGTCAATGTGGGTGGGCTTTCTGTAAACAATGGTGGTGAGAAGACCGTCTGAATCCCTTGAAACTGACGTGTCGAGAAAGGGAATAGTGTGATCTTTCTAGATTTCCACGGTAAAACGAATAGTAGGCTGTTGACTGTTTAGATGTAAAAAGCCGTCTACATAGTCTTTACCTAAGATTGTAAAAGTGTCATCTACATATCGCTTCCATATATCTTAGGTTTATAGGTCACTGTTGCTATCGCCCGTTCCTCAAACTCTTCTATGTAAAGGTTAGCAATAACCGCGGAGACAGGGCTCTCCATAGCTGCTCCGGCTTTTTGCTCGTAAATCGACCCGTTGTATTGGAAATACGTGGATCTCAAGACAAAGTTTAAAAGGTCGGCAATTTGTGTAGGTGTATTGGTTTGTGCGGTTGGCAAGACCGGGATCATTCTATAACGATTCTACGTCAAAAGATACCATGACTTCGTTTTCTTGTATTTGCTCATGGCTGATGGTAGACACAAAATGAGTAGAGTTGGTGACTGTGTAGTCTGATTTGCCTGTCAACGGAGACAGGATGTCAGCTAAGTGAGTTGACAAATCGTAGGCGAAGGTGTTTACACACGATACAATGGGTCTTAATGGTATCTCGGTGGCTGTTTGTGCGTAGGTTTGATTTTGTTGTACAGAGTTTCTGAAATATGTCCACTTCGTTTTAAGCTAAGAAGCTTTTCAGTAAGTTTTCGGCTAAGTCGGTCCGTTGAGTCTTTATTAAGGAATTGATATGGACCTGTTTCTGTCAATGAGTGTTTCGTTTTATCATGGTATGTGTCAGTGTTCAACACTACACTGGCGCGACCTTGGTCCGCTGGTAGAATCATAATAGGGTGGTCTTGTTTCAAGTTCTTAAGGGCTTCTTGCATTTCCTTCGTGATGTGAGGCTTGGGAGGTTCAGCCTGTTGAAGGATGTTGTTAACAGTTCTCCTTATGGTGTCTGCTTGTTCTGAGTCAAGCGTTCTTATGGCCGATTCAACATTGGCGACTATTTCAGTGGCTGGAATGGGAGTTGGTGTTACTGCGAAATTGAACCCTTTCTCTAGTAATGATACCTCAGCATCGCCGAGGGGCCCTGACGATAAGTTAATAACCCATTTATTTTTGTCCAAAAGGACAACAGCCGATCAACCACATAGCTGACCTGTGAGGGAACAACATCTAATAGTCGGAATAATAATGAGCATCGAAACGCACCAATAGCAGCAAACCAAAATGCTGCAAATAGCGACACGTAAACAATTGACCTCATCGCCTGATGAAGACTAGCAGTATTGCAGTCGAAACGTCTCGATCAACAACTCAAAGCGATTCCATCGTGAGACAAACGAATAAACGTTCATTTGGCTGTGAGTTTAAAATTTGGCGAACTCTTAGCTAAGCCATAGGTCTTTGCTATCAGTTAAATATCCATTGTTTCTGAGATCAGATTCACAATTTGAAACTGAAGAATTGCCTCACGTCCATTGACAGGAATTGAAAGCTTGTCTGGAAACAAAACCGTCAAAACAGAGTTTTGACAGTTTTCTAGAATTTGCCTGATCGATCAGTGATCTATTAAAATTATTTGAATTTTTTTTTGTTTATCTCCTAAAAAATAGGTTCTTTAACAACTTTCGGAGGACCCGTAGTTCGATGGCGACTCGTTCATAAGTAATTTAGTGGAACACGCACAAACAGGTACTGAGGGCGAAATACACGCCAAAACTATAATTGGTTGTTACACAAAAGACTATTCTTACTGGTTTTTTTGTTTTGTTTTTAGGCACAACAAATAAGCTTCTTATGGCATATTTGTTTCCATAGCGAGGTTCCAGGGACAAAAACACAGGAGTGAATAAACATAATAACTTAACGGGAAGGCATCTTTTACTTCCCATAGTTTATGTCTCGAAGGCCTCGTCATAGAGTTGAATGCCATTATGTCTAACAAAGGCATAAAAAGAAGAATCTATTTTGGTTTATTTCAGTCAACTTTCTTTTTTTTTTGGCCTAGTGCGGTTAGAACTGTGAAGCACACACATGGAAAATGAGGGTTCTGGGCCAGAAATTCAAATAAGCGGATTTTTCACCGAAACTCGGCTCCCAAGCTCACCTCGTTTCGGTATTACCGCTTATTTAAATTTCTGGCCCAGAACACCTCATCTTCCATATGTGTAACGCAAACAGTATAAAAACGAAGTGGAAGAGGATGTGTAACAGAAAATATTTTATATCAAAGAAATGTTTGCACAGGAATATATACAAAGTGGCCCAGAATCTTTTCCTATTGAACAGATATAATCACAAGTATATACACCAAAATGGCGGCCGCAAGATATTCGTCCGATGTTTTGCAAATGTTTTACGGTTCAATACCGGAGGATAAAAACATAAACTTGCCAAAAACTTTAAACCCAGAACATGTTGTGCCATATGACAGGTTTATAATAACCCAAAATAATTTCCAGGACTGGCTTCGTGTTTGGAGAATGACTGTTTCTTCAGAAAATCCAAACAATAAAGATCTTTTTGTGTTTGCAAGGGAAACGAAAGAAAAGTTTACTGATTTGGTTGAAAACGAAATCCAAAAATTAAAAAGCGTAAAAGTAAGTTTTGGTTTACAAGTTGAGTTTTCAATAGAGAGAGACGGTGGAACACAGTACATGGAACATTATTTTCGAGAAAATGAACCGCACGTTTTCAACAGAAATGACGAGGACCAGATAAAAACAGAATTCGACGGATTTGTTGAAAGAATAAAGGGTGAAATAGAGTCTTGATCAGAGCAGGGCTCAGGATGGGTTCTTGAAAGAATAAATATTGCATACGTCAATGTTGCAAACTATAAGCCACTGCGCGTTGGAATATATTTACCTCTTCCAGACAATCTGGCAAAAAAGAAAGCAATAATCAACGTTCAAAACAGAGACAACGAATGTTTGAAGTGGGCAATCAGAGCTGCTTTATTCCCTCCAAAAGATGGAAATCACGCTGAAAGACCAAGCAAATATCCGGTTAAAGATGGCATTAACTATGAAGGAATTGATTTCCCAACACCGGTAAAACAGATAGACAAGCTTGAAGCTCAAAACAAAAACCTAGCAATTAACGTATTTGGCTGGGAAAACAATCGTGTGATTCCGCATAGGATATGCAGAAAAGAAAAAAGCGTGCCGCGTATAAACCTTATGTTAATTGAGTCGGGTATTATACAACACTATTGTTATGTAAAACGGGTGAAAGCTTTGCTCTTCGATCAGACAAAAAATAGAAACTCAAAACACTACTGCATGATGTGCTTAACAGGTTTTACAAGAGCGGACTTGCTGCAAAATCATGAAAAATATTGCAAAGGAGTGAATGGCAGGCCGACAAGGATCGAGATGCCGGAAGAGGGAAAAAACACCCTTTCTTTCCGAAATCATCACAAACAGATGAAGGTTCCATACGTGATATATGCTGACATTGAGGCTTTGATTAGAAAGATTCTTGGCTGTGAGATTGGGCCAGATAGCAAGAAAAAAAGCTACACAGAGAAGACCGAATGGCATGAGGCATGCGGGTATTCTTACATGGTTGTGAGAAGCGACGGTGAAGTTTCAGGGTCAAAGGTTTACAGGGGCGAAAACGCTGTTAGAACGTTTTTAAGAGACATTCTTAAGGAAGAGGTGAAAATAAGAGAGAGTTTAGCAGAAAAAAAGCCGATTGTGATGGAGCCCAAAGACTGGGTAAAATTCAAAAATGCAACTGATTGCCATATTTGTAACAAAAGTTTGATAAAAGATGTATTTTTAGATTCTTTACCGGTTTGGTGTATTCAAGAAGACAATGAAGTATCAAGTGAAGAATTATGTGAAGAAGACAATGAAGAAGACAATGAAGAAACAACCAAAGACAGTGAAAAAAAATTTTATTGGGGCCAATGGCATAAAAAGTGTTTTTACAAAGCACAGAAAGATAAACAATTGGGTATTCTTAGGCTAAAAAAATTAACTGAAAAAGAAGACAAATTGAAAGCAAAATTACAGAAAAATTGTTCTTTCTGTAGAAAAACTTTACTTCAGGAAAACTTCAGAGACGCAATAATAGACCATTGCCATATAACTGGAAGGTACCGTGGAGCGGCGCATAACGAATGTAATCTGAAACTGCGTATAAACCCCAAGACGTACCAAATACCAGTTGTGTTCCACAACCTGAGGGGCTACGATGCACACCATTTAATGCAAGCGATTTCACAGTTGCAGAAAGAGGTGAAATGCATTGCCAACAACATGGAGAAATACATTACATTTTCAGTCGGTAATATCCATTTTATAGACAGCTTGAACTTTTTGCAAGCAAGTCTTGATTCACTTGTAAGCGCAACACCAAAGGAGTCATTTAAAATAACATCAACCATTTCAAAAGGCAGCGACCTGCTTTACAAAAAAGGGATATATCCTTATGAGTACATGGATTCATGGGAGAGATTTAGCGAGACAAAGCTCCCGGAAAAAGAGAAGTTTTACAGCAAGCTGAACGACGAAAACATAACAGACGACGAGTATGCGCACGCGAAGACTGTCTGGAAAACTTTTGAATGTAAAACGCTGGGTGATTACCACGATCTTTACGTGAAAACGGATGTCGCCCTGCTGGCGGATGTTTTTGAGAACTTCCGAAACCTATGCCAAGAGAAGTACGGGTTAGATCCAGCTCATTATTTCACGTCGCCAGGTCTTTCCTGGGATGCTCTCTTGAAAAAGACAGGGGTCAAGCTTGAGTTATTAACAGACCTTGAAATGCATTTATTCGTGAACAGAGGAATTCGGGGTGGAATTTCCATGGTAAGCAAAAGATACGCAAAGGCAAACAACCCGCTAGTACCGGACTATGACCACAGCAAACCGAACAAATACACCATGTATCTTGACGCTAACAACCTTTACGGATGGGCAATGAGCAACCCACTCCCGAAAAGAGATTTTAAATGGAAACGTGTTATGCCAACTGAGGAAGAAATAATGAAGAAAAAAGAAAACGCAAAGAATGGATGGATTCTTGAGGTGGATCTTGAATATCCAGCAGAACTGCATGAGCAACACAACAGCTATTCCCTTGCTCCGGAGAAAAAGGTCGTGAAAAAAGAATGTATGTCGGACTACCAAAAGAGGTTGATGAAAGACCTGGATCTGAAACCGCCTGAGAGCGAGAAGCTGCTGCTGACACTTGAGGACAAAAGCAACTATGTCGTGCATTACAGAAACTTGCAGTTTTATCTGAAGCAAGGCATGAAACTGAAGCGAGTGCACAGGGTGTTGGAGTTCGAACAAGAATGCTGGATGGAGCCGTACATTCAGATGAATACAGAATTCAGGAAAAAATCAAAGAGCGACTTTGAAAAGAACTTTTACAAGCTAATGAATAACTCAGTTTTCGGCAAAACCATGGAAAACGTGCGTAAACATGTTGAAATAAAATTAGCAAGAAGCGATGAGACAGAAAAAATAAGAAAATTGGTTGCCAGCCCTTTGCACTCAAGGTTTGTAATTTTTTCAAATGACCTTGTTGGAATTGGCATGCACAAAAACAAGCTGCTGCTTGACAAACCTGTTTACACGGGGATGACTATCCTTGACAACAGCAAGATATTGATGTACGACTTTTTCTACAACGAACTAAAAAAACAATACGGGCCAAAGTGCGAGCTTTTATACACAGATACCGACAGCCTTCTTGTTGAAATTGAAACTGATGATGTATACAAAGACATCGAAAAAAACAAAGATCTTTATGATACGAGTGACTACCCGAAAGAACATAAACTTTACTCAAATATAAACAAAAAGGTCTTGGGCAAAATGAAAGATGAATGCAATGGAACACCAATTGTAGAGTGTGTTTGTCTTAGACCAAAAATGTATTCTATCTTGAAAGCTGACGAAAAAAATATAAAAAAAGCAAAGGGTGTAAAAAAGAGTGTTGTGAATAAAAAAATTATGCATGAACATTACAAGGAAACTCTTTTTGATAAGGAGCAGAAAAGGCATGGAATGAACATTATTCGAAGCGAGGGGCATGAGATATACGGAATGCATCTTAACAAAATTTCGCTTTCACCATTTGATACAAAGCGATGGATATGTGACGATGATATTCATACAAAAGCTTATGGGTACAAAGAAATGCTAACATATGATGAACTTTTTGAGTTTTATGCCGAAAATTTAAAGTTGCTCTGGGGGTAATTGTGTGTTTGGAGGGACAACCAGCAGTTCTTCACGCACGAAGCCGCGCTTGGGACCGTCGAACAAATAGTAGAGAACGGGTTGATTTGGTTTGGTAAAAGATCTTTCAATGTTGTAAACTTTCAAATACCAGATTGGATCTGTAGCTCTTTTTACACCGCCTTCAAGCTCGCCAGGTTGGTAGAGATAGCGCACATTAACGAGAGAGGGGAGCTTTTTTTCCCTTTGCCCAACAGGCCTTGAATAAGGTGTCGATGGCTTTGCAGAAACATATTTTTCTTTAATGGCAACGGCGGGTTTCTTGCCGATAAGGCTTGTTACCTCGTTGTTCAGAGCGGCAACAACTTGAGGAAGCCTTTTCACCCACGCAGTAGACCGCTGACCCTCAGGGAGGCCCATTTCAACTCCATATTGGTGTCCAAACAGTCGTTCAGCCAGGGTGCGGTTGAATCTTTCAACGATAGCTTGATCACGGTGAAGATCCACACGACCACGTCTAACCTCGACATTATGTTTCGAAAGCAGTTGATTCACAGCGCCCATAAACTCACGACCAGGGTCGACCTGAAGCAGTTTCGGCCACTTCAAAGGACCACGACTATAAATCCGTTCCAGAGCAGCTGTAACTTCTTTAGCCTCTTTTGTGGCCAACGGTTCGGCCTCTTTGTATCGAGAGGCCACATCTACCACTGTGAGGGCATATTTAAAAGTTTTACGGAAGCGTGGTGGGCGATCGTGTGGGAGATACAGAAGATCGGCTTGGTGAACTTTGTTTGGAACAGGAACATCAAATTTCGGTCTTGGAATGTAACGTGGGGCTGGTAAATAAACCTGCCAAAGAGCTTGCTTCATCAACCAGTTTTGAGCCACATCTTCCGAAACTTTTGCTGCCTGGGCTAATTTCTTAATTGCTGCAAAACCTTTCCAATACCCTCGCGGGCTGTAATAAATTTTTGACAATTTATTGAAAATACGTGAGCTCATTGTATACTATACAGAATAAAAAATGGACGACCCGTTTGGTTGTTTGCAAGGCGAGAAAATTTCGCCGAAAATGATTAAAGAAATGTTGCAAAAAAATGAAATAAACCTGTTATCAAAAAAGATTGATCGTTGTCCTTCATGCGATGAGAAATTAATTTATGTGGTGAATGAGTTCTGTCATGCATGTCAAAAATGTGGTAGAGTGTTTGAATGTGATAATTATGAATATTTTGAAGAAGAAAATTGGAGAAGAAGTTCCACTGATCTTCCAACGAATAATGATTATTTAAACAAGGTTTTGCAAAAATTGGACATAAAAGAAATGTTTTCTTCCAGCGAGGTAGATTTTCTTGGCAACGTTATTGCTCAATTTCAGAAGATGTCCGGCAATTCAGTGAACTACCACTGTTTTCTGTACAATTATTTTGAAAAAGTACCTTCTGAATGTTGGCCAAAGAAAAAAGAAATTATGAAATATATGTTTAATCACTTTCCCAAAAACTTAGAAAGATGGTGGCTCGCAAAAAAGGAGTTTGAAAAATGGTGGTTAAAAGCCAATCAAGGTTCTTCATAAACATTTTCATATTTGCCAGCCCCTTTTTGTTTTTTCAAACCCAACCCTAACTTTTGTTTAGCATTAATTGCATTTCTTGCAACAGCATGACCCCACTGCCTTTGTTTGTAAGGAACTGCGTCAAGAGACTTAACCATTTTTTTATCCGCTTTGTTTTTGCATTTTTTAAGATTTTCACCGTATTTTTTTTCACGGTTGGAACAAACATCATAATCAACATCATGTTGCATTGCAATCGCATCTGTTGTGCCTGTGGGTTGTTGATATATTTCCAGAATTTCACCCGTTTCTGGATTGAATTTAACCTGCTTTTCAAGAGGGTTATATGGCCCTGTGAAATTATGTCCTGGCAATGTCCAACCTTTTTTTGGTTTTGGAAATTTTCCAATTGCAGCATGTATATCAAATCCGGCGCCATCCAAATCAGGTCTGTCAGTTTTGTAACGTTGGTTTGGTCGAACTTTAGTTGAAAGTTGATCAAACATTTCACTTCCAACTTTTTGAATAACTGGGCGGGCTTTGTTGAGAGTGTAATTTATTGCTTTCTTTTGCAATTTAGGGTCTCTCATTGCTTCAGAAGCGTAATATCGTCCAGCTTCAACACTTTTTTTTGCAAGATATGGTATTCCTTTTGTAATTGCAAGATCACCAACTGCCATAGCAACGTCACCGAATATTCCACTGCCCTCCGCAAGGGAGGGCTCACTCAGTTTCCCGGCAAGAAACCAGCAGATTTCATTTTTCCACAACTTGCGCATTTTACTAACAAGACTCTTCTATTTCTTTTTTTTGTTTTAACAACTTTTTCACTCCCAGGTACATTTGGTGTGTGCCTTTTTTCTTTCACACAGTACACCTTTTCCATTTTTATATAGTTATGAAAAATAATTTTTCACTATTTCCTCATTTTGAAGTAAATCGTTGGAGAACATTTTCAAAATATTGGCAAAACTTGTTCCTTTATTTCTTTCGTTTAAAAAGAGAAGGCAGTAATAACCACATCTCACACTTTGTTCCCATTGAATTTGGTTGTCATTTCTGAAAAAATCTTTCATCCCATGCATTGACATCTCTTGTTCCCATTCCAAAGGTGGTGGAAGCCCAAATGAATCGAAATACTCGTAAAGACCTTTTCCTTTTGGCCAACAACATACCCAGTGAGTTCCCAAACTTCCGTAATCATCCAAGTTTATAATACATGGAGAATGAAACAAGGGTTTTGTTTCGTTTCTGCGAAAATACCTTTGATGGGGATTCGTAAAAAGTTGCACCATTTTCTCAGGTCAATGTTGGAAAGAGGTATCTTCAAATTTCAGTTTTTTTTAAACGATAATAATCCTCCCAAGTTCCATAAAAAGGTGGAGGTTGAATTTGCATCCCTTTACCTTTTGGTATTCCTGGTGATCGTCTTGTTCGTGGTGGCGGTGGTGGTTGCGTTTGCATACCTTTTCCAATTATTTTTCTGACTAAATCAATGGCTAAAGGCACTCCGATAGACGCCAACATACCAAGGAAACCGCCGTATTGTGCGCCGCCTCCTTTCACCAAACCTTTTCCAACAAGATATTGTTTTGCCGCCTTTTTCTGAGCAGGAGTCATTCGCTGGACAAGTTTATAAAGCTCAATTTCTCTTGGTCCAAAACCATTACCAAATATCTTTTTCAGCGCCTTTTCAGCGCTAAAACTCAAACCTGCACTTGCTAATGCTCCAAGAGCTGGCTTTATCAAAGGTTTTACCAAACCGAGCATAGCAGAAAACAAACTTCCACCACGCTGCGCAGTTTTCTGAAGCTGTGTCTGGCTAAATTTTATTACCATTCCTTTCCCTTCCGCCGATCTTTTTTTCAATCCCTTGATTTGAGTTTCAGTGAGAAGAAGTTCGTCACCACGCCCAATTTGGTCTGGTTTGACTTTCAGACCAACAGCCGTCTTCGTGACATAAGGTTTTTGAAGTTTCTTTTTCTGACCATCAGTCAGTGCGATTTTGAATGGATAATAAGTTGTGCTCATTGTTTGTATATTATATTCAGATTTTTTTTTTGAATTTTTCATTTGTCTAGACGACGACAAGCTCATTACTAATTTGCTTCAGCTCGAATTCTTTTTCATTCAAAACCAAGGCGAAGATCGTATAATCTTGAGCGTTAGCGGCTTCATTCAGTCTGTAATGGAATTCGAGCTTTTTCGAGTCGCCTGTCGCACTTTCTTTGGTGTTTCGCAGGTCAAAGTAGATGATTGGGTATAACTTCGCAAAATTGGCAATCTGCAACTGAACGCCGGTGTTGTAGTCATTCTTTCTGTATCGGAAATTGATCAAATCATTGAAAATTCTTATTTTAAAATCATGATCGTAATCAATCTCAGGGTAAAATTTTGTGCCGTACTGAAGACGGCAAGTGCCCAATCTTGCTGAGCCATCACCATCGATATCAAATGTATCAAAGAGGTAAGGGTTTTGTGTATAAGAATTTTGTTTCCGAGTTTGTTGAAAGAATATAAAAACATGCTTGAGGTCTTTTACCCCAGGTGTTATCAACCACGTACCATTTGCTTCCCTTCGCGAGCTGCTGTTATGCAAATTTTCATTCAGGTATTTCCACTGGGTCGGTTTCAAAAAATTTTCATTGGCCAGGGTTTGTCCTTTACCAGTAAAATGTAATTGTGGGACCCACAATTCGAATTTATAGACAACAATTCTTCGAGCTGTTTCATTGTTTTGCCAAATCATTTCTTCATCGTTTTGCAGTTCAATTTCTAACATATGTGGTAACGGCGGCAGTAGCTTGTCAGAAAGACCTTCAAAGAAGGAGTATCTGTTCAAAGGGATAATCGTCTCAACCATTAAACCTCCATGTGATAAAAGCGCCCTTGATCGAATTCCTCCTTTGTTCGTTGCATTGTTATCAGTTACTGTGGTGGCATCTTCATCAAGATACCAAAATTGGTTTTTTGCCACGCTTCTTGAATAATCGTCTGAAAAATCAAGCAGATTTTTGATGAAAATACCTTTGTGAATACCATCCGCCTCGTACAGTTTTTTCCCCGCTGAACTTATTTTCAAACTTTTGATCAATGAGAAAGAACCATTGATCGGAGCTGATTGAGTGTCAGCATAATGCCGGCTCCGTTTGCTTTAGCTTCAAACCTGTAATTGACGCGGAAATAAGCGTTGTACCAATCATAAAAATTGTCCCGGTCACTTAAAGAAAATTTGTAGCCCGTCTTTGTTTGAAATTGGTTGTTCCCAGGAATTGTGATCGGGGTGTTCAAATTGATTTGGACGTATGAAACATTCTAGAGGTATGGTTGACTTCTGAACATGTTTGTAAGAGCTTATATTAATACAAAAAATTTTTTTAATTTTCTGACAAAATTCGATTCAACTTCGCAAGGGCGTCTGATTTTTTCTGTGTTTGGGTTTGCAAAATATTTGCAAGCTTCTTTTTCGAATCTTCAGACAACGGTTTTCGTTTTTTTCGCTCTTGCATTAATTTTCGTATTTGTTTCGAACCTTTTTTAACAGCAAATTCGCCAACTCCCTGACCCGTTTTTTCAGCGATTGTTTTTGTGGTTTTTTCAGCAGTTTTTTTTGCAACATTCTTTACATTGTTTTTGAGTACTTTACCAATTGTCATGAAGGTGTCACGGATCACACCCGACCCTTTGTGTTTATATCGATAACGTCCGGTATTTTCGTCAAAGAATTTTGCCCACTCGCTTGGATGATACATGATTATATAAATTCAAACAAAAAAAACTTCACTCTTTTTCAATCATCAAACTAATTGCAATGTCTGTCCCGTTGAGATTCAGAATGTTGTTTCTTCCATCTGTCACCCAAACTCTTATTTCATTAATATGACTTTTATTCACAGGTTGCCACTCAAGTCGACGCGGCTCTTTTTTAAATGGATAGCTAACACGAAGATCTGCTGTTGAGAAACTGTATAACAAATCGTTTGGAACATTGTTTGTTTGACGTGAGATAAGATCGCAGTGCAAATATACCCAATCAACACCTCTTGTGATATTTGGTATTTTTGTTCCCAAACTATCTGTATCCAAAATTTTTTTGTCAAAACCAAGCAATTCATTAAAATTTCCTTGAGAAAAGTCGAGCTCATAATCGTTGTGTATTGAAATTAAAATTCTATAAGTTGAAAACTCGGAATATATTGTGAAAATGTATTTGCTATCTTTTTTTGTTGGATCAACTCTACCGGTGTGTTGTTGAATATAATCGTTGATTCTTGCGTAATCATACATTCCATTCGGAAAAGTTAAGGTCTTCCACACTGATTCTGTTTTTTTCTTCCAGCGAATTTTGTTATTATCATAAATTGAATCGATGTTGTTCCATGAGTAACTCATTGTGATAAGTCTGTTCATCGCTGCTTTATATTTTCCTTTACCCAATTCGATTGGAGGATGAAACTCCACTGTAAAATCGTGTGAAACATTTTGTTTTCCACCTCTTTCAAGTTTTGCAAGGTTCGAGTCAAGCAGTATGTCAAAGCTCATGATTGGTGTATATAATTTGAAATAATTTTTTTCTTTTCATTTTCATTTATTGTGCCGAGTGCAACAAGTGAATCAAGCAGAAACAATACCTGTTTTTTAAGTTTTATTGAGTTGTTTCCTGATCTTATCGATCCTAATCTTAAATCAAGTTGGTTAATCAATTTTTCAGCTTTCTCAGTGATGCCACTTCCTTCGGTTTCCCAATACTGTTCATAAGAGTCATCTTCATCGTCAGAAAGTTCAAAAGCAGGTCTTCGGCTCATGACAGCTTTTTCAAGAGGAGTTCGAGCAGTTTCTCTTTTTTCTTGTGGGGGAGTGGGCTTCAGTCTATACTTCCCCACCTGTAACTGTTTCTCAAAAACTTTTTTTGGTACCCCTCTTTTCCCATAAATTTCATCTCTTATTTCTTTGAGTTGCTCTATTGATAAACCAACTAATGGGGATGTTTTACTTTTTACTTTGTAATTGGGATCATTTCCATATTTCGTAATCAGTTGATTGACTGTTTGCAAAAGGGATGATTCATGGGGAAATTCTTTTTTAACCGGTTTCGGTTCCCCCCACTCTTTACGTGTAGATTTTTTTTCTTCCATCAACGCGGGTGGTGGAAAATCATCATCAACATCAACAACTTCTTGATATGATGGTGGTGGTGGTGATGGTGGTGATGATGATGGTGTTGGTGATGATGATGGTGTTGGTGCATCCGGTCTGAATTCATCACCAAATGGGTAAGTTTCGTCAAATTCATCCATTGTGTAATCAGGAACTTCCTGCTCCTCCTCTTCTTCTTCCACAGTGGTGTTCTTTTCATCAAGCCTTTTTGTAATTGGTTTAAAAAACTCTTCTCCTGAAAGCTGTCCAAACTCTTTGTTAATTTTATACCTTTTGAATTTTTGGTTAATTTCTTTTGTTTGTTCATCTTGCTTCGATTTTTCTTCAGCAATCTGACGCCATTTTTTCATTGACATATTTTCAGCTTTATATATAAATACAAAAAAAAAAATGAAGATTCCAAATTATGACTCAGGTTCTTCCAAGAGTAGCTACAAGCAAGGTCACCCTTGTATGCCTGATGATTTTTTCAAAATGTTAATTTATGGGCCCAGTAATTCTGGTAAAACAAACACATTACTGCATATGCTTTATGAGTTGTTAGAGTATGATGAAATTTACCTCTTTTCAAAAAACCTGCACCAGAACAAATACCAGGATCTTTTGCAGGAGTTTGCTGAAAATATCAACCCCAAGGTTGGTTATGAGGTTATCGAGGCTCATGGTGATGACATCATTCCACTCGAAGAACTTCCGGAAGACAACCAAAAAATAGTTGTTTTTGATGACCTTGTTTGCGAAAAAAACCAAAACGAAATCATTAATTATTTTATCAACGGGCGGCACAAAAACTGCTGCGTTATTTACCTCACTCAAACTTTTTTCAAGGTTCCGAAAGACATCCGTGATAACTGCAACCATTTTTGTATTTTCAATTTTCGTCCAAGAGAAAACAAACGGATTGCAGACGATATTGGTGTGGATCATGACGCTTTAAATCGCGCCACCGATGAAAAATATTCTTTCTTTTACTATGACAAACCTCAGAAATTAATGAAAAAAAATTTTGATGAAGATATATAATGGGGTATATTAACAGTCCAATAGGTGGAGCTAGCCAAACTACGACGAGTGAAAGTGGTGGAAAAGTGGGTCCTCCTGGCCCAGGGGGTCCTCCTGGCCCCGAGGGTCCTCCTGGCCCGAAGGGTGATAAAGGACCTGCAGGTCCACGGGGTCCTTTTGGACCAAGAGGAGAAAAAGGGTCCGCTGGACCGCAAGGTCAGGTGGGAGCACAAGGACCGCGAGGTTTAAAAGGCGATAAAGGTGATAAGGGTGATAAGGGCGACAAGGGTGATAAAGGTGATCCTGGATCTCAGGGTAGTGTCAGCGGTTCTGCTGATATTGACATGCAAAATAAGTACAGTATCTTGCGATTGAAAAGCAACCCATATCCTGTCCGCGGCGATTTGACGAAGGCAATAAGCTATCAAGACACGAGAAATATCTTTCTTTCAAAAAAAGGGGGTGGAAAAATGGAGGCAAACATTGATATGAACAATAATACAATCTACAACGTAAAAGACCCAACACAGGCAGATCAAGCCACAAACAAAAAGTATGTAGAAAATCAGCTTGAAAAAAAACTGGATAAAGGAGCTGATATTGATATGAAAAATAAATCAATTATCAATCTTGATATTCCATCAAACCAAAGAGACGCCGCATGTGTCGAGTTTGTTAACAACAGAATTGATGACATGACACAAAAAAAGTTTCTCAAAGTTGATGGCACTAACAATATGACTGGAAACTTGAATTTAAACAACAATAAAATTATTAACTTACAAACCGATTACAGAGATTCAAAATCCGCAGTTAATGTTGATTTTGTGCAAGAGGAAATATCAGATTTGAGAGATCTTGTCACTCAAAAAATTCGTGAATCTCAGATCAATAACTCAGGTCAAAAACGAGACGTCTTCAGATACTTGATGGAAGACACTGATGAATCTGCGAGTGAAAACAATATCGAGGTTTTGGGTATTGTTGATTTTTCCAATTCTCCACATCAAATTAATAAAAAAGCTTACCAACTTAAACTCTTGTTTGAAAAAGGCTCACCCAACCAGTACCAATCACGCCTCGGTTTTAACTTATATAAACTTCCGGTCGGATATTACACAATGGTGGTTGAATGGTTTCCGCCGGAAATGAATATGATAAGTGTAACAGCTCAAGGAACAACGATTTCAATTGCTGATGAAACAACCAAAACATTCGAGAAGTACACCAAAACAGTTATCCACTTTCACAGATGGGGTAGCTCACCCCCACAATTTATATATCTCGATCTGCACGGTACAGTCAGTAAGCAATCGTTTTTAACAATTGGGCATTTAATTGTCTATGGTGTTAAAGAAACAATTTCAAATGTTGACCCAAGTGTCTATGACACCGCTTTTGTTATTGAAAATGGGAAAATGGTTATGCAAACAGATTTGTCTTTAAACGGGCATAAATTAAATAATTCCGTTTATTATATACATGGTTTTTTTAATACTAATAATGGGACCAAATTTTTATTAAATGGTTGTGAAGAAATAATAATGAATCAGAATGATAAGATATTAAAAATAAAAGTAATGTATGTGAAAAACAAAAGACAATATACACCTATTTCCCTTCAAATGCATTTGTTATTTCAACATCCTAGTTTTATAAATTTAGACGGTAGTTCTGTTGAAATATTTAATTCAACCGAAACAACAAAAACACAAACAATTAATATTAATCATATATTTAAGTCTTGTTGTTCAATATATTTTGAACTGAATTTAAGAATGAAAGATGAAAAACTCATAATGTTACTTGAATATCTTACACAATAAATATTTTTACATTTATTATATAGCACAATGCGGGACATTTTCGAATTCAACCATATCGACCAAACACTTTCAGCAGATAAGGTTAAACTTCTGAAAGATTTATACGCTTTTTACCACAAGAAACATTATGGATATGAAAAGTTGCACCGCGGTTTTCGAAGAAAAACTTTTGTTTGTAATCTTTCAGCTGGCAAGTTAATAATAAGTGCGGCAATAGCTGGAGGAATAACACTGAACCCTGCTGTCATAGCAACTTTAACTGGTTTTGGACTTCTTTTGAAAGCAGTCGCAAGCCTTAAAAAATTCGATAAAAAAATGGAACTAGCAAATTTAGCCCGTATCGAATACCAGAAAATACTTGACGAGATTCGTTTTTACCTAAGAGGTGAAGATTTCAACGAGAAGACCTTTCTTGATAGCTTGAAAATGAAAGATGATTTCATCACTGATCATTGTATGGAGATTTCGCTTTCTATTCAAAGAAAATACGATAAAAAATTCGCTCAATTGTAGATTTTTTTTAAAGTAAATATATACTTACAAAATGCTTGCAATTTTGCAAGCTATTTGCTATCACCTTGTTGAGCTTCTCACTCCTCCAAGTATAAGAAAAATACGATACATTACTCGTGAGTGTGTTTCAAAAATAATGTCGCCAAATCATGAATGTTCTTCGAAAAAATTATCAACTCGTGATGAAGAAAGACGGTTACCCGATTTCCGGTTATGATGTTGTTCCATAATCGATTTTTCCTTACAAAACTCTGATAAACAACGAAAAATGTGTGATAGTCACGCGTGACCTTATGTGACAAGAGGTGTGACATTGTGTGACAGCAAACGTGACAGTCACGCGTGACATTGCGTGACAGGTCACATAAAAGAGCAAAAACCCTAATCGGGGGGTGCTCGTGGCTGTTCTTGCCTAGCCTCGGCTAGGACTTTCACCTCACCGAAGCGAGGATTTAACCGCTGACAAGGCGGTTGTCATTTCCACATTTTACCTCTGGGAGCGAGGTTGAAATCCCGAGGGATCTCTGAGCACCCCCCTGTCACCAGTAGGGCCGAAGCGGGCTCACCCGAGGGTACTCTCCCACTGGAAGGAGTTCCCCTATACCTCGTAATTCACCGCATGCAAGCCCTCAAACAGGGTTCAGATGGTGGCCAACCATCACCCCCCTAAAGCTTTACCAATGAGTGAACTAATTAATATTGATTAATTTCAATATATATAAAACATATTTTTCTTCTTCACTTCTTTATGGTACCCTTTTTCTGTCCTTCACCTTAATGTCTCAATAAAAAGATGTTTTTACGCATGCGCTTCACAAAATTTTACCTCGAGTAAAAAAAGTACACGCTATTAAACAAATGTATACCAATTGTATCTCACCATGGATGTCTTCACAGATCAACACACGATCTCACAAGATCTCCCATCAAAAAATAATGAACCAGATTTCTCTGTCAAAGACGAATGGCCAACAGAAGAAGAAGGTTTTGAAATTGTTGAAATTTTCAAATGGAGAGATATTTCTGATGGCATATACAAAATACTAAACGTTATACACCGAAAAGGTAAATTTGGGGATTCAGCTATCTTGACTTTAAATTCAAAAGATAGTGATGATTTTCGTGTATGGGCCCCAAAACGTCTTGCTGAAGATCTTTTATATTATCCTTTTCGTTTTGTTAAAAAAATGAGTGTTAAAATTTCTGATGAAGGAAATGAATATTTTGTTTAAAGATTAAAAAAATGATAATCTTCTTCAAACATATCAATGCAAAACTTAATTAGGATTAAATCAATTATATCAGGTACAGAAATGGTTATTTCATGTAAGATTTCTTCTTGTTTATAACAAGGGTAACAACACCCTCCCTGACAACAGTGCATATAGGCAACACACACTATAATATGTACAAGCCGCTCCATTTCAGGACAGAAAGGTTGTATTAAAAGCTCATTGTGAACCAAGTTCCAACCCAAAACCTCTCGCTCTTTCAGTTTTATGGCGAGGTAATGTTTATAAATTATCTCACGTAACTCTGGTGGTAGGTTTTGAATTGCTTTTGTTATCTGACAGGTGTTAAAACCGGTTGCCATCAAATTTAACTCACAAATATCTAATCATTCGTATTCGATTATGTTTTTTTTAATTGGTGGTTGGTACTCTTCACAAACAAAACACACCGAGGTCAACCAATTTCTTAAAAATCGGGGGCGAAGTGTATAACCTCTGTTTACCAGTATTTCAGAAAGATTTCGTCGTAGACGCAAAAGTCAAATAAAGGATAGTCGAGATAGTGATAAACTCCATTTTTTTTACATGTGTAACAGAGATCATTCTTAAGGCAAGTGTCACAATTCTTACAAAACAAAGCGTTCACTATTCTTTCTTGCTTTTCACAAAAAGGCGCATTTTCAAGAGCCTCATGAACCTCGTTCCAACCAAGAGCCTCTCGCTCTCTCAGTTTTATAGCGAGGTAATGTTTTTGAATTATCTCACGTAGCTCAGGCGGTAGGCTTTGTATGGCTTCGGTAACCTGACAGTTGTTTGATTGCAGAACATCGGACGAATATCTTGCGGCCGCCATTTTGGTGTATATACTTGTGATTATATTTGTTCAATAGGAAAAAATTCTGGGCCACTTTGTATATATTCCTGTGCAAACATTTCTTTGATATAAAATATTTTCTGTTACACATCCTCTTCCACTTCGTTTTTATACTGTTTGCGTTACACATATGGAAGATGAGGTGTTCTGGGCCAGAAATTTAAATAAGTGGTAATACCGAAACGAGGTGAGCTTGGGAGCCGAGTTTCGGTGAAAAATCCGCTTATTTGAATTTCTGGCCCAGAACCCTCATTTTCCATGTGTGTGAAGCTAACATAATTATATTTGCCACTATGAAAGCAATTGTTTTAGTAGTGGGACATCTCACGCACTTAGCATTTTTTATTTTAAGCGAGATGTTACTATCCCAGAAAGTGGATGAAAATCTTAAACAAAATTTGTTTGCGTAATGTTCATGAACTACTGACAAAAGAACCATGCAGTAAAGACCAAGTGAATAAATTTGTCTGTTATGCGCAGAGACAACCCAAATTGACTGACTCTTCAAAGATGCAATTTAGCAAAGATATTCCTTAATTAATGTTTAATCAGCACCATGCAACAAAGTGATGGAAAATATTTAGGGGACGTTTCAATTAATAAACCAGTCTATTTTGCTAAGTTCAGTACTTCTGCAAAAGTATAACTGTTTCTATGGGTTGACGACCGTTTTGCAAAATAAAAAATTAAACCTGCGAAATCGAATTTTTCATTGACTAAACAAGTCGGAGCAGATTAACCAAAGAGGCTATTTTATTTGTATCTACTTTATTCAATAATCCTGACTTTGAAACAAGTGGATAATTAAAAGCAGTGAGCTAAGAACATGGACCAATTAGATTGCCAAACATGGTTCTCGGATACATACATACACTTTATTATACTTCAACCCATAACAGGGCTTTTCAGAACTATATACAAAAATGAGAAATAAATAAATATAAAACTATATAAAATGGAAGGTAAATAAAAATAATCATACAAATAATCTAATATGCGGGCGAATTATAAATACTTTCTCCGCATTGTAAACTTGAAAGTGTTAACCTTTTTACAAAATTTAAGTCTATCTCTTAGGTCATTCCAAAGCTTGACTGCTTGGGAATAAAAAGAGCGCTGACCTGTGGTTGTTTTAAGAGGCGGATCCAGTATAGCATTTGAATTTGAATTTAAAGAGTGAACAAAACCAGGGGAAAAAAGGACCCCTGCACTTGTATGGTACAAGACAACAACTAACGCACGGGCATTCATTTGGCAGCTTTAGAGTATTAAGTTGGTCATGTTGCTGGGCCGGACTAACCCTTCTACAACTGGAGCGCGCTACAATTCATTTCCCCCTTAAAGTGTAAATTCATGCTTAAAATTTACTTTTGTAGCAAATCGCGCACCTATTGAAAAAGGAAAATCTCCTTCTATAGCTGAAAAGTAGGATTATGACAGTTGCTCTACGTCTAAACGCTAAAAAACTAAATTGTTGAAAATGTATAATGAAAGAAACTTAGCAAAAAGCAAAAGATTTCTTACCAGTGCGTAGTTGCTTGTGATTTTCAAGTTCTCAATTCAAGAATATAATATATTACAGAAGGTTAAAACTTTTCTGTTGGTAGACGCCACTGTTTATTGCATCGTAGTATCCTAAGCTTAATTATGTCTAATTACGTATACGATGCAAAGATCGCCGAAACAAATTTCACAGTTGTTAGTTTGTCACGTTTCTAATAAATTATTCAAAGTTAACTAAGAGCTTGTCTCTTTGTGAGGAGTGGAAGTCGCTTTTACTCTATTACCTTAATTCATCATTATGTATGTCACGTTATAATGCAGTGTTCTCTCTTGGCAAAAAGTCATTGAGTTAGACTGAGAAGTCATCGATTCTCATTTACAATGTCATGCTTGCTTGCTTAGAAAACGATACTGATATTTGCTGCTGTCACACTTTTATTTGCGAGAAAGTATTAATATAATAATTAAAAAAACTGACAGGAAGTCTCGTGTATGTTTATGAATTTTCATTTCAGCATTGTTACGTGCTGTGCCGAGAATACGAGCTTATAAAATATAGTGTCGTTTACCGATTTTCTCTCTGATTTCTTTTTTAATTCGGGAAATGAGTATCGCCGAAACAAGTTTCACAATTGTTCGTTTGTCACGTTTCTAATAAATTATTTAAAGTTAACCAAGAGCTATGTTTAACCATTTTGTCTCTTTGTAAAGTGTTGAAGTCGCTTTTAATTTATAACCACAATCCGTCATTATATGTATGTCTCGTTATAATACAGTATTATCTCTTCGCAAAAAAAGTTAAGTTAAAGAAGTCACAAAGTCATGGATTCTTATTTACAGTGTCATGCTTGCGAAAATATCTTATTAGAAAACGAAACATATTTACTACTGTCAAAATTCAGTCACCACATAAAAATCCTCCAAACTAAACCCACTACAAAGAAGCAAAATTAGTCAAAAGACCGAGATATGGCGCGGCGAACAAAGACGTGAAGTAGGCCTTCCAACCCCATTTTATATCCGTGTTGCTAGTTTGATCCATAACATAAGTCCATCTGTCCCAAAGCATGAAGTACTGAGCAAGGCTAAATGGAACTCTTTATCTTCGACTTACAAAAGGAGACTTGCATGCATTGCCTGCTAAACAAGGGGCGGATCCAGGGGGATGGGTGGATTGGGTTGCTAGCCACCCCCTCTTTGGGGTCGTTTAAGCCTGAAATTATAAAAGGGAACAAAACTATCACTGAGGCGATTTTGTCTGGGATTGCTCCGATATCGTTATATCAGGTCAGCCCCCTCCTCTTTCAAAAATCCTGGATCCGCCACTGCAAGCTTACCAAAACTTAAACCCAGATAGCATTAGGAGTCTTTTTACGGAACATATAACCAGCCATAATTTAAAAGACAATTTGAGATTTGAACACACACGTTCTGAGTCTAAAGCACTTTTAGAACAATTCATTTTCTCACTAGGCCAGTATTATTTGGAATAGTCTACCAGTTCAGCAGAGTCATGCCAAATCCATCATCTTTTAACCCTTTCACTGCTTACTTTTTTTAAAAAACGCATTTTTTTACCGTTAAAGCGGTTTTTTGAGTGCTAGGTTGCCTAATGCCACTAAACTTTGCTACAAAAACATTTCTTTGCAATTAAATTGGATTTTCAACCAGTTTTTGTTGTAAATTGTACAATATTTTGCTTGCACGCATACGCATAAGCCAAAATTTGGACTTCAAAATTTAGCTTACAACACTACAAAGCGCTTAATGGTCTCGTACCGGTTTTATTGTGATCAATCCTTATTACATCTGAGGGCTTTATTAAATTTGTGGTCAGTTGTTCTTACATTTGAAGATTTCATTCTCTTTTTTTTTTTTTTTTTTTTGCTGATTCATTTCCAATTTTTTCTCGCTTCTTTCTTTCCTTTTTCTCTCCCACACTTTTCTCTTTATCTTCTACCTTAGTCCCCTTCCTATCCATGCCACTGGAAACGTTTTGGCCTCAGCCCTTCAAAAAACCTGGAAGGGGAACATTGATCAACTATAGGCGACTTGGCCTATTTTACCACCAATTTTGCACCCAAAATTGGACGCGTTTTTCTGGAACAGCTCTGCCAGAATTTGGTTGATGTTGAAAATGGACACACGTGTTAAGCGAAAGTGTTAAGGCGCAAATCAGAACGTTCTGTAAGACTTAATAGGTCTATTTTCCTTTGGATCTTGCTCGACAGTAACAAATAAGAACATTGATGAGTTTTACCTCTGATCTTCCTGAACATGATTATCACTTCCGAACACCTCTGTAAATAGCACATTTGGTTGCGTTCCTTAAGTTTCCATTACTCATGACATAAGAGGGTGCTTTGAAATGGGGAATTAATAGGTCCAAAACGCCATTTGAAAGGAAAACAAGACCTTGGTCCACGCCATCATTTACTGTAGCCGCAACTCACTACGCTATAGTAGAAAGTTCAAGCAGTACACTCCTTTTTTCTCTGATCTGCATTCACTCCCCATCAAATATCGCATTGACTTCAAAATTTAGGTTACAACATACAAAGCGCTGAATGGTCTCGCACCGGTTTTATTGCGATCAATCCTTATTAAATTTGAGGGCTTTATTAAATTTGTGGTCAGTCGTTCTTACGTTTAAAGATTTAATTACATTTGTGACCAATTATTACGTTTCTGGCTTTTCCAGGGTATCACTTAGGCAATTCTTTTCCATCGAAATTTTCAAACGATGGAAAGAAATTCCTCTTTACTGTCCATTAAAAAACCGGTACACTCGGTACAACCGGTACACTCGGTACACTCGGTACAGCCGGTACACTCGGTACACTCGGTACATTCGGTACACTCGGTACACTCGGTACACTCGGTACAGCTGGTACACTCAGTACACTCGGTACAACCGGTACACTCGGTACAACCGGTACACTCGGTACACTAGGTACGCTCGGTACACTCGGTACAGCCAGTAAACTCGGTACACTCGGTACACTCGGTACAGCCGGGACACTCCGTAATCTCGGTACACTCGGTACAGCCGGTACGCTCGGTAATCTCGGTACACTCGGTACACTCGGTACACTCGTTACACTTGGTATGCTCGGTACAGCCGGTACACTAAGTACACTCGGTACAGCCGGGACACTCGGTACACTCGGTACAGCCGCTACACTCGGTACACTCGGTACAGCCGGTACACTCGGTACACTCGGTATACTCGGTACACTCGGTACAGCCGCTACACTCGGTAAACTCGGTACACTCGGTACAGCCGGTACACTCGGTACACTCGGTACACTCGGTACAGCCGGTACACTCGGTACACTCGGTACACTCGGTACACTCGGTACACTCGGTACAGCCGCTACACTCGGTAAACTCGGTACACTGTAATAAAACAAAGAAGTCGACTTCAAGGCCAATGAGAAATAATCAACGACACATGTACCGCATCATTTCGTGAAAAAAAATATTCTATTGTTCTCGCTAACTAGCCAATCACAGAGCCGCTTTGGATCGGTGCAGGCCTGCTCCAAAATGATGTTGAAATCCAATGAAAGCTTTGAAATAATAACTTAAGTCGAATAAATTCGAACTTGAAAAGGCTGCAAATAGACGTTACACGTGTCTGGATACCATGTGCTCGTATCCGTTTAATAAGTCTGGCATCAAACAGAGGTTAAGGACGTTCGCGCTAATTGTTTATGCGCATCGTTACTGCGCACGCACGTCGCAATGTCACACCACGCCATGCATCGAGCGCACGCGCTAAGGAAGAAATAAGAGACAAATACAGCGGTGGTGGGGATTGTAATATCTATACAGGAACTTAACTCTCTTAAATGCGTGGCTACCCGACTTTTTTTCGATAGATCACTTCCCTTACTGGTTCTCTCCATTTTACCCAAAACAATTCTGAACGTGAGAAGTTATTTTTTTCTGCTTTTTGTACTCAAATTTGATGGAATATTTCTGCAAATGCGGGTACGTATGACTTACAATTATCCTTCCTTCTATGGGGGCTAATTTTACCTGAAGCAATGATATTGGCTACAAAAACGTGCAAAATAGACATATTTACGGTGAAATCAATAAATTAGCATTATCAGACTAGAATTCTCCACTTAACTTGTTTTATTTTCTTGTTGTAATGAAGTAATGAAGGCGACTTCGCCTTACATGATCAAAGCTTCTGAAAACTCTACGTTTTCAATACGCTTTTTCTCCGAAACGAGCACTATGACCCCCCCCCCTGACACCAATTTTTTTTTGTGCTTTTCTGTGGATGAGTTGGTCATTATCCAACTGCAGCAAAAGTTTCGAAAAAATTTGAACGTGGAAAGATTTGGGCGCGAACGTCCTTAAACTGGTCAACCCACATATAATAAGGGAAGTGGTCATAACAAGTGTACTCGATGAGGACCCACCTTGTGTAGGGGTAGGGGGGGCTATGCAAGGTACCACCTATCTGATTAGCCAAATGGACTAAATTTATTGGCCTCAAAATTTCAGTTGAGACTTTCATATTAGGTTTGCATGAAGCTTGCATTACTGGAGAAATAGCACAGGGAGGTTTGAATCTTTTTCTTCGTTTCTACTCCTGATAGGGTGGGGGCTATACAAACAAGACACCATTTTTTAAGGTGGGGGAAGGCGGGTACATGAAGAGACCACCTGTCTTTTGCAGAGTGGTGGCTCCTGTCTGAGTACAATAGTTTTGACCATTTCCCTAACAATTAAAATCAATATTTTAATTATAATAAGAACCTACCCAGCATGCTTTGCACCTGAAAAATTAATCTTAAGTACTTTTCCACGCGAAGAAGCAGTCTACTGTTATAAAATTGTGAAGAAAATATTTCTTAAACAAGTGTGCTATAAATGCAAGAGAAATGTTACTGAACATTGAGAAAAATTCCCTGTCATGTCAAACCAACTGAAACCAACAGCCGCCAACGGTTTCGTATTTCGTGTGTGAACGTTTGGCTTACGCAAGCAACAACCCAATCAACATTCGTTACTTCGAATGAGTCTACCGTTGGAAGATTTTAATCTTCGATCTGAAAATGGAATTTTGATTCCAATAATGCGATCCGTTCCCGACTAATTAAAATCATTTTTAAATAATGAGGGAAATGCGCTGAGTATTTCGACTATAACCTTTCGACGTACAAGGGGGGTGGCTACCTTCCCGTGAGGTTTTTGTTCAATTTTTCAAGACAAATTTTTATCAGCCCCTGTTTTCAGTAGCTGTACGCGTATTCATTAGACACGTTATGGCAAATTTTAACGAAATCGATTGCTGTGGTTAAGAGATATGTCGTCAAAACATAGTTACTCGAGGGACTGGTTATGAAACCTTGCAAGTTTCAAAGGCCAAAACAAGGGTGCTGCAATTTACGTTGAAAGTTCTACGACCGTGCACAATCTTTTGTTTTACGTTCGCACACTATGGCTGAATAACTTAACAGTGACATTTTTATTGGTTCGTTGCTCATGCAAAATTCAAACCTATTGTTGCTTGTGCACGGTCAAGGCTAAAAACGGTAACAAAACTGACATAAAACAAAAGACTTTGCTGAGCTTCATAACCAGATTCTTTTATTAACTAGGGCAAAAGCACCACGCAGTCAAGCTATTTTTTGAACAAAAATATATGCCTTTCACCTTTTTTGACAAAAAGCGCAAAACTGTTTAGTTATGACAAATTCTTAGTCTAGCATTAAAAAAATTCAATTTCTAACTTTGAGTAAAATCACTCGTTGGCCACCTGGTGCTGGTTCCACGTTTTCCCACGCTTAACACCGTCGAAGATGTTCCCGCGCTTGAACTGCTGGCATACTTTTTCACGCTGGCACTGTTCAACAAAGTGCGGAAAAACATGCAAGCATTGCAAGCACGGGAAAACATCCAAGCAGTGCAAATCTTGGGCAAATATTTAAACATATCATTAATATTTAAAAAATACCACTGGTGAATGTTTCCGGCAATGTTTTTGACAACTATCTAACTGGCAGGTTTCCCGCGGTTGTATGTGGACAAGGGTTGAATTTTTCCCCGCTCATTACACCACCTAGTTTTCGCGCGCGCGTGTGTATTTCGTCCGCCCCACAATCGCCATCGCCAAAATTAGAGACTACTCGCAGTCTAGGAAATAATATAAGGATTTATAAAGGTTTATTACCTAAAGCCTCGAAATGATGCCAGACTGAATTTTAATCCATCGAAATTGGGCCGATTGCTTTACCGCGCTTGACACCGGTTGAAAGTTTTCCCGCCCTTGGAAACAGGTTGAATTCGTTTCCCGCGCATGACAGCACCTAATTGCTTTAACTCGCTTGACACCAGTTGAAAGTTTTCCCGCGCTTGGAAACAGGTTGAATTCTTTTCCCGCTCATGTCAGTACCTAATTGCTTTCCCGCGCTTGGCACCAGTTGAATGTTTTCCCGCGCATTACACCAGCTAATAGTTTTGCCGAACTTGGCATCGGTTAACTGCTTTCTCCCGCATTACACCAGATGATTGTTTTCCATCGTATGGCACTGGTTAATGTTTTCCCGCGCTGGAAACACTGACAAGTTTTCCTGTGGTTGGTGCCGATTGAATCTTTGGTACCCTATGTTTTTTTTTCTTGCTCTGGGCACTTAGGTAATTCCTCTGGGTTTGGCATTTTACCTACATTTCCCCATTTTCCGTCTGATTCATTTGCTATGTTGTTTAATTTTGTTTTGAGGGAGCTCAGGAGATTTGCTTGATATAACTGCTTTCCAGTAACCTGAATGATTGACGACTGATGGCTCTCAATAACAACAAAACGTTTCATTTAACAGCATAAGCAAGTTTATTGATAGCATACTACAAAAAAGCGAAGTTAAATTACACTGCAGTTTATCTACTCATGATCATATCGGTATTAAATTGTCTGAATGGGGTGGTCACGTATTTTCGGTTGTTACGCAAAATATCGGTCACTTCTCAGCTGTACTGTTAGCTCTCATTTAGCTAAATCTCACGATTTTAGCTGATAGTTATTTAGATTTACAAGCCTTCTGTTTTAACTGATAGCTTATAAATCTGAATAACTCCCAGCTAATTATAATGAGCTGAGTTTCTGAACTGAAAGTTCATATTTTGACCGTTAATAAACTCAGGCACTTAGTTGCTCAGTCGATCCTCATTCAGAATGTACCATACACGTGCTCGTTACACTTTATACATCTCTAGTGATCAAAGTTCAAACTCAAAGAAAACTACACAAATTTACTATCATAATACAACAATCTTTCAATGGTACTTCATATAAAATTGCAGTCATTAGATTAAAGCCACTATGCAAATAAACTCGTGCCATATAACATGATATGCATATGATGTACAGGTTAAGACTTTTAGACTGAAAACAGTTTACTTTAAAACTGTACAACTTGTACGCTATAATATGACACTAGAAACGTTCTTGCTTACTTCAGCGCTTATTTTTAAACTTTTTTTGGTATTTTTTTTAATTTTATATTTTTTTTTACTTGTTTGTCACGTTCGTGACGGAAACTATACATGAGTGGAGCCACTCCTTACGACCATGGCTGGTTATTGCTCGCTAAATGTCCTGACCCAAACAAAACCTCATGTCAGGCTGAACTGAGGTTTAAAAAACCTCAGTTCAGCCGACCACTCCGTTACCGCTTCCAACGAGAACATCTTTTGGAATCCCTAACCGTGTTTTCTTTAAAAATTTCCACGTCAAAACGAGCACTCCAAATGTGTGGTGGTATAAATTGCAAAAACAAACAAAAATTGACATGGAAGAGGTCAAACGTAAACGACTTCAAAGTTATTTTCTGTTCTCGTTTATGCTGCCGTTTTCATTCCTCTCATAATTTGACATTATTCCTTTAATACAACCACATGTTTATGGTCGTCAATGGTCGCTTCGTGGTTTCACTTTGCTAAAAAAGATACCTTCCAGTTCCATGAAAATAGCTTGATTAGCAATTCCCTTATTAAATGTACACATTAAATATGTACATGTAATAAGGATTTACCGATCAAGCTATTTTTGGCACTTCTGTCTTGTGGTGCAAAATAGTTTTGAAGCTTCTACAATGAAACTGTCAACTGTCAATAAGGCAAGGTTTGGAGGTTTTCAGTCTGTTTGACATTGTTTTAATGGCTTTTCTTGCCATCCAAGCCCCTTTCAGGACACACTGCATTAAAAACGATTAGTCAATGATTTTAAGTCAATGTGTCCGTTTGAAAACAGGTGCGTCAGGCAGAAATTTTTATATTCTTAAAATAACTATAAATGGCCTGGAGAACAAATTGGTTCCCCATACCCTCACCATACACGCCCCATATCCTCCAGTACCCCCTACACCTACCCTAAGGCTCCTTTTCTTCCGCCTGCAAGGTGTATACCGTCACTTTCTGCTTCTGAAAAAAGGTTGTCACTTGGAGGGGGCGGTTTTTTAAGCGAATATGGTATCTCTAAACATGTAATGTAATATATCACATTTACATCTTTTAGAGGTTGTTCTTACTCTTATGTTCACTGTCCAAAAGCTAGAGAACATTCATAAACTATTGACAAAAGTTAAAAAATAATGAAACAATGATCCCCATTTCATTACGCATCATAAAGTCGTCGACTTATAGTAACAGTACAGTAAAAGCCCGCATATAAGAACCTGCATTTTTCCAGGATAGCCTCAAAAGGTTCTTATACAATTGGTGTTTACTGGAAAATTAGGCAATTTAGGTTCTTCAAATGGTTCTTATTTTCTTAAGAAAAAAATGTTTCTGTTGCTGGAAGAATATCAATACTGTCTATTATTTATATAAAATATGCATATAATCATGTCTAAATGACTGCAATCTAGACAAATAGAAACCCTATTTTAAGTTATTTCATTTCTCTCAATGCTTTTATACCCATTAAAGTTTGTTATCTTTCAGTGGTCTGTGGATTCTAAGTTTTAAATGAATTCTTTAAAATAAGAACCTGTTTCCAATTTTAAGCTTAGGCAGGTTCTTATGTAAAGCGGGCCTAAATGGACAGCTTAGCCTAACAGGTTCTTAAATTTAAAGCTAGGTTCTTATATGCGGGTTTTTACCGTAGCGAAATCTGCAGTATGAGTAGAGGTGCACAGTGATAATCGCAAAACTACTTATAAGTTTCCCATGGGAACATAATACAGATATAAAATGTGTGAATTTTCAATCACAGAAGAAATTTTTAAAGTAGGTCTTTGTGTAGAATCCCAAAAAGGAAAATTTTCGCAAACTATGCAAGACAAAAATACAATGTGCATCGTCACTATCTTTAAAGTAGCGGAAATAAAAAGGTAGCTGTACAGCGATAACAGGACTTGCAAAGAACAATTTTCCGTTAGAGCACTTTACAAATGTATCTACAAAATGTGTCTAGTCTGATGATCATAGTAGCGGAGGTAAAGAGTCCTTGGGTAGATTACAGAGTCGCAAAATGGCAATTTTCCGTTGAGAACACTCTACACCAATGGCCACCTATAGTCGCTACTAAACAAGCATAATTTTTTTACCGGTAGGTGTGCATCGACGATAGCAAACTCGTCGGGTAGATATCGACGTCGCAAAATAACAATTTTCTCGTTAAGAACACACTAAAGCTATAACATGTGTCTATTAACGCAGGTATAAAGAAGGCGTGATGATAACAAAGCCGTCTACAATACAATACAATACAATACACTTTATTAACGAGGGTGAACATATTAACCTTTTACAGTTTTCTAACATATGGCCCTCAAAATAAACATTAAACATTACAAAATAACAGATAATCTAAGCTAAACTATAAGTAAGAGAAGTAATAAGCTAAGAAACATGAAGTAGTCACATACTAAAAACAGCAGCGGCATTTCAGTGTTGATAACGAATATTCGCAAAATGACACAGTTTCCCGTTACGAACACACGACTGCTATAACTAGTATGTGTCTAGTCACTTTAGTATAGTAGCGAGAATACAAAGTAGGTGTATAGGACAATTTTCTGTTTTAACACACTACGGCTATATAAAATGTGTCTAGTCCGCCACAGTAGCAGGAATGAAAAG
The DNA here is from genome assembly GCA_964030785.1 of Siderastrea siderea. Lineage (NCBI taxonomy): Eukaryota > Metazoa > Cnidaria > Anthozoa > Scleractinia > Rhizangiidae > Siderastrea > Siderastrea siderea. Next base: position 2,308,234 of record OZ034974.1, read on the forward strand.
TAGGTGTGCAGCGATGATATCTTGTGAAAATAGGAAGGATTAATGCTAAGGACAATATTCTGTTATAAGTCAATAAACTTATAATCTATAATCAGTCTAGTCACTAACAAACTAGCAGAGATGAAAAGGTAGGTGAACAGCGGTAATATGGTAAAGTCTGTACAGATAACAAGGATTCGCAAAAGGATAATTTTCCGCTATAACTTAATAGACTTATGAAATTTGTCTAATCACTACCACAGTGGCAGAGATAAAAGGTAGGTGTGCAGTGGTAACAACAAATTTCGTGTAGAAAAGAGAATTTTCGAAGGATAATTTTCCGACATGATAAGTGGCTGGCACCACACATGTAAAATGTGTTCAGTCACTGCCACAGTAGCGGAGTTCACAGGGATAAGGTGTACCACTGAGGTAATAAACGTAGTAAGAACTGCAATTTCTAACTTGGATGTTGGTTGTCCACAGGCAGCAGTCCTCACCCCAGTGAAAGCACACTGTCCTAGTCACCTGACCATCAGCCACACTAGGATGACCACCAGACAACCAACCAGTCGCGTGTGTACTACACCTCCATGTTGGTGGGCACGATGAAGCCATCCGTTTACCCGCAGCACCGTCAAATCGAAACCATCCAGGACCAATGGAACTATCACAATATCCGTGATAAGTGGTGTAGTTTATCTTTCTGTCAGCGCTATCAAGGGTTCCGTAGTTGTGACATTCTATGGACCAGAATATCAAAGAAAGTCAACGAATTACCTTAAGGTTAGCACTTCTAGTGACAACTTAAATTAGTAATGCTGTCCAGGAGGCCATAGGTCGTGCTGGCCCTAAAGATTTATCGACCACTAATTATATAATATTGAGGTTTTCGACGTTGAAAGATTTTTCACAATTTGTCGTTATGCTCGCTTTTCCAATGTGAAGGAAAATTATCTGTAAAAATTTAGGAAAGTGCAAAATAAAATCTGTTAACTCTTTTCCATTTTTGCATGTATATAGATTTCCACAGAGGTACGGTTGGGATGTTAACCCTTTCACTCACAAGTTATTATTGTTACTTGGTTCAGCGGTCAGTACAGCCAAGTATAAATTAATAAACAGATTAAAAAAAGGCGCATAATTGGCAGAAGATATCCTTCATTCAAAGGGGCCCGATAACAAGAATTAGTTTAAAAAAAAGAGTGGGCTAAACTGCTCCTTTCAGATATTGTCCTCGGGTTAAAAAGACGTGATGTTGTAGATAATATTGTGATATTGTGTGTGTGCGGGAGTACTGCTCAGGAGCCTTCATTAGCTTTCATTTAAATGATCAAACTTCAGGACTCAAGCCACCGAGTCTCAAAATTTAGAACCATCTTGTGTAGCATAATAAACAGCACCACAGGAAAGTACTGCTCAGTAGCTTTCATTTGAATGGTCACAATTTAGGACTTTATCCACAGACTCAAAAGTTAGAACTACCATGTACAGCATAATAAACAGCACCACAGGAAAGTACTGCTCAGTAGCTTTATTTGAATGGTCACACTTTAGGATTTCATCCACAGACTCAAAAGTTAGAACCACCTTGTGCAGGATAATAAACAGTACCACAGGAAAGTACTGCTCAGTAACTTTCGTTTGAATGGTTACACTTCAGGATTTTATTAACACATTCAAAAGTAAGAAACACATTTCAGTATTTGAGGTTTTGGCTATAAAAGGGTTAAAAATGTGTCCTGTTAAGTCTGTAAAGGTCGTTAGGTTCAAGTCGACATGTGTTGATGTCCTCAAAACCCATATTTCATCTTAGAAACGGGTGTGAAAGTACGAAATCTGATTGAAGCTCTTGTTCTAAAGGTTTCGGCCGGCAAAACTGTTTCCTAAAGAAGGGTAATTTCTATAAAACGACGGGCCTCGAATAAACACCAGGACTACACGGTCAAATTTTAAATAAACGCTCCGGTGTTTTTTCGACGCACAGGTGTTTATGTGTGGTCGAGCCTAGTAGTAATGTAGGCTCGTATGGGGAAAATGGAGGCTTCTGATTGGTCGGTGACGTCATGACCGGAACCGGAAGTCACGTGTTTTTTTAATAGGGGGAAACCGCTGACCAGTGGGAAAAAAGGGATCGCGGGCTCATGCAACCGGAAGTCACGTGATTTGGAAAGGGAAACCGCTGACCAGTTGGAAAAAGGGATCGTGGGCTCAAGGGGAAGTAAACCCGCTGAGAAAACGCGGGCTCAAAGTCCAAAGTCCAATTGTGGGAACGGGGGTGGTCCTTGACTGAAAAACAGCAACAAGAAAATAAAAAAAATAATTTATTGTCAAACTTTTTTTTTCACAACAAGTGAGAGAAAACAAAAATGAGTCCAAAGTCTAAACTGGATATGGTGGCTTGCGACGATGTCTGGAGGCATGATTCCATGAAGAGAGGCACCTGGTAGAGGACGAGGGCACAATGACGAACTATGCAAGCCAGGCAGCGGCACGGAGTCCAAAGTTCAATGTCCTGGGAAGGAACACGCGCCCTGGGAAAGAGTATAAGTTGATCAGAAAAGTAATAATTTGCGAACAAATAATTCTGACCTAAAGCATGACCTTTGTATTTTAAAACGAATGAAGCGTATCCGGTCGCCAAACAGAATTAGAAGAACATAGCTTTCCAATTGACAGTTGTAAAACAGAATTAAATTTATTCACAGTAAACAGATTGAATTTACGGCAAAATGTGTCAAATGTGTGCAACACTGTGCAATAATCTGTAAACAAAACCAAAAGAGAATTTCTAGTAGTTTCGAAGCGAACACGCGTCTCCAATTACAAAATACAAAGCGACAAATAAAATAACAGCAATCAAAACAAATGAAAAATGCCGATCAACGATTAAATGAATTTGCCTAGCGAACTTAAAACGAATGAAGCGTATCCGGTCGCCAAACAGAATTAGAAGAACATAGCTTTCCAATTGACAGTTGTAAAACAGAATTAAATTTATTCACAGTAAACAGATTGAATTTACGGCAAAATGTGTCAAATGTGTGCAACACTGTGAAATAATCTGTAAACAAAACCAAAAGAGAATTTCTAGTAGTTTCGAAGCGAACACGCGTCTCCAATTACAAAATACAAAGCGACAAATAAAATAACAGCAATCAAAACAAACGAAAAATGCCGATAAACGATTAAATGAATTTGCCTAGCGAACTTAAAGTGAAAGCACAAATAGATAAACTAGATTTGCTTGAATCACGAAACAGAATTATAACTCTAAGTTTATACTAAAATGATACGCTTAATAAAACTATACAGTAATTAACGAGGTCAAGTACCTAAGTTAACAACAGTAAACAAGATTAATTCTGAAGAATTTATAGGCGGCCGATGGTAACCGGTAGATATGGAGTTCCGCTTTTAGGCTTGGCTAAATCTATATATTTTTTTAGCTGACAGTAAGAAAAAAAAAATGATGCTTACTTTGCGTGGAGGTTTGCTTGTTGTTTTCAACAAGCCGCTCGCTTTCTTCTCGGCGAAAATACGAGTTGTCATCTCGTTTGTCTCACCGCGTTACAGTCAGCACATCGTTGGACTGTGGAAAAAAGAAATACAGAGAGTGAGTAAAAATAAATCAAATAGTCTTTCGGGTAGAAAAGGATTTTTTCACAACAACGCGGGGAATGGGAAAACATTGCAAGCTAAACAGAACCGCTTCGGTTTTCAAATTTTTTTTTTTGAGGCGACAAAAAAAAAAATAGTTTCATCTCAACTCTCCAGAAAAAGTCAACGGACATGACGTGGTTGTTTTTTTATAGAGAAAGCGAATCATTAATTAAATCCTGGAGCACGTGGGACCTAGCCCGATTAGCTCCAGAACAGGCTAACTACTTAGATTGGTTTGTTGAAAAGAGATGAGGAATAAAATGACTTACCGCTATCCCGTTTACTTGACATTCTTGCTTGTTTGCTTGCTTGCTTGACTGCTTGCTGGCTTGGGAGTGAAAACGGGGAGTGGAGGCGGTTTTTTATAGAGAAAAAAAGGTCACGTGGGAGGGGTGATGAACCAATCACCAACCAGGGCACAGGGTGCCACAAATCCAGGATTTCGTGGTAGTGGTGGTGGTGATCACGAGCATGAAGTCTGTCAAGACGACTTACTCCAAGAGTTTGAAGAATTTGAAGCGGATCTCCCATTTTATTGTGAGTCAAGGCTACTGTGAGTCAAGACAAATTATTTATAATCCACGTGCAAGGGCCTGCAAGAGATGGTGGACAGTGACGAGGATGATTTGATCTGCCACAAATCCAGGATTTCGTGGTGGTGGTGGTGGTTGTGATCACGAGCATGAAGTCTGTCAAGACGACTTACTCCAAGAGTTTGAAGAATTTGAAGTGGATCTCCCATTTTATTGTGAGTCAAGGCTACTGTGCGTCAAGACCAACTATTTATGATGAACGTGCAAAACCAGTGATGTCATTTTTTAAAATTTTTTAATTAAAAAAAAGAGTTGATGTTACAAAGGGTGGTTGGTCTTCTTTGCCACGCGGGTGGGGCGCTCCTATGTACAATTGAAAAAAGCTATCTACAATTTGAAAAAATAAAAAGTAAAAAAATTAAAAAAGAAAGCTATGTACAATTCCAAAAGTAAAAACTAAGAAATTACAAATGAAAGTCTTCCAGTTCCATGCGTAATTGATCAATGTTCTCGGGTAGACAGAAGGTGCGGTTGAACAAGGCTTGAATTTCGGCTCGGGTTTTCTCGTCCACATCCCGGGATCCCACAATAGCACTGCTTTGATGTAGGGTGGGCTTTTTAGGTCCCCAAGGAACAAATTGACTGCCAGTGACCAGGGTGGCGGCATTCTCATTGACTTGGTAGTAATGGTCCGAGCGGTACCATGATTGACTGGGTATGTCAAACAGGTAGACGGGTTTGCCTTGATCCATAGCCAATTGCACAGTCCAACCAGTGCCTCCTTTCACGCGTTTATGATCCGGTTCCAAGATGCCAAAGGCATAGATGGTATGGGCTTTTTTGGCCAATTGATAATTGCGTTGCAGCAATTGCAGGGTGTAAAAATGACTGGGCATTTTTTTGCCTAGTTTCTCAGCCGCCTGGTGAAGATGGGGGTTGGCCAGCATCAGGACTTCCACCGTAGAAGGGGTGATGAAAGTGGATCGAGGATGGTTCGGGGGGACCAGGACTTCTAGTTGCATCCCAAAGTGTTTGGCCTGTTCTTCCACGAGGGCATCCGTACCTTTGGCTCCCCCTGTATAGACCACATGGCCATGACCCACTTGCAGTTCCAAGGCACCGAGATCTTGTTCTCCGATCATGATGTCTGGGGGCATGGCTTTTGAGAATGAAGATCTAGTGACCAAGGGACCGTCTTAAATAGGGGCAGTTGACCAATGGGAAGACAAGAGGACCTTATTTGGATTGAACAAGCTGACCAATGGGAAGATAACAAGTCCTTATATGGATAGGATAAGCTGACCAATGACAGTCAAGGGTCTAAGGTATAAAAAGGCAGGGTCGGTAGGGGTGACATCAACCTTTGAGTACGATGTCCACCGATCGGAAGAGAAAATCAACCCATCCCCCAGAGGGGAAGAAGAAGAAGAAGAGCATTCAACATATGACGCCCGTGGACTGTGATCCTGTGGTGTGCGACGTGGTGGAAGACACCCGAGCTGCTGTGGAAGATATGATGAAAGAATTGAATGACATGGTGGAGCAATCACCCCCATCACCTCAATTCACCTTGACGACCGTGTATGATCCTCCCAGTTCAGTGGACACTATGGTATGTCCTTACCATGAGGTGCGTTTGGAGGCCCGAGAATCTCAAAAGGGATGGAAGTATGTGAAATGTCCCATGCAACCGTGTTTGCTGTTTTGTGGTCAAGATCAAGTTCTGGAGTATATGAAAGCCGTGTATAGTCAACCTCATGTAGAAGTGTTGGACATGTGGGGTGGTTTGCAATGCTTTTGCCGTGAACCCGCCACGCTTCAACAGAGTCATTCGACCCAGAACCCCGATCGGTTGTTTCTGACTTGTTCTAAGAAAACGTGTGGCTTCTTCCGATGGGCTGATCAACCCTTGGGTCCCAAGTACTGGAGTTGGTTTCATGACAACCCTCCCAAAAAAGCCGACCAACAAGCTGAACCACCCACCCGTGATGCTCAAGGATATCCCAAGAGGGGCTATGACATCCCTGGTCCTCCAGTCAGAAGGAAAGAGGACGTCGAACGAGAACGACCCCTGACAGACTATGAGAAACAATTGTTACGAGAGATTCAAGAGCTCAAGAACCGTCAAGAAATGATGGTAGCCCCAGCTCCACCACCCCCCAAGTACAGTGACAGTGTGGAGAACTGGCAGAAAGGTCTAGAGACCGTCAGTTATGGCCGACTCTTTTAAAATGAGAGAACGAATAAAATTTTTTATCAATGTCACCATGGAGTCTGTGTGTGATGCGTGGGAGTCTATCTTGTCCCTGGGGCAATGGCAATGTCATCAAACCCTTTGTCAAGTCTTATATGATCATCAACCCGGCACCCAAATCCCCATACCCCGTTGTCCCGAGGACACGCATCCTCTCCACCTCTTTGAAGAAACCCATGTGGACCACAACCTGTATCGATGGGTGGTGTTTGTCTTATGGTTAAAAGCTCACCCAGAGGCATGGCGATGGTATCGAATCATTCAAAAGCAGCATCCCCACACGGTCCCCACCATATCGACCTTATGGGATGAATGCCAGAACGTATGGCCCCTCGAAAGAAAAAGGTCTCCCCATCATGGTTGAGTCAGTACCACGATCCTCGAGCCCCCGGCAGTTTAGGTGGGGTGCAACGATTTGCTAAAGCCCATCGTATCCCTTTGAAAAAAGCTCAACGGGTCTTGGAACGGGATTTGGCCTATACGTTACATAAACCACGACGTCGTCGTTTTCCCACCGTCCCCGTCATTGTAGGAGGATTAGATGATCAATGGGTCGCGGATTTAGTGGAAGTGCAACCCTTGGCCAAGTATAATCGGGGTATACGCTACTTGTTGACGGTCTTGGATGTGTTGTCCAAGTACGCGTGGGTCCAACCGTTGAAAGACAAAACCGGGGTGGCCTTGGTTCATGCCTTTGACAAGATTTTGAAAGGACGTCACCCGAATCGATTGCAAACGGATCGAGGGAAAGAATTTTATAATCGGACGTTTCAACGATGGCTGGAGGAGCAAGGCATTCAACATTTTTCGACCGAAGGGGATGCGAAAGCCAGTGTGGTGGAACGATTTAACCGCACCTTGAAAGAACGGTTGTACCGTTATTTCACCGCGGCCAACACCTTACAGTTTGACGATGTCTTACCCGAGTTGGTGCAAGGCTATAATGCCACCCGTCATCGAAGTATTGGTATGGCCCCTCAAGACGTGACATGGGACAACGAAGAAGCCGTGTGGAAACGATTGTATGCCCAACGGTTGAAAGACCAGAAAAAACCTAAATTCAAAGTCGGAGATCGTGTCCGTCTCAATAAGATTCATCGTACCTTTGAAAAAGGGTATTTACCCGGTTGGACCGAAGAAGTGTTTGTGGTGCATCGTGTGATCCCTGGCCCTGTCCCCACGTATAAGATTCGCGAATGGGATGATACCCCCGTCCAAGGCACGTTTTATGAAGAGGATTTACAAAAAGTCCATGTGTCCGAGGTGTTTCGGATTGAGAAGGTACTTAAGCGACAAAAAGATCGTTGGTTGGTCAAGTGGAAAGGGTGGCCCGACAAGTACAATAGTTGGATTCGTAGTCAAGACGTCACGTCTCTCCAACCACCCCAGAGGAAAAGCCCACCCAAACGACAACTGAAGACTAAAGAGACAAGCCCACCCAAAAGACGACGCGACTAAAACAATGACGTTGGTGCCCAATTCTTCGTTTTACGTGACGTTGATGAGTCATGCGAGTACCAAAGAGTTTCCTGGGAACAAGAGTCATCATTTCAGAAACCGATTGCCTAAACCCATCCGATTTGTGGGACGAGGATGGATGGTGGGTATGGTGAGTTTATCCTTACCCACCATTCCCGTGATAGCGGAAGAAGGAGGCGTGGGTGATTCCCATCCTCTGTTGTATGTACGATGGCACGAACGGGTGTATGCCGAAGACGATCAAGGCAACGATCGATGGTGGCATCAACGTCGCGAACTCACTGTCTACGGTCGAGATATGAGAAAGGAATTGGCCTCGTCGACGGGATCGCACTTTTTTCATCAACTGGTGTACCGTTACGTGCAAGCCCGTGCCAAACAAACCGAACCCAAAAACAAATGGGCCGAGGACAATGGCGTCAAATTGTACCCGACGTTTGAATGGACCTCCGAAGGGGATTTGGTGTTGAATACCGTCAATGTGGATTACAAACGACAAGTGGCACGCGTGTTATGGGGCAGAACCTTGGCGCTGAGAATGGGATGGATTGAACAAGTGTCCCCCGGTCAGTATCGATTGGGGCCCAATCTCTTGCAAGAATTTCATACGGACTCCATTCCCACCCCGACGGATATCCGCAATGCCGCCAACAACCCCATCTTTTGGAAAGTGGATGGGGATTATCTGAACTTGAGTATGACGTGTAATTGGCGGTTTGTGAATGTGAACCAGACCTTTCGTCCCTCGTTGGAATTTCCCTCGACGCGTCCTTTGCACGTGTATTGTGATGTAGGCACCAGCAGCATGGTAGGGGGTCGCATCACCGATCTCTTACGAGAAATCAAGTACCAGCCTCAAAACACCACGCACTTTGAACCTCGACATATTCAATATATCCCAGTACGCAACGAAGTGGTGGAAATCGTCGAAACCCAGATGGCCGAAACCAATGGGGATCTGGTGAAATTTGGTGAAGGGCGTACCCTCCTGACCCTCCACTTTAAAAGGGAAGTGACGGTGTGAAGAAGAAGACAACATGTCGTTCTACGTGACGTTACCCAGTCATGCCAACCGACGTGAATTTCCCAACAACCAACCTAATTCCTTCAAGATTCGTTTACCTCAACCGTTACAGCTCACGGGAGGTGGATGGCAAGTGGGGTTGAGTGCCATTTCCTTACCGGACACGGGGGTCAACATTTTTAATCTGCTGCCATCGGATCAGTTCGTGTTTGGTACCTCTTGTTATCGAATGACGTCCTCCGCGGGACGTAAGGTCTTTAGCTTCAATATGAAAATGGACGATTTGAAACATGATGATTCCATTGTGGATGGCGTGACCTTCATGAAAGCCTTTTTTCATTGGGTGAGGCAACGTATGAACTATGCTTACATGGGCTACTATGGTGCGCCGTATGCGGAGCGGGGAAAGAAGACGTGTACCACCTTTGAGTGGGACGGCGAGGATTTGGTCATGAACAATCGCAATATCATACGGTACAAGTACGTGCTTCCATACAAAGACAACACGACGATGTTCGTCCCTCACTTTGCCATTCATCATCTCATGGCCGAAAAAATGGGATGGTTTAAAAAAAACGATGGAGGAAACTATGAGTTGGGACCCAACTTGAACATGGAATTCCGTGATGACAAGGTTCCCAACAATAGGGACATTGAATTAAGAAATAGCAAGAACGACCCGGAGTATTATCAAGTGAGCGTGGATGGTGCTGGGACCACGTGGATTTGGTTGAGTTTCAGCGTGAATTGGCGTTTCACCAATTTGAATGTAGCGTTTCGTACGGTGGTGGGTGACCCTACACGAACGTTGCACGTGTACTCCGACGTGGCAGGCAGCAGTGTGGTGGGCAATCGCGTGACCGATTTGTTGCGTGAAATCCAGTACAGGCGAGAAGGACGAGGCACCCTGTACTTTGAACCGTTGCACATTCAATACCTACCTCTTCGTAACGAAGTGGTGGAAATGATTCACGTTCAAGTGGCTGAAACGATTGGTGCCGGAGGAGACTTGGTCAAGTTTGGTGAAGGCCATACCATTGTCACGTTACACTTCAAAAAGACATAAAAAAGAGAGACGAGAAGGGAACCCAAATCAATCATGCCTCCGAAACGACGACGACGACGACGACGACGCCGACCACAGCGTCCACAAGCGGGGGAAGGGGTCAACGCGGTGATTGCCGGGATTCCTAAGGCCGCTTGGTCCATCACCAAAGGGGTAGAAAAGTTAGCCAAAAAGAATTACCTAAGATCAACGAAGAAACGTATGGAAGAAATGCGAAGTGGGAAACGCAAACGGTGGGCGGGGGAATCGTTTACGTGCAACGTCATGTGAGTATAAAAAGAAAACAAGAGTTGTGAAAACAAACAAAGATGCCCAAGACAAGAGTGCGTCGAAGGAGACGAAGAAGGCAACGAGGGGGTCTCTTGCCCCTGGCGGCCCTCATTCCAGCCTTGATCGCTGGAGGAAAAGCTGTGGCGTTGGGTGCCGCAAGTGGTGCCGCGAGTTACGGGGCTAAAAAAGGGTTGGAAGCCGCTTTTCGGAAAAAACGACGATGACGGTATAAAAAGGGGAGTCCCATGAAGCCCAAACAAAACGTTTATCCCTGGTGAAGAAGGCACCATGCGTGGGGGAAGTTTGACACGATTTCGAACCGACGAGTGGTATGATCAACATGGTCAAAGTGGCAAAGGGTTGGTGACGGATCTGATGCGTGGTGGGTTCCAAGGCCTTAAAAGCACGCGAAATCCTTTAAAACTACCTAGTAATATCAAGAGAGGCTTGGAAACGGGTTTGACACGAGGTATCAAACGCAAAGCCGAAGACGTCCTTAAAAAAGAAATCACCAAACAAGCCAAGAAAGCGTTGAGTCATAAGAACGTGAAAGACGCCGTGCGTGTAGCCACTGCCTTATTTCCCAAACAAACCAAACGTGCCCGTGATATTTTGGGAGTCTAATGGAACCCGTGCATTCACGACCTCGACGGATTCGTAGTAATCGAGGGTTGTCTCAATGGGGTGGACTGTATCCGTTTTGGAAACTCATGCCACGACGACGACAACGTGGTGGCTGGTTGAGTCCCGAGGTGATGAGAGTCCCCGGGTTTGATTTGAGACAACGTTTAGGACGACGACGCTATAAAAACCCCTCACGACGACGACGGGGTACCACTCGACGACGTTAAACATGCCTGACGTGAGTACACAAACCGCCCCGGCTCACGAGCGTTCCGAAGGGACCGTCAACCCTGCCTTACGGATTTTCAAGGTGCCACCGACCGACATTAGCATCAATGCCTATCGCATGGTCACCATCCAACCCACCACCACGGGTATCAATCCCATGGAATTCATCATTCCAGGGTTGGACGATTTTGTGGATTTGGGACGCAGTTACTTTACCATCGAATTGAGTTTGAAAAAGGCGAATGGCGCGAACTTGGTGGCCGCGGAGAAATTGTGGCCCGTCAATAATTTGGCCCATTCCATCATCAAACAAATTGACTTGCAGTTGAATGGCACGTTGATCAGTCCACAATCCGACACGTATCATTACAAAGCTTACCTGGAAACCTTGCTGAATTATGACCGAGAAGATGGCAAGACCGTGTTAGGACCCCAAGGATGGTTCAATCAAGTGGATTTCCCACCCGAATGGACTGCCACCAACACAGACAAAGCAGGAAACCATCAACATTGGCAAGATCTGCCTCCTAATCATCAAGGGGCCTTCAATGCCTCTGCGACCGAAGTGGAGAAGTATGCTGCAGGTGTCACCCACAGTCTAGTGTTTACCCCGCACTTGGAAGTGTTTCACACTGGCAAACTGTTGGTGCCTGGTATTGAAATCAAGATGAAATTTCATTTCAATGGTCCCAGCCTGTTTTTGAATGGAGTGGCTCTAGCTGGCCGATTGATGGAAGGGGATGTGAAACTACGGTTTCATCTCTGTCAACTGCGTTTGAATGACGCCATCTACCAGAGTATATCTGAAAAAAGACACAATGAAGGCCAAGTGGCGGCTTACCCGACCGTCCGCAGTGAAATCCGGACTTTCAGCATGCAAAACAACCTGGTCCGCTTTGATATCCCTAACCTGTTTCAAAACAGAATACCTGACCGATTGATTGTGGGGTTACTGGACAGCCGTGCCTTCAATGGAGATGTGACCCGAGATCCTTTCTGTTTCCAGAAATTTGGTCTGACGTCCATTAAACAGATTGTCAGAGGAGAAGAATACCCTTATGAAACCCTCCAGTTAGTGCACAACAATGGCACCCGAGATAATCTAGGCTACTTCCGTTTTCTGCAAGCCAGTGGTGCTTGGTGTAAAAAGAAAGGCAATATGGTAGAACTAGAAGATTGGGGCCAAGATAAAAATTGTACCTTGTTCATGTTTGACAATGTGGCCAATGGATGTGCTGACAGTCAAAACCTCAACCCCAAGCAAACAGGCGATTTACAACTGGTGTTGGAATTTGGAGCTGCCCCCGGTGTCAATATAACCGTACTCGTGTATGGAGAATTTGAGAATTTGCTGGAGATTGACAGGAACGGAGCCGTGTTGTATAACATTTACCAACACTGAAGAAATGGAACATGTGGCCTTGAATAATGTCCAGTTGGATTATTTAGCCCGAGACGACCCCCAATTGAACCCTGTCTTTTACGGGACGGTGGCCTGTGATCGTTTACCCAAGAGTCCTGTCAAGACCCAACCCCAAGGGTACATTGTGAATACCGACCCACACGATCAACCGGGACAACATTGGTTAGCGGTGTGGACGGATGGAAAGGTGTGTGAAGTCCTGGACAGTTATGCTTTGCCATTGGATACGTACGTGCAAGCGACCCCGTTACGAGATTGGATCGTCCAACATTGGAAGTATGTAGTGACCAATGGCAAGTCCCTCCAAGCCATTACAAGCAAGAGTTGTGGTGATTACGCCTTGTTGTATTTGAAAGCCAAAGCCCGTGGACGGACCTTGCAAGCCTTTTTAAATGAGTTTTCGGATCATGATTATGTTAGTAATGACCATCAAGCCGGTCAACGCCTTCAACAATTGATTGTAGGCCAAGAAGCCAGATGGTATCAACTGTGTTGTCATCCGTATCATCAATGTAATCATTAAATAAAATTTGTTGGAAAAAAGTGGTGTCGGAGTCGTAGCTCAGTGGGTAGAGCCTTTGGATCCCCCTTCGGATACATGAGGAGGGTCGTGCGTGGGTTCGAGTCCCACCGATTCCAATAAAAAGGTGCCTTTTTTTTTTCTAAGGGGTAGTTCGTCATCATCATGCAAACGGGGAAACCGTTTCGTTTTCATACGCCTTCCTCTATCTTGGTAGTGGGTCCTTCGGGATGTGGTAAAACCGCGTTTACGGAAAAACTCTTGGTAGACAACCCGGAGTTGTTTGAAACCCCACCGACCCAATTGCATTATTGTTATGGGGCCTGGCAAGATCGATTTCAAGGCATGCAAGATCAAGGGGTGGTGTTTCACGAAGGGATTCCTGATCATGAGGCCTTAGTGCAATGGTTTCCTCAAGGACAGGGGGTCCTGGTCTTGGATGATTTAATGGACGAAGGGAGTCACGATAAACGCGTGTTGGATTTATTCACCAAACATTCGCATCATCAAGGGGTGACGGTGCTCTACTTGTGCCAAGACATGTTTCCCGTGGGTCGCTATGCGAAAAGTATATCCCGCAATGCCCATTACATCGTGGCGTTTAAGAACCCCCGAGATCAATTAGGGGTACGCAACGTCATGCTTCAATCGTTTCCGACCACGTGGAAAGACACGTTGGAGACGTTTCATCAAGCCACCACACGACCGTATGGGTATTTGGTCTTGGATTTACATCCCGCCTCCTCCGATCAACAACGGGTGTTGAGTCACCTGTTAAAAGACGAAGGATGGACTCGCACCTATCAAAAACGTCTATAAAGGCACGACACTCCATTTGAACAGGAAAAAGAGCAACCATGGCCGATGATGATGACCGTCAACCTCCGCAATCGTACGATACCGTGTCCCCGGCGGGGGTGGGGGCGGCCAGCGGCAATCAAATGTCCCCAAGCGCCTGGCAAGATTTGTATTTCACGGGAGACCAAGGCCTTCTCGACGTGGCCATGGAGGAAATGGAAGCCGAGCCCCTCTTTCAGTTTATGGAAGCTCTCCCCATTACCGGTAGAGATGGTGTGCCCCCTGCCCAGGCCTCTTCCCCAGCAGGGGTAGGAAGTCCAGGAAATCAATCATTCCAAAGCCCCCAGACCAGCCCGTTGTCTTCTGGTGCTCGAACCCCTGCGAGTCCTCCTAGCGTACCCTTGGCAGCGGGTGCTCGAACAGCAGCGGGTGCTGGGGGTAATGGGCGTGGTGGTGGACGTAGTGGACGTGGTGGTGGTGGTGCTGGACGTGGACGTGGTGGTGGTGGTGGTGGTGGTGGTGGACGTGGTGCTGGTGCTGGTGGTGGTGGTGGTGGTGGTGGAGGTGCTGGTGGTGCTGGTGGTGCTGGTGGTGCTGGTGGTGGTGGAGGTGGTGGTGGTGGAGGTGGAGGTGGAGGTGGTGGTGGTGGGGGTCGTCGTGGACGACGACCGAGACGAATACGAGGACGACGACGAAATACCCCCACTTCCCCTTTGACACCTGCCTCCAATCCAGCTACCCCTCGAGGATCTTGGACGTCTGGGAGTTCTGGCCGACAGCCTCGTACCTTGCGTCAAGCGGATTTACAACGACGTTTACGGATGCTGTTACAAGATCAAGAACAGTTGGCCCAAGGACGTGAAATTGCTAATGTCACCATGACCAATAGCATTGTCACCAGTTATAAACAAGGAGGAGCACCGAGCGTACAAACCTCGTCGTCCCGTGTTTCGCCGTAAAGATGAAAACCGTCGTGTCGTTATTGAATGGATCAAAACAGCATGGTCTTCCCTTCCCCCCGGAATTATTACAACGCATGGATTCCTTGTATGCCTTTTATCATCAACAATGGTGGTGTTATCGAAAAATGTTGAATCATTACAGGTGTATCAATGCCTTGTTCAATGGCATGGCCTTACTCCTGATGGCTGCCGGTATGATTGCGGGCCCCCTTTTGGAAAACAGTACATTGGTAGCGTGTTTGGCAGCGGTGGGCACCGTGCTCAAAGGATGGAATGATTTTAAACAATACCGATTTAAAGTGACCATGAGTCGGTTTGCGTTTACCACCTATGCCAAAGCCTTGACCGAATTGAAAACCCATGTGCGGGGTATTCCCTTGGAGGATCTGGAACGATTTTTAATCAAGATGCAAACCTTGGATGATACCATTGTGGATTTCACCCCTCCGTTACCCAAACGATGTCTCCAAGATTACCATGGTCATTTTGTGTACCAACCCTTGGAAGGCCTATGCTATGTAGACGGATGTCCTCGTCCCTTGAGACCTAAAGAGTATTGGATCCATAAAAAGCCGCTCCCTCCTAGTCCCACACTCTTAGAACCATGGCCGTCCAACAACGACGACGACGACGCAGAAAAAGGAAACAACGAGGAGGGGCTTTAATGCGTCGCAAACCCCGTTTGGTGGATAAAATTGCCCATGGCATGAGTATGTTTCTATCAGGTCCCGCCCCTGGGTTTGGACTGGCTTTAGGCAAATTAGGGGGTCAAGCCTTGAAAGGCATTACCGATAATGTACAACATTACCGACGACAACGAGGTGGGGGTTGGTGGCAAGATTTCAAACGCAATACCCGTCAAGGTTATAAAGAGACGCGAGACGTGATCAAACAAGACAAAGCCCTTCAACGTCTATTGACGGGTCAACCATGGTGAGGAGGAGAAGACGACGCCGTCGTCAACGAGGCGGTTTTTTAAATCTATTGGTGCCCGCTATGGTAGGATTGGGGAAAGCCGCGGCCTTGGAAACGGATAAACGTATAAAACGCACGATTCAAAAAGCCAATCAACGGTATCGTCGTCGTCATCGATAAAGGATGCAACGTCTTCGACGTCAATTCCCGTTTTTACGGTCCATGTTACAAGAAGCCAATGGTTCCAAACGTCAAGAGTTGTTACAACATGCCAATGCCGATCAAATCAATGCTGTGAGTGAACTGGTGTTGAACTTTTTAAAAAACAAGATTCCTGTCACCCCACCCATGCTGGCTAAACTTCAACCCTATAAAAAGGTACTACGTGATTTGGGACGTCGTCGACATTCCGTCAAAAAACGTCGTCAGTGGTTAGTCCGACAAAAAGGAAGCGGATTGTTTCAAGGACTTCACGAGGTGTTATGTCAATGTGTTCGTTAACCCTCCCTACGTGGATGACTCTATTACAAGAGGCCAATCGGGCCACCGACCAGTGGAAAGACGAGTGTCATTATTGGAAGCATAAATATCACCTGTTGTATCGAGAGTACCAACACATCTTGAGGGCCCGTCTTTGTAAGAGTTGCCGTGACCAGGAAGACGGGGAACTTTGCTCCGACTGTAGTCAACGAACATGGACGAAGTGTACATGATTCCCCAAAAGGACTTGGAACAACTCGTTCAATATTACAAAGGAGAACTCACCGAAAATGCCTTGTTGAACAAAGCCGCCACGCTCGCCGCCCAAAAACATGTGTTATTAGCCAATCCCCAATTACCTCCCGCCCTGGTCAATGCTCAAACCAAACCGTTGAGTCAAGAATTAATCAAGTTAACCAAACGCATTCGTCAATTTCCTGGCGGGGTGGGGGTTGGTGCCCCGGGTGCCCCGGGTGGTCCGCCAGGTGAAGAAGAAGAAGAAGAAGCCGGGGATTTGGTGACGGGACCTGTGGAACAATGGTTGAAGCGCATGATAAAAGGCAGCCCGTCGACTCCCAAACCACCCATTACCCCTGCAACCAAGAAAGGCAAAGGAGCAGCCACAACCAGTAAGATTGTCAAGAAAGGGAGCCCATCCACCAGTCGAGGGGATAGCCGATCGCGTTTAGAAGTCATTCGAGAACAGCGCAAGACCTTGGAAAAAAAGTTAGCCGAGAGTCGCAAAGGCAAAGGACCCGCTCGTGAAGTGGAACGATTGAAACCTTTACCCGGTTGGGAAGATTGGGCTCGTGGCAAAAAGTTACGACGTCGATTGGATTACGACAGTGACTAAAACATGCCCACCAAGAGGAGAAGGGGTATCAAACGGAAACGCCCCCAACGAGGAGGGGCCTTGGATGTCCAAAAATGGATTGCGAAAACGGGGAAGGAATTTCATTGGCCCGGTTATCAGTACATGGGACCTGGCACCCATTTGGCTAAACGCCTGAAACGTGGGGATCCCGGCATCAATCGCTTGGACCAGATTGCTAAGCAACACGACATTGATTACAGCCGTGCCAAGAATTTGCAAGATAAATGGAAAGCCGATACCAAGATGATCCAAGCCATTGATCGCTTACCCGGCAAGAAAAACAAGACGGAACGGGTGGTCAAGAAAATCATGCAAGCCAAGAAACGTTTAAAATTGTAAATTTAATGGCAAACCATACCATGTTGAGTAATAAAAAATGAAAATGTCTCATTTGATTCACGAGTTGTCAAGTTCAATGTTCTGCCAAAATACTGAGACGAGGGTTAAGACACCAAATCGTACATCAAATCCACGCCCTCGTCGGGTGACATGTCATGAACAATGCCATCAGGGGGGCACCAATGCCTCCAAATCAAAGTCCTCGACATCGTCCATGACCTGCTCCCAATCGTCGGGTGACATGTCTTTCAATAAGTCCTGCAAAAACGAAAGGTCATCCCAGTCAGGGGGTTCCACGACTTGCATGGTCCCCGCTCTCTTCGCTTTAACTTCTCACCAAACTCCACGACACTTGGGTCGAGCACCAACTCCACCTTGACTTTCTTCAAGATGTCCTCCACCTCGAGATCCCCTTCGAATTCTTCAAACTCTATGAGTAATTGGTCTTGACAAGAGGCCATCTTGGGGTGACTCACCTCGAGGTGCGATCTGTTTTATAGTCTCTGGGATCATTCCTCGCAATGCCTGATGGCCTATCTAGGGAGGGGGGAGGGGGGTCCCCCCACCCTAGTTGGCCCACAATACGTTGCGAGGAATGACTTTTTACCCTATAAAAGCCGAACATCCACCACCAGTGAGTTCATCTGATCATGTCCTCTCGCCAAGAAGACGAAGCGGGGCCCAGTGGCCTCGCTAGACGCGAGGTCATGTCCTTGCTTGGACTAGAGATGTCCGATTCTGAGAAAGAAGAAGAAGACGAGACGACGACAACAACTTCCTGTGTGGAACCTTTCTTATGTACCGAAGACATGCCGGACAGTGATGAGATTTGTGAAGAGGCCTTGGATCGCTTCGAACGCCAACGTGCGTTTCAAACCCATCTTCTTCAACAAACTGGGGGAGGTTTGGATACCTCGATCGGAGCAGGAACGTTTGACTTTGAACTCCAACCCTATGTCGATCGTTTGAGCAACCGTCTGGGAGTGCGCGAACGTCATTTCAAGACCCAGTTACGCCAAAGGGGGAATTTCATTCCCAATCAGAGCATGACTGGAGCTCTAGAAGAGGGGTTACGTCGCGCGGTGAATCAAGTGTTGACCACCACCACACCACCCCTCCACGATCAAGATCGCATGTACTTTACCATCGCCTCCAACAGACTCCATAATAATTTTCAGGGCTGGGGATTACGTGCAGGAGAATGGCGCCAAGGCGGCGACCGTGTCGAGGCGTTATTCCAACGTTTAGCCCAAGCCCTCAACAGCAATGAACAATTTGAAATGGACGACTCCTTTCAAGTCTCCATTACTCAAGTCCATCATGCCCCTCAAGGAACCGGCCGCCGACGCCAGGAGAAACCTGGACATCAACCTCTACGAAATTTAATACCCAAGAAACGTTCCATCATCCATATTCAAAACAGGGATGAACTCTGTTGTGCCAGAGCCCTCGTCACCGCCAAAGCTCGCTTGGACAATCACCCAAAATGGGAATCGATTCGAAAAGGAAGTCAGCTCCAGAGACGGTTGGCTTGGGACCTCCATGACGAGGCCAAGGTGCCACTCGGCCCTTGTGGCTACCATGCCTTGACCCAATTCAGTACCGCTCCTTCCCTGACCGGTTACCAGATCCTGTTGGTGGATGCCGACCGTTCTTATCACATCACCACCTTTGGTCCCCTTCAAGACAAACAATTGATCCTGTTGCACGAGAAAGGCCATTATGATGTCATTACCAAGTTGCCAGGCTTTTTCGGATCCAGTTACGTCTGTGCCCATTGTTGGAAACCCTATAACGATGAGGGAAAGCATCGATGCAACAACAAACGTCATTGCAGGGCCTGTTGCCAAAAAGAGTGCCCTGATTTCTTGGAGGCGTACCCTCGAGGCCAGAAAGCCACGCAACGTTGTCAACAATGTCATCGGGACTTTTTTGGAGACACCTGTTTCCAAATGCATCTCGTCAAGGACCATGCCGGCAAACCCGTGACCAACCTAGACTCCTCCGTCTGCTTTCGGCGCCGTCGCTGTGCTCAATGCCTCCTCCTACTTCCTGCTCGCCACATGGACAACCATCAATGTGGCTACATGGATTGTCCCTGCTGTCATGAGTACGTGGACGGCGCAACTCATCGTTGTTTTATTCAAATAGCCACTCAAGACAAGAAAAGAAAGAGGAAACGACAACGAGGGCCTCGCGCCAAACGTAGGGTGGATGCCACTCCCGAGGAGGAGGAGGAGGAAGACAGCCTACCACCCCTTCATGTCTTCTTTGATATTGAAGCCATGCAACCCCAAGAACAACACATTGCGAATCTCGTCGTGGCCGAAACCGAAGACGACGACCAACCCGTGTGTTTCCCTGGCAACCATTGCGTCCGAGATTTCCTGGAATGGTTGGATACTTTGACACTAAATGATACCCGCCAAGTTAATGTGTTGGCCCATAACTTCCAAGGGTACGATGGCTACTTTATCATTCATCAATACTATGGCGACAATAGGATCGTCGAGCAGCTCCGGAACGGGTGTAAACTCTTACAAGTCCAACACGATCGTATCCGCTTCATCGACTCATTGAGTTTCTTCCAGATGCCTCTGTCCGCGTTTCCCAAAACCTTTGGATTGACAGAACTCCGCAAAGGGTACTTCCCCCACAAGTTCAATCATCCAGACCATCAAAACTACGTAGGACCCATCCCGGCCCTCGATTACTACATGCCTGAAACCATGTCCCCCGAAGGCAAGCAAGCCTTGGAAACCTGGCATCAAGAGCAACGCGACCAGGTCTTTGACTTCCGCAAAGAACTGGTTAAGTACTGCCAATCGGATGTACGTCTCTTGAAAGAAGGTTGTTTGACATTCAAACGGTTGTTTGAAACGCTCACGGGCTTCAACCCCTTCGACCACATCACCATTGCTTCTGCCTGTAACCGCGATCTACGCATGAATCGCATGATCCCCAACAGTATTGCCAGTGAACCCGTCCGAGGATGGCGCAATCGCATCAACTACTCCAAAGTGGCCCTGGAATGGTTAACCTGGTGTGCCCAACAACAAAACACAATTCAACATGCCCGTAATGCCGGCGAGTATTGCATCCCTGGCACTAACTTCCATGTCGATGGTTTCGATGCCAGTACCAACACCATCTACGAATTTCACGGGTGTTTCTGGCATGGATGTCCTCGCTGTTTCCCCATTCGTCACGAAAGCCATCTACGTCACTATGATCGAACCATGCAAGATGTCTACGAGACCACCCAGCAAAGAACCCTACAATTTAGAGAGCAAGGCTTCACTGTCGTGGAAATGTGGGAATGTGATTGGTCCCGTCTCAAAGACACCTCCTTCGACATCAGAACATACCTGGGGACCCTTGACTTCACAGAACCCTTGAATCCCCGTGACGCTTTCTGTGGGGGTCGTACCAATGCTGTCAAACTGTACCATCACGTGACACCCAGTCAACAAATACATTACATTGATGTGACCTCCTTGTACCCCTGGGTGAACAAGACCTGTGTGTACCCCAAAGGCCATCCTCGTTTCATCTTCAATCCGGGACACACCGACATCAGTTTCTACTTTGGCCTCGTCAAATGCCAAGTCCTGCCGCCACGTCATCTCTACCATCCTGTCCTGCCTTACCGTCATGCCTCCAAACTCCTTTTTCCTCTCTGTGCTGCCTGTGTGGAACAAGAGATGGTCAAACGACCCTTAGACAGATGTGCAGAATGTGTGCACACCGACGAACAGCGAGCCTTGACGGGAACATGGTGTACCCCCGAATTATCTAAAGCCGTCGAGCTCGGGTACGACATCCTGTACATCTATGAGGTCTGGCATTTTGACGAGACGTGTGAGGGCCTCTTTAAGGACTACGTAAACACCTGGTTAAAAATTAAGCAAGAAGCCAGCGGGTGGCCCTCCTGGGTCGGTGACGACGAAACCAAACGTCAGCAATACCTTCGAGAGTACTTCGAGCATGAAGGCATTCAATTGGAGTACGCCAACATCCAAAAGAACCCGGGGCTGCGTACCCTCGCTAAAATGATGCTCAATTCCATGTGGGGCAAGTTTGGACAACGACTCAACAAGACCCAAGTCCAAACCTTTGACGACCCTCAAGCCTTCCACCGTTTTCTAGATACCAGTACGTTGGACGTGCGTCACGTATCCGTCATCAATGACCAATTAGTGGAGGTACATTACCAGTACCAAGACGAAGACATCCCCGTGTCACCGAACCTCAACATCTTCGTGGCATGTTTCACTACCTGTTGGGCCCGGCTCCGACTGTATGCAGCCCTGGAACAGCTAGGGGAACGTGTCCTCTACTACGACACGGACTCCGTCATCTATTGGACAGACGAGAATCAATCCATCCCGGTCTTGGGCGATTACCTCGGCGAGTTTACGAGTGAATTGGACAAGGAGGATTACATCGTAGAATTTGTCTCAGGGGGCCCCAAGAACTATGGATACCAAACTCACAAGGGTCACGTCGAGTGCAAGGTGCGAGGGTTCCGCCTTAACAGCGAAGGCAAAACCCAATTGAATTACAACATCATGCGTCAGAATGTCCTGGACGAAATCCAGAAGCCCCTCCTCAAACCCAGGCAGACCCAAGTGGTCAAATCATATCAAATTGTGCGCGATCCCCAACACTACCAACTGTACACCTTCCCAGAATACAAACAATACCAGTTAGTCTACGAGAAGAGAGTCGTGGATCCTATCACGTTTCAGACGTTTCCTTATGGATACCAATGAGAAACTTCCATCGCTGTCATTGGCATCTGTGGCTGTGACTTGCTTACTTGCTTGCTGCCTTGAGAGCCTTACTGAAGGCCCTTAACGCCTCGTAACCACATGGACCAAAGGACACCTTGCCCTTAACGCCTCGTAACTACATGGACCAAAGGACACCTTGCCCTTAACACCTCGTAACCACATGGACCAAAGGACACCTTGCCCTTAACACCTCGTAACCACATGGACCAAAGGACACCTTGCCCTTAACACCTCGTAACCACATGGACCAAAGGACACCTTGCCCTTAACACCTCGTAACCACATGGACCAAAGGACACCTTGCCCTTAACACCTCGTAACCACATGGACCAAAGGACACCTTGGCTTCCCGATGCAGGTCCCAATCAAAAGGAACTCAAAGGAATACTCGTATTATTAAAAGGAACTCAAAGGAATACTCATATTATTAAAAGGAACTCAAAGGAACACTCATATATTATCAAAAGGAACTCATTAATAGGAACACTCATATAAACATCTGTGGTTTGGAGGACACTTTATTGAAAGGAAATCTTTCCACAGTACCCCCTGCGAGCAACATGGATTTCCACTATTTCATCGAAAACCATATCGTCTCCTTCCTTAAAACGTCAGCTGCTACCATTTCTGTTGGGGGTGTGTTTACAACCTATCGTACGTCTAAGACATCGCTATCCAAAAACTGGTGGAAGGCACGTCATGCCAGACTGGCTGGCATCAGAGAGAAGAAAGCCAAGCATGAGCAAGATCCTATTAAGAAGAAATCGAATATCTTCATGGACCCGTCGCAAGCCACCCTATTAGACTTTGTTTTCTCTCACTTGTTGTGAAAAAAAAAGTTTGACAATAAATTATTTTTTTTATTTTCTTGTTTTTTTAGAGTCAAGGACCACCCCCGTTCCCACAATTGGACTTTGGACTTTGAGCCCGCGTTTTCTCAGCGGGTTTACTTCCCCTTGAGCCCACGATCCCTTTTTCCAACTGGTCAGCGGTTTCCCTTTCCAAATCACGTGACTTCCGGTTGCATGAGCCCGCGATCCCTTTTTTCCCACTGGTCAGCGGTTTCCCCCTATTAAAAAAACACGTGACTTCCGGTTCCGGTCATGACGTCACCGACCAATCAGAAGCCTCCATTTTCCCCATACGAGCCTACATTACTACTGAGCCTACCAGCGTTTATTTGAGGTTCAGCTTTTATTTGAAACTGAACCTTTACTGATGGTACCGATTCTCGTCGAAAATCTGAGCTAAAAGAAAAAAAGGCTCGTGAACTGCTATAGGGCTTAAGTATAATTTAGTTCGCTCATTCCAACCAAAGAAAGTTGGCGTAATGTTCTCTACACTCTAATGAGCCATGTTTGAATTTTGTCCGCCGACTGCAGACGGAATCGGTGAAATTGACCCTGGGTCTACGAGGTCTAGCTTTAGGACAGAAGATACGTGGTTAGTTTCAATAGATGTGTTTCTTGCTCGAACCTCTTTTTCTGTTATGGAATTTGAACAGAAAGAGTGATTAGAAGCAAACTTTGCTTCAAAACTTTGGAGCATAATTCTCGAGTGAGTACATTCCACCCCTGAAACAATGATTAGTTTCTCTTCTTTTTCTGATGATTCAATGTAACATCAATCGAGGGGAGAGGTTTAACTGAACTCTATGTTGGTTTAATTCAGTTAATTGGAAACCTCCTCTAATTCATCTGATGTTCCGAATCGATACACAAGAGAGGATTTAGGTAGTTATCATTATCATCATCATCATCATCAACCGTTGTTTGATGAGTAAACTTTTTAACTTTGAATAAATATTGCGCAAACTTTCCCAATCAAAAATCAAAAACGAATATGGTTTACAGGCATGTTGTTGATGAGTTAAATTTATTTGAAAGCTAAAAAAATTACTGTGGCCGTGGTTAAGTAAGGGTACATTCAAACTTTAGTAACAAATAGTAACAACCGACATAATTCCAATGGGCAATTACCTGTAAAGGGTTGTCAATCTAATGACCAATCATGCAATGTTTGATACCAGAAACTCAGTTTCTGTTGATACTTAACGATGTCATATTTTCACGTGATGTGCCCACGCTATATTTACCCAAATGTATTCAAGAGAAATTTAAATTATCCTTGCCTGGAATCACTACGCAGCTTGTCTTTCCGTCTCCTTCATATCCAGGGTAACAAGAACAGTTGTATGATCCAACAGTATTTGTGCAGTTAGCAAGGTTAGAGAGGCAGTCATGGGATCCTTGGATGCATTCATCAATATCTACAAATTGCCATAACGAAATTCATTCGGTTATATAACTCGAGCGTTGTTGAATCTAACGCGCCCGGTTGTTGGTTGTTGCGTCATCATGTGATAAAACTAAATTCAAAGGAAGGCTGTGTGGGCTAAAATTTACACATTGCCAACCTAGCGCAAAAACATTACCAGCGATGCAAAACTCTTATCTCTTCTCTTACGGTGCCTGCATAATGACGACGAGAACAGAGGTTTGTTCCGCCTTATATAATACTAGTGAAAGTCAAAAACATAAATACCTCTTGATATAAGGTGGGGTGATATTTTTGCCTTGTTGCGTCGCGTAGGTGAGAGGCACAAAATCGTTTATCTAGTTGTCTGAGTTGTTCTTTGAAAGGCAGAATATTGAGTGAGCTTTTCATTTCAATCTACCTTATACAAGAATGAAAAGTGTTGAAAGCCACAATCGGCCTTGAGCTAGTCACGGTTGGTTACCAAGTTGTTAAGAATATCTTTTTTTGCGATTTAACTTAACTTTTCATGAACGAGTTAAATTTCGGCTTAACTTCGCTGTCAAATCTACACGTCCCTGCTTCTAATTTAGCTTGCTGTTTACATGTAAACGTTCATTCTCCTAACATTTTATTAAGAATTCTTTTGATTAGTGTTGTGTTGCTTACCTAGGCATGTCTTTCCGTCCCCAGTAAAACCGGCTTTGCAGGAACAAAGATAAGATCCTTCATTGTTCTGACAGTTGGTATTGACGTCACACACGGAGGGAGAGGCACTGCACTCGTTGATATCTATTGATAAGCACACAATGTCATAAGCAAAATACAAATATACAAAAGAACGTCAATGGAGCTTTTCTACCCACAGACGTCCCAAACTCACGATTCGAGAAATCGATCGAATAAATGATTTATGTAAGCGTATGAATGATTTATGTAAGCGTATCGAGTGGGACGTGACTACTTGAAGTGCGCGGTGTTGTGTTACAATTTAGGCCGTTGGAAATTTGAGCGCTCTATAAGACTTTGTATGGAGTTTTAAAATAACGTGGAATAAAAGCGCTCGACGAAATAAAATTTTACCTTCTTTTCAATAAAATAAAGAAAATGTACTCACCTTTCTTGATTTCTGTTGTCGTTTTGGGCTATTTCATCGTTTTTTTTTGGGGGGGGGGTTGAGGTTTTTGTCGTAGCCTTCGTCTTATGTAGGCTACGACAAAAACCTCAAAACCCCCCAAACACGATGAAATAGCCCAAAAGGACAACAGAAATCAAGAAAGGTGAGTACATTTTCTTTATTTTGTTGAAAAGAAGGTAAAATTTTATTTCGTCGAGCGCTTTTATTCCACGTTATTTTAAACTCCATACAAAGTCTTATGGAGCGCTCACTGGAGCGCTCAAATTGATCTCGTTCCCAGATCTCGCGGGTGGGCGAAGCCGAAGGCGAGATCTGGTCAAATCCGATTGGTACCACGTGATTGCCTGTCAGGAATGTGGCAGGCAAGTCAATAGCGCATGCCCGAGACAATTCTAAGAAAATGGCAATCAAATGAATAACCAACGCTTAACCAAATGAATAACGAATGCTTAACCAATCTCGTCTTTCCTGGAATGATATCTAGCAAAGTATTTTACTAAAGAATAAAGCAGAAGGCAATCATCAAAGCTCAGTTCGGGTAAATAATATTTTATTTGATTAAGTGTTCATTCGGCGGCTACATGCAATGACTAGACATGTCTAGGTTTTATGCAAATTTGATCGGGTCACGTGAATATTCTTACGGCGGATTCTTAAGGCGGAACATCGTTATTCGTCACAAATAGCTTTATAATGCTATGAAGAACTGAGAAGAAATCTTCTTGACTTTTGAGGCCGACTGTAAACAACAAAATGTCCCAAGAATGCATTATTACGATTGCATGCACAATGTATAATTTGCATAAAAACAGACATTGAATCCCTTGAGGCCCTGAGAAGCCTCGCAACGCACGTTCAAATTTTAGCGCTGTGACAGCCATGTTTTGAAACAGCCAATCAAAAAAATCGAATTTTCTTACTTGACCAGATCTCGCCTCCGGCTTCGCCCACCCCCGAGATCTGGGAACGAGATTACGCTCAAATCTCCAACGGCCTAAAATTGTAACACAACCCCGCGCACCTCAAGTAGTCACGTCCCACTCGATACGCTTACATAAATCACTCATACGCTTACATAAATCATTCATACGCTTACATAAATCATTTATTCGATCGATTTCTCGAATCGTGAGTTTGGGACGCCTGTGTTCTACCGAAAAAAATAGTAGCACAATTACGAAAAACAGGCGAACTTGAAGATTTATGCGTAGAAGTCTAATCGGACAGCCCTTTTATTCTCCATTACTCAGTGCTAGCCTGTTTACAGCCTCACATTCTCCATTAATAAGAAAACCCCTGAGCCCCTGGTGCCTATTAAATACATTGCACTAAATACAATTGACTTAGCCCGCGTAGCACTCGTTTCTAGATCTGTTACCTTTTAGCCAAGCCGGAGAACCGTGAGCCAAGCGGGAGACGCGCGAAGCAACTCACTCTTCTCCCGCTTGGCTAAAAGATAAAGAAAACGACTGCTACACAGGCTAAGACTGACTTGTAGTTGGGCATGATAGCGACAATTATCGAACACTCGTTCATTAAACAGGATTAAAATTTACTAATAAAAGCTTTTTGCTGACCTTGGCAAAATTTTCCGTCACCAGAGAATCCTGTGTTGCAAGTACAACCAAACGAGCCGAGAGAATTCTTGCATGTGGCATTTCCGTCACAGACAGGGGATGAAGCAGTACATTCATCAACGTCTAAAACAACAATAAGGACAAAAACAGCTTGTCTTTGCATTGGCTTTACTTACTTGCTTTGTTTACTTGCAACCAATCAAAAGTTACACCACCAAGAAACAGTTGGTTTTGAAAACCAACTGTTTCTTGCTCACATACCTTTCCCCGAGTAGGCAATAAATAGATGTATTTGCCTCGAATTCGGATTGGTTCTTTTTGTTGTTTACATTAGTGTTGTAATTGATCAGAGTAACAATTATTCAGCTTTATCAACAAAGGAGCAGTTCCATCCTTAATTTTGACTTCGGCTCAGTATGAAAAGCTGCGAACTCACACGTTTTAGATCGTGTCTTGGTACGAGGATATAGGCAAATGATTTAGAAATTTATGGAGATTTCCCACTCCAATCCCTTCTGGCTGTAATTTGAAGAAAAGAATTCACAGAAAAATTCACACAAGAAAATTGTTTACCGTGGTCGGTCCTTCTAAGCTCTTCCATAAAATAACATAACTAACTCACCTTCTGTTTCCATGTCACAGTGAGCGAGCACAGGCATTCCTGGTTTTATGCCTGAAAACCAGTATTTGCCGCTGACCGCTTGTCCTTCACTCGCCTTTATTTCTTTGCATGTCTCAGCTGGAAGCTCAGGGATAGAACCGAGGGGGACTGAAAAACAAAATTGCTGTAATTCTTGACAAAGCAGGAAGATTCAATATATTATGATCACGCGTGTGGCCACGAAAAAATCCGAGTTCCGCACCGAAATCGACCTCATGCTCTTCCGTACACCAATCGGGAGCTCTGACACTTTTACGTCTGCTGAAAAAAGGAAGCCCTCATTGAACTAATTTTTATTAGTGATATCATGTCACTTCCAGTCGGTCATGATGATAACGACATCTTTCCATGAAGATCACACTAAGTAAGCCAAAGATATCGACGGTGAACCGACGCCTCACAAAGCCTACTGAAATTCCGCAAATTTCCCAGACCGTCAGTGCCGACATTCCTCGATAATTTCTCAGTAAAAGGTGGCATTAAGTTTCCCAAAAATAACCAAAGATCACCTGAAGTCTTCCGAGGATTACTACTGAGTATCTGAAGTCTTCCTAATACCTCAAGATTCTTGATTGCTTCAACCCACCGAGGGCGATGGCTTGAACCTTTAGTTCAGTTTTTTGTATAAAAGGCACTTCAAATTATAACTTGAATGGTCATGCGAAGCAAAAGCTCGACACTTAAATCCAAAACTGAACTAAGGCCATCAAATTTTAAACGGTTGCCAAGTTAATTTGAGAGTTTTTCGGAGAATTTCTGTAAACCTGCATTATTATTTTTTTGTTAGGTTTCATGCAAATTGGGCTCAAGCCATCACTTGTGGATCTCTTTCGAAGTGCTGTAAATTTTTGTCCTGGTCGCAAAATTAATTAGGGATAAACCACGTTAAAAAAAGAGAAGAAACAAACAAAAGGAAAAATATAATAAGCCTCCGAAATGTAATAAACTGCATTTATATAAGTGTGGTTATATCTCTGCTTTTAGTCTTAATACCTCGATCCATGGCTCTTTGGTAATAATATCTGTCTGGATCAGGAATGAAATCCTCCGGTCTGGCTTCCTTCGTTCTATCACTGAACTCACACATGCCGACAGAGATCACAAAGTTGAAGCTTTGACAACGATCGTCTTTTTGGCAGGCTGACACACACACATGTCCAAGTTCGGCCATCATCGTGTGATAGACGTGTCGCCGTAACATCCATCCGAATATGGATGCCTGTGATCCACATTGCTGCGTGACTACTCTGTAGAGCATCTGGCCCAAGACAAACAGAACTGAGAGACGGAACAGGTGTCTTACATCCATGCCTACAATCAAGATATTTTTTGTAAAGCTTCACCTTTTTTTAAATATTACTTGCCTTAGCTTATTAAGTTAACCCTAGAGACGTTCTTTGAAATAGTGGCAATTTCCTTGCTTTAAATAAGGAACTCACCAAGTAAAACAAAGACATAAAAGCTCTCTCACGCTCTCGGCTCACTGAGACCTGGCACCTATGAACGTTTTAGACCATTTGTCAATACTGTTCGCCATAAAAGAGAAAAGTAGTTTTACAAGTTGTGAGCTTTACTGGTAGAAAAAAGGCACAAAAAGTTAACGGAAACCTAAAAATTGTTTTTTATTCAAAAGTCAAAATAGGCCAAACGCAGCTTACACCATGCATAACAAGCAGTTTGATGTCAAATGGAGCATTTTATTTCTCTCTCGTTATTTTGGGCTGTTTTCTTTCAGTTGCTGCTGTTTCTTTTGAGTTCAGCTTTACCTTTTTAGTTTAAAGCACACAAGTCATTATAGTTTTTGAGTGCAGCCGTTTTAGTAATTTGCTTTCCCTTTTGTTAAAAAGTGGTGTTCATCTTTCTGTCAGATAACTCATAACCGGCAAATAATTGCCTGCAGGTTTTCATATGCACTATAGGAAAAATACAAAATCAACAATTAAAGCTAATTGCATGATGTTATGAATAGAGAACCTCACCTTGTTTCGGTGAAAGAGAGTTTTCTTTTCATTTTAATCAGCCCCTCGCGATGAAGTCATGTAATGCGTGCGTGTTGTTTGTTTGTTGGTTTGTTTGTTTTTTGATTCCTATTCCGTGAACGAAATTCAAATAAAAAAGATTGAGGAAACATGTCAGCTTTCTGGCGGTAATACAGTTTATTATACTGAACAAGGAGGATTCATCCGAAGGTTCTAAAGTTGACAAGTTTTATATTCTCTTATGCAAAACAAAATTTGCCAGGTCTCTTCACCTCGTCTCCTGTTGTCTTTTGAGGCGATTTCTCTCCGCAGATAGGAAAGAGGGTTACTCTAACACTGTGTAAATTCACTGTAGGTATCGCGCAAAGGCCGAAGATATAATGCTACTGGCTCAGATGGAATCTTAAAACCATCTTTAAATCGACCAAATTCTGCCGGTTTTGTGAGCAATGTGAACACTCGATGATGAATAATGAATTATTATAATAAAAATTCTATTCAAGTGTCGAAAGTATGTAGCCGAGGGAAAATCCCTCTACTAATCGGGGACACCTGAAATAGTTACAAGATATAAAACCTAAAAACATACAGTAATCTAGGTTTAAAATATAAAAAAATGTAATGTAATATAAAAATGACTACATCTCGTATATACACTGATAGGTTTAAAATACGAAAGGTACAAAATAAAAATGATAAGTGAAGTTCCTTTTTATCAGTCTGAGTCTGAACGAAGTTTCTATAAATTCTGCTCCCAGATAATTCGGCCTCATCGGGCAACTGCACGATTTGGAAGGTCACGAAAATTTAAAGAAAAAATTCTTGCCAGCATGCGCGTCTTTCAGTATATACTCTCCACTATATGTAGCCCATAACAGAAACTTTTCGAGATTTTAGCCGGATAATATTCCGCGACGCTTAATTTTCGCGAACATGAAAAATTTGTTGAACCTTCTGTCTCGTATTAAATAAGCGCCGTTTTCTATCAGCGGCATCTAAACTTTTACGATTTCTAAAGCATGGTGTAAATTTCCTTTTATAGCTGCTACAGGGTATTTCTTTAAAAGTGTAACATACGAGCTTACAATATGAAGTTTAAATATCATAATGAAACTTATGTTATTGCTGCTTACCTAAAAGGATTTTTTCTGTCACTTGTTTTCCGTTGAGACGTTAAACGCCCAAATGAAGATTCTCAGTGTTCCTCACCCTAGCTACCTTATAAATAATTTATTGTTTCACAGCGGAAGACATGAGACCGATTCCTGGTTGGCCCGCTAAGCTATTGACAAACTGTTTAAATGGTTTAACCTTCTCAGTTTGTTTGCCGAAACTTACGTTTTTAAGTCTTTCTGGAAGTCGTTAATTAATAATTCAGCGTGTTCAGTCGAGCTGTCAGCATGAAAGTTGTTCGTCGTAAGCGAAATTTCTTGTTCGTTTGGTTTTAGTCTGGAGCATCACCAGGTTGGGATTTATAGACTGAAAAAATATTTTTGCAAACTCGTTTCCCTAGGCCCACCGCAACTTTGTTTTGTCAGTTGTTCAGTGACGTTCAATACATCGTAGATCACGCTAATGAACTGTTTATCGACAGCAGTATATTAAAGACGATCATCTGAAGACAATAAGACAGTTTTTTAAACAAGGATTTTGGCTGACTGGCAAAGTTTTGAGACAAAATTAAAACAGGAACAAATGAAGCATGAAGCCAGATGACTTATTTTCATAATTTTTGAGTATTTTTTGCACTCGTAAAATTAACAAAGATGAATATTGGGGGATGCAAGTTGACCGACTCGATGAAAAACCTTCATCAGGTTTACAAGTTAAACTGTGTGTTTTGTATTCATCTTGAAAACATCTGGCAGCGTACGTTTTCTGTCCTTGGAAAATGCATGTTTTGAAGTTACTAGAGGAGACAAAACAATGCAAATACGCTATAAATCGGCTCTTAACGGAGTAAAAAATTATATATTCTCTTCAATCCGTAATGTTTTGTCAAATATGTAAGTTACTTTTCCGAGCCCTTTTACACAGGCAAATTCAATTTTTTCTTATTTTCTATTCTTTTGCAGTAGGTGGTTTTCTAGCATCATTTTTGAAAGGTTAATAAAGTACGTTGTTGGATTTAAATTCTGAAGGGACTTCTAAGACGAAGTTCAAATTCATAATTACGTGTATGCGATAAATATTCCAAACCAAGTACAGTGTCAATTATGTAATCGAATATTTTAAATTACTGAAAATGGAGTCGCCAATGAAAACTGTAATATATAGAAAAATAATGCCAATTAGAAAGCCGCCGACAACTTTCAAAGTAAGAGCTATCTTTGTAAATTTTAATTACAGCTTTGGGCTCTCCAAAAAAATCAAGGAGAACGAAGTCCTATTTCTTTTTATTTCCTTTTCGATATTTTTTTCCATTTTCTAATTTTCTTGTCAAATCTTCAGCTTTTTTGGTATCTCTTGGTTAACTTTCACTTTGGACTTCTCATCTACTTAAAAACATAACAGCGAAGAAGACAATTCCAGGTACTATGACCTGGCAATTTTAAAATAACTTTAAAAATGGGAAAATTTTCAGTTAATTTAGATTGATATTAGTTTTCCTTCGCAACAACCGGTACAAAGGTCTAATAAATTATTTAAAGATAGCTTTCAGTAGATCAGTACTTTTTTAACAACTTAAAAACTTGCTTTCAATTAAGAGCTATTCAGCAAAGCTATTTGTTAGCCTAACAAATAGTCGTGCAGCTTTCAAAACCTCTATCTTTAAATTCTGATCATAAAATGACGTGATTAAGTTTTCACAATAGGCAGTTCTTAGTACGAGTATGACCAATTCGAAAGCAAGTAATAAAATAAAAACAAAGCTTTTTTAAGAGAGTAACAGCAATGACAAGTACAATTTATATAACTGACGTTTTATACAATTCCATATCAATACTAAAACAATAAAGAAAATAGCTCTCTGAACAGTCAGTTCAATTTCATTTTGCAACCTTCATTGGCTGTTTTTCAGACTTTTTCAAGCTTCAATAATTTTATCACGTGAAATCCAACCCAGAGAAGATTCATGAAGAGCTATTTATGATCATAATGCCTCTGCATTCTAAATAATCACAGGAGAAAAAGAAAACGACTTTATGTTTAAAGATATTCTCCAAACTTACGTTGCGCTAAATACAGTCAAACGACTACGAGGAGATTTTGCATGCGGATATTTAGAAATCGTAACTCGTTTTTGTTAGGCTGGTAACTTTTGTTTTGTAGGCCTTGGGTAGGGGTAGCGCTTGGTAAGATTTTACCACCATTTCATTTGGTTTGGAAGCTCCTGGGAAAAAAGCTTTGCAAATACGTTGTTTTTCCCGGGAAAAAAAATTCCTTGTAAAAAAATGAACTTATGCAAAAATAGAGCTATGGATAGTCATGCTTAGAAACTTAAGTTTTCGGCTACTGTCATTCGTGGATAGGAACAAGATGTCGGTAAAATTTTACATCGACATTTGCTGCTGTCCATAAAATGTCAAAGGAATTTTTCGTCGACATTGTGCTCCAGCCATTTTTATGTGGACGAAAATTTTGTCGAAATTTTGCACATGTCTTCAATATGTCGCTGGAATTTTTCATCGACATTTTGCTTCTCTCAGTAAAACGTCAATGGAATTTTCCGTTCACATTTTGCTTCTGCCATTTTCATGTCGACAAAAAATTCTGTCGACATCCCACTGACATGGCAAAATGTCGGCCGAAAATTCCATCGTCATGTTATGGACAGAAGCAAAATGTGGTTGGAAGCAATATGTGGGCACCAGTGATGTTATCCCCATTAAAATAAACACCTCTAAGACCTTTACAACTGTGCTGTGAGAACTACCAGTTTGAACTAAAAATTGTTATTAATCACCAGAAACCTCTCCATTTCAGTGAAACTGCTCTACAAGGTTGCATATTTAACCATTGAAAAATTGCAATTATTTTGAGCGGGAACAAGTTTAATTTCTCGAAATTAATTTTCTTCCTTGTTTCGGTAAAGGAGAGTTTTCTTTTCATTTTAATCAGCCCCTCGTGATGAAGACATGTAATGCGTGTGTGTTGTTTGTTTTCTGGTTTGTTTGTTTTTTGATTCCTGTTCCGTGAACGAAATTCAAATAAAAAAGATTGAGGAAACATGTCAGCTTTCTCGCGGTAATACAGTTTATTATACTGAACCAGGTCTCTCCACCTCGTCTCCTGTTGTCTTTTGAGTCGATTTCTCTCCGCAGATAGGATAATAATAATAATAATAATAATAATAACTTTATTAACGTGTCAAAACTGTAGTAGCTGAGGGGAAAAGTCCCCTCTACTAATTGTGGACACCTAACCTGCCTAACTAAAAACGTAATTAAAATATATAAAATGGAAAATATTTATATACATTTAAAAAGCCTAATTACAACAATTAACTAAGCTAAAAAAACTGTAAAATCTGTTTCTTCAACTATATTAAAATATAAAAATAAAAATTATGTTAAAAATAAAAATTATGTTATGTAATGTTGGTGGCCAGTCATTCTTGGCATAGGTTGCAGCCTCGACAATCACTGACATTTGCAGCCAGCGCAGTGAGGTCCCGATCACGTATAACGTTCTTAAATTGCTTCAAAGAGGGTAAATTTCTTAGTCTAGGAATGAGATCATTCCAAAGTTTGGGCCCTAGGTAACGAAGTGAGTGTTTTCCATATGTTACCGAAGGAGACATACAGACTAATAGGAGACATACAGACCTGAACTAGTTACAAGATACAAGACCCTAAAAACATACAGAAATCTAAGTTTAAAATATAAAAGTGTACTATAAAAATGACTACATCTAGTATATACACTGATAAGTTTAAAATATGAAAGTTACAAAATAAAAGTGATAACTGAAATTCCTTTTTAACAGTCTGAACTTGAACGACGTTTCTATAAATTCAGCTACCACATAATTCGGTCTCATCGGGCAACTGCACGATTTGGAAAGTCACGAAAAATTATAGAAAAATTTTTTGCAAGCAAGTGTGTCTTTCAGTATATACTCTCCACTATATGTAGCCCATAACAGAAACTTTTCGAGATTTTAGCCGGGTAGTATTCCGCGACGCTTAATTTTCGCGAACATGAAAAATTTGTTGAACCTTCTGTCTCGTATTAAATAAGCGCCATTTTCTATCAGCGGCATCTAAACTTTTACGATTTCTAAAGCATGGTGTAACTTTCCTTTTATAGCTGTTAGGTATTTCTTTGAAAGTGCAACATAAGAACTTAAAATATGAAGTTTAAATATCATGATGAAACTTAAGTTATTTCTTAACTTACCTAAAAATATTTTTCTGTCACTTGTCTTCCGCTGAGAAGTTAAACGCCTAGATGAAGAATCTCACTGTTCCTCACCCTACCTTATACATAATTTATTCTTTCACAGCGGAAGACATTAGACCGATTCCAGATTGGCCCGCTAAGTTATTGACAAACTGTTTAATAACTGGTTTAACCTTCTCACTTACGTTTTCAAGTCTTTCTGGAAGTCGTTAATTAATACTTCAGCTGGTTTAAGCTGTCAGCATAAAACTTGTTCATCGTAAGAGAAATTTCTTGTTTGCTTGGTTATAGTCTGGCGAATCGCCGGGTTGGGCTTTATAGACTGAAAAATGTTTTTTGCAAACTCGTTTCCTTAGGCCTACCGCAACTTTGTTTTGTCGGTTGTTCAGTGACATTCAATACATCTTAAATCACGCTAATTAACTGTTTATCAACAGCAGTATATTAAAGACGATCATCTGAAGACAATAAGACAGTTTTTTAGACAATGATTTTGGCTCTGAAAAAATTCTAGGAGAATGAAGTTCTATTTCTTTTTATTTGTTTCTCGATATCGGTCCTATTAGGGTTAAAAAATACATTTGCTGACGTTTATTTTTTCCTTTTTTCTAATTTTCTTGTCAAAACTTCGGCATTATTGGTATCTCTTGCTTGACTCTCACTTTGAACTTCTCATCTACTTTATAACATAACTCGTAGAAAAAAATTCAAGGTACTATGACCTGGCAATCTTAAAATAACTTTAAAAATTGGTAAATTTTCAGTTAATGTACATTGATATTAGTTTTCGTTCGCAACAACCGGTACAAAGGTCTAATAAATTATTTAAAGATAGTTTTCAGTAGATCAGTACTATTTTAACAGCTTAAAAACTTGCTTTCAATTAAGAGCTATTCAGCAAAGCTATTTGTTAGCCTAACAATGTAGTCGTGCAGCTTTCAAAATCTCTAGCTTTAAATTCTGATCATAAAATGAAATGCTTAATTTTCTCACAAAAAGCAGTTCTTACGAGTATGACCAATACGAAAACAAGTAATAAAATAAAAACAAAGCTTTTTTAGAGAGTAACAGCAATGACAAGTACAATTTTTATAACTGACGTTTTAAACAATTCCTTGTCAATACTAAAACAATAAAGAAAATAGTCTCTGAATAGTTTCAGTTTCATTTTGCAACCTTCATTGGCTGTTTTTCAGACTTTTTCAAGCTTCAATATGTTTATCACGTGAAATCTAACCCAGAGAAGATTCATGAAGAACTATTTATGATCATAATGCCTCTGCATTCTAAGCCTCGTAGTTTATGGCAAATAATCACGGGAGAAAAAGAAAGCGACTTTAAATTTAAAGAAATTCTCCGAACTTACGTTGCGCAAAATACAGTAAAACGTAGGAGGAGGAGATTTTGCTTGAAGATATTTAGAAATCGCAACTCGTTTTTGTTAGGGCGGTAACTTCTGTGTTTGTAGGCCAAATAATGAATCCAAAAAAGCAACCCTCTTTCAGACATCGTTCAGAGAAAACATTTCGTCATCTAAAAGTAATCTCTTGCTTAATTCGAAAATTTATAATTCGAAAACGAAGCTCTCCACTGCCTGCGCGCGGCAGCCGACTTTTGCACGCGTCCGCGAGTGTGCTTCTCTCGACAAGTTAAACTCGGTTCTACTTCTTGCAACGACTGCGACTTCGGAATAAACTGCAGGAAGTTTCAATGAGACATTTTTTTTCCCTATAGCTCAGTCGCAATTTTGTTGTGAGACAAACAACTTGCTAATAGTTAGAAGAACTAATATTTAGTAACTATGAACAAAATTGGGCTACTTTTTAGGTTCCCTTTGATTCAATATTGCTTTTTGGCGCTTTTTAATTTCCAAACTGAGAAACATAATTGATCTTCTCGTCCCCAGGCTCCAAGGAACAATAACAAAAAAAATCCTTCGGGAAATTTCACTGAAACGATTTTTCTTTTTGTGCAACTCAGTTGCAATTTTGTTGCAAGGCAAGCAACTTGCTAATAGTTACAAGAACCAATATTTAGTAACTGTGAACAGAATTGGGCTATTTTTTTAGGTTTCCTTTGATTTAAATTTGCTTTTTGGCGTTTTAAGTGACACTAATAACATCTGGTTGAGATACCATTTTGAAGCGGTATAAACCCTTTCTTAGTGATGGAGTTTTTAATCTAAATAACACTAGAAGCCACCTTTTGTATAATTTGCAATTTAGTACCGAGAATCCTCAGGCTCCTTGGCCACCGGGCTGTCATCGGGAGAGACACTGGGGTAATGGAATTGTTACCGCAGGAATGCTGCGGTTAACGGTTCTTAGTTTTGTTATAGTGAACAGCCAGTCAAAACAAGAAAAAGCCCCAGGGGCATTAGACCTCACCGTTCTTCTCCCTTTACTTAGGGTGCAAAATATATTACGGTCACTCAAAATACAAGCCCAAGTGGTGTAAATTTTTGAAGTTGGTGATTTATCATACCTTTGACATGTTTGCTGCCATTTCCCCTACGTCTTCTCTGCATCCTTCTCCCCGTGATAATACGAATCCCTGATAGAATGAACTCCTTTCCCATCCTTCATTCCTTGGTCAACCACCTGTTCTAGCCTTTGCGAAGAAGAACGTGACGAATTATTTTGACCATAGCTTGACTCAGTTGCCTCACTTTTTTTAAAACGAACTAACATCTCAGTGCAATTCTGAATAACAAGGGCACAGAAATTTAAATAGATTTATTGAAGAGGCAAAATTATCCTAAAATCTAAACGAAACCGGCATCTACCGAAAAAAAAACGTCAAGTCTATTTTCCCTCCCTCCACTCATGTCCAATACACCCGAACTGAATCGGACCGACTGTAGGCAAAGACGACCGGGCTCAGCAGAAGTGAGGTCGCGAAGTTTATTACGCCTTACCGAAAGTAGAATTCTAGCGGGGGTATGGGAAGAAGAGAGACCCTGGGAACGAGGGGGACCGGAAGTTAGCTAAAGGAGGTCCTGAGTGCCAAATGTTAGCGAACCGTCACGACCCGTCATAGCAAAACTCGACCCGATTCACCGGAAGTCAGTTCGTGAACAAAAGCTTAACACGACGCAAACGGAGGGAAATCAGGCAACCAAATGACATACATTTATACCTCGTTCTAAGCGTCAGACAAGTGATGGACACGCTTATCAATATAAACAGAGGAATGACAAAACTGTGCATGCATGTATACCTCGTTCTAAGCGTCAGACGATCAATGGAGATGCATATTCAAACGCAAGGAGACGAAAAACAAACCTACACGCGTATGTATACTTCGGTTTAAGCGTCAGACAAGCAATGGAGACGCTTGTAAACTCAAGCAGACGAAAAACAAAACTACCTGTGCATGTATACCTCGTTCTAAGCGTCAGACGAGCAATGGAGACGCTTATAAATGCAAGCAGACGGAAAAACGACTACACGTGCATGTATACCTCGTTCTAAGCATCAGACGAACAATGAAGACGCTTGTAAACTCAAGCAGACGAAAAACTAAACTACACGTGCATGTACACCTCGTTCTAAGCAGGAAGAGTGCGACAAGTGCTAGATCGGAGAAAAGTATAATAGGAGTTGTGGTCCATACTTTTCCCATTCTCCGATTATTTAAATTGTTTAAACGTAAGGCGCGAATGGAAATCGCAACAAATGGATTAGAATTTTTACTGTTTAAGGGAAAACACGCGAACCGAAGCGGAAAACGCAAATGAACGTGCCCCTTATGCTTCATTCTGTAAACGTGAGGCGGGAATAAAAATCGCAACGTAGCAATTTATTAATTTCCCTCTTTAGGAACTGAAAACACACGAGCCGAAGTGGGAAACCCAAATGAACATACGAAAGCGAACAAAGAAAAGATAAATGCATGAATGCTTTGCTTTTTAAACGTGAGATGGGGATGGAAATCACGAGGGGGGAATTCACAATCCCCGGTTCACTTCAAAGACTGCTCCTAAAGTTGTCGAAATTTGCATAAAAACAACTCGGCTGTTCAACAGAAATTTGTTACGCGTGTGCAATGAAAGAAGACGGCCTGATATTTCCCGTTCTTTCGGCGCGCCATGCGAGAAAGGTGAAAATCGGACAGTGGCAACAATCAGACAATTGGAGTCTTGTTACAAGAAGGCGTATAAACGTAAGCTACAGTATTAGCCGAGATTGATTTCGCTTTTAGAGTTTCTCGTCAATATGCTCTCTAGACCACCTTCAACTGAGACCGTGGATTCGAGCTTCCAGCAGTTTGCCCGGACACTTTCTCACGTGGGTTTGACAACACTCGTCATAAAAAGGAAACGTTCTTATTATTACTTTTAAAACAGGATCAGCAAACAAAATTTTTTTCTCAGAACAGGGTCATTATGTCAAGATCTGGACCCCATGCTTGCTCAATAACAACTATTTTTGCTCATGTATAGCTTGCAGCTTTGGGGCTTTCAATAAATATTTGGGGTCTCTAAATTGGACCATGTTCTGAACATTACTTACCTTTAGTCTCCATATGCTATTAACTAATTTTATTGTCAAATTACAAAAATACCCTTATCTGAATCTCTCCAATTCTCTCCCACACAAAAAAAAAATTAAAAAGGAGTCTTCGCCAAGTTGAAGTGATTTCAATCTCTAATATCTTTTGGAGACACGCGAGAAAAAAATTAAAAAGACCGAAGAAAAAGACAGAACGATTTTTGAAACTGTATCAGATGCGCGGCCAGTTACAAAATCATGTCGCCTTCTAAATTATGATGCCTTACTCCTTTGTGCCTCCTTCCTTTTTGTAGGTTGTTAAAAATTTGACATTGACCGCATCAATAAGAACAACGGCGTTATTAAAGGACCGAAATTTTAAGGCCTTTTTGTTATTGACGTGCTATCGCTGTATTAGTTCTAATTTAGGAATCTAACCCACCAAAAGGGTCTCTAGCCTTCTTTTGTGAATTCGGACATTGTTTCTTAAGAGAGATATTTTTTCAATTACTGGATGAGGTTGCGCAAGCGAGAATTATCAAGGCCGAGGTCCGTATTATCGGCTGAGGAGGATAACACAAACTGAGGCCCTGATAATTTCGCCATCATGCGAAAACCGAATCCGATAACTGTTTTATTAAACAACGTTAAGTGCCCAGCATCATGCTAAACCAATAAAAATGATGGCGATACAAGAAAACCCACTTAGAGAAACGTTTGTAAAGAACTTTGATGACAGCGATACGCTGACTTGAAAAGGTTTAATTTTCACAAAAACTCATAAAATGGTGTGAAATGTTTCACAAAAACAACATGACTGAAAGGTTAACACTGACTCAAAGGTTCTCTTAAAGTGCCACTGAGACGAAAATTCGTAGCTCTATTTCGGCCAAATTCTGTCGCAGAATATCGCGTTGTGTCTATATTTACCCAGAAAATTGAACAAGAAACCGTCCATCCTAATATTATTTAGCTCCAAAGTTGCGTAAAATGTGTCCGCCATTACTGAAAACGTGTTCCTGGGTGATTGCGCAATTCAATAGCTTGTGACGTCAGAGGCTCACCTCAGTCGCGTTTCCTCGTGTTTTGACTCAAGATGCCTACCGTCGACTGCGAAACCTCCGAAGAGTATTTCTACGATTCGAAACAGTATTTAGCTTCCGAAACATCAGAGGATTCATTTCATTCGACAAATGAACTGAAGAATTTTTCTTACCGTACGATGTAAGAACTGATGTCAGGAGATTTCAGCTTATAACAAACTTGTAAACAAACTGTTCAAAGTTGTTTTTCTCGCCATGCTGGCGGGAGTTCAAAATATGCGCAAAATAATGTTTACAGTGATTACATTTCAGGCACAAGTTGCTCAAAGAGCGGATAACTCTCATCCAACGGATAAATCGCTGTCCAGCTATTCGAAAAACTGATGTTTTAAGCTTTGGAAATTTAGACAAAACACCAATAAAAACTCTAGAATTTGATGCCCGCGAATTCTCAAGCATCGTGGATTGATTTTATTGTTCGCTTCGTTGGAGAAATAAAAGAAGCTATATTTTGCCTGCCGTTGTTTATATTTATATTGTGAAGCATTGAGATTTTTGGCCATTCTTAGCATAGTATGAGAAAAATTCTTGAAGAGCCGTAATGCTGTAGTCATCTGGCAGTCAGTTGATGGAAGCCTATCGTGTCAATCATAGTACAGTGGTCGCTTTCATAGAAACACAAGTGCTTGGGTTTCTAAGTATTTTGAACAGTTTTTGTAGAATTCTTAAGTTGAGCCGAAAAAAGTGAAATAAACCAAGACCTTTTTTTAAGAACTGGAGGCCTTGTGTGACCGGAATCTAAATATTTGTCGTGCAAATCAAAGCCACAAGGAAAATTTTCTGCTGCTCAACAACAACATGCGGACCGCTGAAGAAACGAAGTTTTCACTTGCTTTATTCATTGCCTAAAAATAATAGCTTGGTATCTAATCATTTTTCTTGGTAGTTCATTTACTAAGATTGATATGACAGTTAAAAGAAATAACATTGTAAACCCCTTAGACAAATAGTGGCGTGTGATATTTTTTCCCAACCAGCTTAAGCTTAAGCTTAAATTTCCACGCAAGACGATCCGAGCTGTTGAAGCCTTTAAGTATATATTTCGAATAATAATGTCAATCGCCTCTTCACCGACAGGGAATAAGGAGAAAAGTTTCTCCACATTAAGGATGGTACGTTATAAAATAAATGACCATGCTTCTAAGCGATTACTGCTTTGAAATTAACACACACGGAATTAAAAAAAAAAAGCAAAGCAATACAAACTAGTGGCTTAATCGTGGCGGTCCTGCAGGCATTCGCCCAGGATGCATTTTATCTATAAGATCTTCGCGCTAGCAGACGGCAGAACTGAAAGGGTTTTCCACAAGAAAAATAAACTTTAAAATACGTTAAAAGAAAAAATAAGTTTTGCTCAATGGTGGATGTGTTGAAAAAGAAACAAACTATCACTTCAACTGCGTTAAGATTAGGTACCTTTCGTCTCGTTTTTTCCGGATCTTTTTTTCCATATACTTGAAATGGACAATGGAATAATCGACCTCTGGGATCCTTCGACATTAACAGCCCTCTGGAAACACTCGTCCGTGAAGTGATCAGAACAGCCGACAAAAATACCTCTCGGGATGAAATTTGCACTGTGTGTGATTACAAAAATTATTCATTTTTCCATTGCGGGTCCGCTCGCAAGGCTTTGATGGAGCGAAATACCAGCTCGGTTGGTTGGATTTATTGTTGTAGCATTGTACAACACAAGTAATACCCTTTATAACTGCTGCAGCAACGAAAATTTCAAGGCCGTACAGCAAACAGTTGGCAGGAAATCTTCCCTCCACGACAGTTAAATTTCTCGTGGCAAGTAAACGTATGAAGGTATTAGGTCTGAGGTGAGCCTCTAACGTCACTTCCGCTAATTCGCAAGCCAGCTTCCGGAACAAGGTCCAGTAATGGCGGCCGTAAAATCTCGACAAAAACCGTCCGAAAAAAGCGACTTCCAGTCGTCGTAATGAGTTGAAATTTGGCATGGTGACTAACAACCACCGACTGTTTTCGAAAATGCAAAAATATGGAATACCAAAATTCTGGTCCCAGTGGCACTTTAAGTTCTGTGAGCACTTTACGATGCTATTGTGTGTATCTGTAGAAGTGACGTCAGTTCTGCATGTATACTCCTGTTATCTGTAGATATGACATCAAAATTCGATGTCAGCGCGAATTAGCTGAATGCTCTCAACCAATGAGAATAGAAATAGTGGCTACAATGTATAATTATAACTGTTAAGCATGTCCCCTAACGGAAACCACAATATATTAATTTATATTGGCTATCGTCAAAACGCCAATTATAATACCACAAACTTTCTTCAACATCTCTATTCTTTACATATTTCAGTTTCCAGCTGGGGTACAAAATGATTGGTTATAAAGTTACTAAAGATGTTCTAATTCTCTTCTCACACTCTTGTCTATGACGAATATATTGGCGAAACAGGGAGGAGACTGTTAGGCGACCTCTTCAGCGACCACCTGCGAGACATTGAAAGAAATGACAAGGGCGCATCCAAACCAGTCGCTGAACACTTCCTGACCATTCTAGCCAACTCCTGAGGCTCTGCGGGCTTTCCTTTCATCAGGGCAACACGGTTAGCACTAAAAAATTTGGAGCAGTTGCAAAGATTCAACTTTCAAATGGAAATAAGGAACGTTTTTTTTCACATTGCCATGTTTCCACCAATAGCGTAGCTCCACCGTTCTACGCGGTATAATCCACACACAACCCATAATTTCTTGGTTCGCTCAGGCGATGGGTTAACGCTTGAAATGCCTGCTGCTGAAAGTTGAATTCTTTTCCCGCGCATTACCCCAGCTAATAGTTTTCCCGAACTTGGCACCGGTTGAATGTTTTCCCGCGCTTAGAAACAAGTTGAATTCTTTTCCTGCGCATTGCGCCAGCTAATAGTTTTCCCGAACTTGGCACCGGTTGAATGTTTTCCCGCGCTTGGAAACAGGTTGAATTCTTTTCCCGCGCATGACATCACCTAATTGCT